>CM053625.1:29084160-29099795 GCA_028646595.1 Phalanger gymnotis | reverse complement strand
GCCTCAGGCATTTCCCTAGGATTTATCTGCTAAATCAAAGATTTAGTCATCCGAGTTGGTGGAACAAGTTTCTCATGCTAGCAAATCATAAGAAAATTCTAGGAAACAGTCTGTCCTGGAGAGCTTACAGAGCCACTTGGGGTGGGAGTGGGACGGAGGTGGAGCATGTAACTAACCTCAGACAGTAGGGAACAGCAACCACTTGAGGGATCATGAGAAAGCGTTGCCAGAATTGGGCTTTCAAGGCTTCAGGAGACAGAATTCAGGGGAGAGTGCATTCCAGGCATGCGGGGAAACGCACAGAGTGGGAGGAGAGATGTTGTGTTGAGAATGCAGAAAGTCTAAAGAAGAGTAAGATAGTACTATAAAGGAGTAATATAAAATGGGAAAACTACTATGCAGCCAAATTGTGGAGAACCTTA
Organism: Phalanger gymnotis; assembly: GCA_028646595.1. Classification (NCBI taxonomy): domain Eukaryota; kingdom Metazoa; phylum Chordata; class Mammalia; order Diprotodontia; family Phalangeridae; genus Phalanger; species Phalanger gymnotis. Next base: position 29,099,373 of record CM053625.1, on the reverse strand, counting down.
AATATCAGCCTGAATTTTTATCTTATCCTGGAAGCATCAGGGAGTCATAGAAGATTTTAGAGAAGAGCAACACAATCGGCCTAGTATTTTAGGAAGAGAAATCTGAATGAATGAAGAAGGGAGAAACTGGAAGCAAAAACACCAAGGAAGAGGCCATTATAATAGTCAAGATGAGAGGTTATGAGGAAGTATAGTTATGTCAGTGGAGAGACTAGAGACATCATATGATAGCTCATGTTTCTACAGCATTTTAAATTTGCAAAATACCTCCCTTACAACAAATTTGTAAGGTAAGGAGTACAAATATCACCCACATTTCATAGATGAGGAAACTGAAATTCTTTTGTTTTTTAGGTAGCCAGGGTTAAGTGACTTGCCCAGGATCATACAACTAGTAAATATCTAAGGCCACATTTGAACATAAGTCCTCCTGATTCTAGGGCCAGTGCTCTATCCATCGCGCCAACCAGCCGCCCCTGGAAACTGACATTCTGAGAGGTAAATAATGACTTGTCCATGGTCACACAGCTAGTATCTCTGGTGCCAGTCAAACTCAGGCCTCTCAACTCCAAATCTAGGACTCTATTCATGGTCCTACACTGGAGGACAGGTAGACTCATCAGATCTTGGCAACTGATTAGATGTAGAGGGGGGGTGAGGAAAAGAGGAAATTACTCAGAGTTTCTGAACCTGAGTGACCAGGAGGATGGGGGTGACTAACAGAAATAGGGGCAGCTGGGTGGCTTAGTAGATAGAGCTGCACCTGGAGTCAGGAACACCTGAGTTCAAATCCGACCTCAGATACTTATTAGCTGTGTGACCCTAGGCAAGTCACTTAACCTCTGTTTGCCTTATTCTCCCAGAAAAGGAAATGGCAAACAACTCTAGTATCTAGAAAACCCCTTGGACAACATGGTCCATGGGGTCATGAAGAGTCGGACACAATTCAACAACAATTATAAAAATGATAAGTTTGAAGGAATGATGGGTTTAAAGAGTGTAATGGCAAGCAAAGTGGGACTTTTTTGTCGTCTTTTGTTTTGGAGTGCTTCTCAGCAATAAGGCAATCAAGTGTCTTTGATTGAGTCTTGCCTTTGTTTGTAGGAAGGCCCACACCCTTTTGCTAGTTAGGTCACTGGAAAGGCGTGAAGCCCACAAGAGATGTTAAATCCTTTAGAGATGTGAAGCTCTCTGACCCTGAAAAAGGGCATATATACTCTGAGGTTAGCATTTTGCTTGGGGCTCACTCTCTGGAAGAGTATAGTGTGATTTGACCAGAGGAGACTCTGGGTAGCTGTTAAAGAGCCCCCTGGCTTTGACGACCCAGATGTTGGTGCTTCTCTCTCTGGTAACTATGTATGTATAGCTTTGGTCAGACAGCTAAAAGCCTGTCTGTTGATTTGTGTTATTTGCTCTGTTTATATTTTCTCTGTTTGTAATTTCTGTTTGTATTTGCTCTGAAGTTCAAGGTGCCGACTTTTTCCCCTGAACTAAGTGAATGATATATGTATGTTTAATTAAAGTGAGATTGTAAACCCTTGAAGTTGCTTTCCTTAGAAAAGCAGATCACAGAACCTATGCTAGCAGCCCTCCATGTGCTAGTGTTGTTGGTTTTATACCCCCATAGCCGCTGCTAGCAACATTGTTATTACAGAGAGGAGAGAAATAATGGATTCCCTTTAGGACATGTTGAGTTTGACATCACATTCAGATTAGGTTCAGCAGACAGGTGGTGATTTGGGGTTAGAGTTTAAGAGAAAGAATAGAGATGAACCCTATATTCTAGCACTGTAAGATCATCTAATGTAGTCCTATAATATTATAGATGAGAAAACTGGGGGCCAGAGAAGGAAAGTAACATGCCCAAAGTCACAAATGTAGTAAGTAATAGAACCATTATTTGAATACATCTTCTGACTCCAAATCTACTGCGCTTCTCATTGGGCTTGTAAGAGACCTGCTCTGAATCCCTGGGGTCAGCCAGAGCTTTCTCCACTCACCTAAAGCAGAAGAGGGCAGAGTAGAGAACAACAGCCCCTGTGGGCCTCGAGAGGTCAACCTTACCCTCTCTTATGTGTCTGGCCCTGTGCTAAGCTACACTGGAAGAGAGGAAGAGAAGGAGCAGACCTGGGCCTGGTACCTAGGGTTCCAATCGTCTGAGGGAGACAGAATTTGACTGAGTACCCAGGAAGATAGAGCATAATGAGACCCAGAAGTCGCCTTCAGGTAGATAACAATCCAGGGTGACAGAAGATGGGCAGATATAGTCCTGGGCCTCAAAAAAGTATCCTAAAAATTCAGATCTTAAACCATTTAACCTGTTAGACTAAGGCCCAGAGTGGGAAGAAAGACTTACCCAAGATCACACAGCCATTAGAACAGAATATAGGACAATATGATTCAATCCAAATGAGGCTTTAAATAAGGAATTCTTAACTTGGGGTCTGTAAACTTGTAAAAAATATTTTTATCACTGTATTTCAATATAATTGGTTTTCTTTGTAAGCTTATGCATTTTGTTTTATTCATTTAAAAATACTATTATGCAAAGGGCTCCACAGGCTTTATCAGACTACTAAAGGGGTTCATAACAACAACAACAAAATGCTAAGAACCCCTGATTTTAGTGCTATAGGGGCTCCAAAAAGAGGGGGAGTAGGGTCCACTGGGATTGTCAGGGAAGGCTTCCATGTGGAAGTGCTGCCTGAGTGGCATCTTGAAAGATTCATTATTACTATCCTAGAAAGCCAGAGAAAGACACCCCCAAAATGAGAATGTTTTAAATTATTGGTGTGGAGGCAGAAATGAGCCTAGCATAAAGGAGGAAGAAACATGGGATTTTTCCGGCGTATACTGGGACTCCCCTTTTTCTAAGCAAGTAGAAGATGGGAGGTGCTAGCTTACGCCCTGCTCACCCTGTTAGGCAGGACTTGGGGCTCTAGTCTGGCCAGCAGGGGAGGGCATGGGAGGAGAGGGGTTGTACCTTCTCTTGTCAATTAGCAAATCTCTTTGCTTTTTTTTTCAAATTTTGAGTAATCGTAATGATCAATTTTAGTCAAGGAAAATAAATATTAAAACATACCTCCTTCTTCTTAAGAAAAAGTGAGGGACCCCAAGGGGAAAGTGTGTCACACAACCTAGCTATGGCCACTCTGTAATTTGTTTTTCCTTAACTATTTTTTCTTTCTTTCTTTTTAGTTTTCAACATTCACTTCTCTAGGGTTTTGAGTTCTAAATACACATTCACATTAAATGTATTTCCACATTAGTCACATTGCAGAGAAGAATTAGAACCAAAGGAAAAAAACACAAGAAAGAAGAAACAAAAAAGGAAGAAAACAGTGTAGCAAACCTCTTTGATTGGAGACCTCAGCTGAGCATCAAGCCTTTCTAGAGACACAGCGTATGACTGCCTACACAGTCTGATTTGAGACCAAGGAGAAGCACTGGGCAGGTGGGGGCCGATGCCCTTTGGGACTTGGCTTCTCTCTCAAGTAGCATCTAGATCAAGAGAAAAGTCTTGCCCAGTGGTCTGGTTCTGGTTCTGCCACTAACTTGCCGTGTGACCTTGTTCACTTCCCTTTTCTGGGCCTCAGTTTCCGCAACTGTTAAAAGGGGTGAAAAATACCTCTACTACCTTCCTTCAAAGGCTATTGTGGGGATCAAATGAGATAACCATTGTAAATTACCTCATAAATCTTAAAGTGCCATACACAGGTAAGACATTATTATTACAATTTGTTTTTCCAGAGAAGCCCTGCCCTAGCCTAGGACAACATTTGCTGAAGTTGCAGCACTGAGAGGAATGGGGTGGAGGTCCCGTAAACCTAAAAGCAGCCTATAACATCAGCTGTCACAGTTATTGTTATTATCTTTGTTGTTCAAATTGAAGATAGGACCATGTCACTCCTTTGCGCAGGAAGCTTCACTGGGTCCCCGTGGTGTTTAAGCATGTGAATTTTTTAATTCAGTTCTTACAATTTCAATTTATTCTTCTGTTTGGAATTTAAAGTCCTTCACTAAAGGCTCTCACTTTTCCTTCTAGGTTGATTACACGTTAGCCCCTCTAATGTACTCTACAAAACATTCAATCTCCACCCTCCATGCCTTTACATAGACTGTCCACCATGTCTGGAATGCTCTCCATCCTCACCTTTTCCTAGCTCCCTACAAGGCTCAGCTCAGGCACCACCTACATCATGATTTCCCCAGTTGTCAGTGCCTCTACCCAAATCACTGTGTATTTATTATGAATACTTCCTATTTTTACTTATATGTGAACGTTTTGTATCAATAACCTAAGTAGAATATAAGCTTCTTGAAGGCGGGGTCTTTAATAGTACTTCGGTGTTTGTCTTCTCAGGCCTAATACAGTGCCTGCAGAGTTGGTGCTTAATAAATGTTCATTGATTTAGTCACAAAATCTCAGAGTAGGGAAGGCTGTCAGAGTCCACTTAGGCCAGCTGGCATCCCTCTATAGCATACATGACAAATAGGGAGACAGCCTTGGCTTAAACGTATTCAGTGAGAGGGAAGCTCACTACTTCCTAAAGCAGCCCATTTGTTCCTCCTCAGTTGTTCAGAAGCTCAAATTATGAGGAAGCTTTTTCTTATACCAAATTGAAATCTGCCTCCCCTGCAACTTCCAGCTTCTGGGTCCAACCAGAGACAGTCTTACACCTCTTCTACATGCCAGCCTTTCCAATACAAAAAGACTGCAACGATGTCCAACCCAAATCTCCTCTCATCTCCTCTCCTCTCTTCTCTCCCCTCTCCTCTCCTCTCCCCTCCTTTCCCTTCCTCTTCTCTGCTCTCTTCTCATCTCCCCTCCTCTCTCCTCTCTCCTACCCTTCTCCTCTCCTTTCTTCTCACTTCTCCTCTCCTCTCCCTTCCTTTCCTCCCCTGTCTTCTCCTCTCCTCTCCTCTTTTCAGGCTAAACATTCCTAGGTTCTTCAAATAAACCCTCATGGCATTGTCTCCAGTCCCTTTACCACTATCTGGGCACCCTCCGGCTTGTGAATGACATTTCCAAAACGTGGTGCCCACAACCGGACCCAGCACTACAAGCTGATCAGAGAACAGCAAGGCTATCATCCCCCTTGTTCTGGACACTGTGCTCAACACAGCCCAATATAACAATAGCTTCCTTAGCTGCCATATCATACGGATGACTCACATGGTGCTTGTAGTTCAATAAAACCCACAAATCTTTTTCACATGCTGCATACCCAGGCCTTTCCCATCCTGCACTTAATAAAGTTGGTTTTTTGAACCCGTGTGGGGCTATATTTATTTTGATTAAATTTTGTCTAATTAGATGCAGCTCATCCTGTTGGGATATTTTTACATCCAAATTCTGTCATCCGGTGTGTTAACCATCCTTCCCAGCTTCGTATCATCTGGAAATCTGATAGGCCTGTCATCTATGCCTTCGTCCAAATCATTGGGAAACATATTAAAGTGCACAGGACCAAGGACATGTCGCTGGAGCAGTATACCATAGACCTTCCAAGTAGACGTTGACCTCTTAGTGACTATTCTTTTGGTCCAATCAGTTTTCAAATCTGCCTCCATGGAGTCTACATCACCTCTTATGTGGATGCTTTTAATAGCCTAGCTGGTCTCCCTGCCTCCGCTCTGCCCTCTAAGTCATGGGGCTCACAAAAACAGTCTCCAAATGCCCATCTGCCACCACACCCTTCTGACTCCCTTGTTCAAATACTTTTCTCAGCTCTACCTTGCCCACAGGAAAAAGTGTCACCTCTTTATCGTGGCATCCAAGGTGTCACATCTCCCCTGTGGCTGCTGTCCTGTATCTTCTGCTAAGCCGAGGGAGTCTCCTTGCTCTGTCCGGTGGCTCCCATCCTTTACTCATGTCACCCACTGGGACACGAGGCCCAGGAAACAGGCAAGTTTTCAATTAACTGCAGCTCTTAAGGGCTCCGAGGGAAGGACTGTTAGCGCATTTTTTCTTTAGATTTCCATTTCTATAATTATCTCTAATTATTGGATGTTTTTGCAAACGTCAGTGTCTGAACTCCTGGTGCCTGTGCGTGCTGCTTTGATGCCTCCTCGGGTCTCAGAGGATGCCCTGGTTTTGCCAAGGCAATGCCACCATCGTACAAAAGCTGGCAGTTCCCACCAAGCAGGAAAGCCTGAAAGTCCAGCCAGGCAACAGACTTTGTCTGTTGTGGTGAAGGCTAGCCTTGCTAAGTGCAGAAAGCTTCATCACAAATTGAGATGAAGTCAGTCAATTAATAAACATTTATTAAGCACCTACTATGTTTCAGGCACTGTGCTAAGTGCTGGAGATACAAAAAGGGCCAAAAGACAGTCCCTGCCTTCAAGATGCTTACAATCTAGTAGGGACAACCACAAGCAAACAAACATACACAAAGCAAGCTATGTACAGTATAAATAGGAAATAATTTAAAAAGGGAAGTCACTGGAATTAAGAGGGGGTGAGAAGGCTTCCTGCAGAAGGTGGGATTTTAGTTGGGACTTAAAGGAAAACAGGGAGGTCAGCATTTGGAGTGGAGGAGGGAGAGCATTCCAGGCATGGGGAATAGACAGAGAAAATTCTCCAAGTGGAGAAATGAAGTGTCTTATTCATGGAACAGCCACGAATCCAGTGTCCCTGTATAGAAGGGGACATCTCAGGGAGTAAGGTATGAGAAGATTGGGAAGGTAGGACGGGTCTACATTATGGCTTTGGATGCCAAACAAAGCATTTTGTACTTGATCGTGGAGGTAACAGAAGCCACTAGAGTTTATTGAGTAGGAAGGGGTGGGTGTGACATAGTCATACCTTCACTTCGAAAAAATCACTTTAGTGGCTGAATGGAGTATGAATTGGAGTAAGGAAGGGACTTGAAGCAGGCAGATGCCCCATCAAGCTATTGTAATAATCCAGCATGAAGTGAAGAAGGCCTGCACCAGAGCGGTGAGTGTCAGAGGTGAGAAGGGGGCATATAGGAGAGATGTTGCAAAGGTGAAGTCTACTGTCCTTGGCAACAAATTGGATATGGGGGTGGGGGCAGTATAAGAGATAGTGAGGAATCCACGGTGACTCCTAGTTTGTGAGCCTGAGGGACTGGGAACATGGAGTTGCCCTGAGCAGTAATAGGGAAATGAGGGAGGGAGGGCGTTTGGGGGTGGGGAATAATGAGTTCTGTTTTGGACATATTGAGTTTAAGATGTCTACTGGACATCCAGTTCAACATATCTGAAGGGCACTTAGAGACATGAGATTGGAGGTCAGCAGAGAAATTGGAGCAGGATAGGTAGAATTGGGAATCATTTGCATAGAGATGGTAATTAAATCTACAGGAGCTCATGAGATCGCCAAATGAAGTAGTACGGAGAGAGAAGAGAAGAGGGCTCAGTTCAGAACTGTCAGGGACACCTGTGGTTAGAGAGTGCAATCCGGATAAGGATCCAGCAAAGGAGATGGAGAAAGAGAGGGCAGACACAGAGGAAGAGAACCAGGAGACAGTGGCATCATGAAAATCCAGAGAGAAGAGAGCATCAAACTGGAGAGAGAGACCGACAGGGTCAAAGGCTGCAGGGAGATTAAAGGGAATGAGCATTGAGAAAAGGCCCTTGGATGCTGCTACTAAGAGATCATTGGTAACTTTGGAGAGAGTGGTTTTGATAGAATGATGATGTCAGAAACCAGATCATAAAGGGTTAGGAAGAAAGTGAGAGGAGAGAAAGTGGAGGCACCTATTGTAGACTCTTTTCGATGAGTTTAGCTGCAAAGAAAAGAAGAGATATAGGGTTAATAGTTAGCTGGGATGGAAGAATCAAATGAGGTGGTTTTTGTTTTTTAGGATTGAAGAGACATGATATGTTGGCATAGTATTGGTCATGACAACTCTCAGAGTATGTAAGAGAGAGAGTTGCTCTCCGTTTGGTGGAGGAAAGTCCCCACCAGCGAAATCATAGATCCTTGAAGTTCTGAAGTCGCATGATAATGGTCATCTCCTTATCTTTCGCACATAACCCAGACCCTCTGGATTTTTTTCTGTGTGGTACACCTGCCTCTCTCTCTCTCTCTCTCTCTCTCTCTCTCTCTCTCTCTCTCTCTCTCTCTCTCTGTCTCTCTCCCCTCCTCCTCCTGCCTCTCTGTCTCTCTCTGTCTCTTTCTCTCTCTCTTCTCTATCTCCTCTCTCTCTCTCTCTCTCTCTCTCTCTCTCTCTCTCTCTCTCTCTCTTTCTCTCTCTCTTTCCCCCCGCCCTCTCTCTCTCCCTCCCCTTTTTCCCTCTATATACATTCTCCGATGGCCCTGGGCCTGATTGAGTCCCTGTGACCTATGGTCCCTTCCAGTTCAAACTCCAGGATCCTACAAATCCCAGCTCAGCTACTTGCTATCTATATGAGCTTGGCCAAATCACTTCCTTTTTAGGGTCTCATTTCTTCATCCTTAGAGTGAAAGATCTTCTGAAAAATAGATTTGAGGGATCTAGCCCTTGCTAGCCCTGCTGTTGTTGTTCAGCTGTTTCAGTCACATCCAACTCTTCACGACCCCATTTGGGGTTTTCTTTGCAAAGATCAAAGATGCTGGAGTAGTTTGCCATTTCCTTCTCCAGCTCATTTTACAGATGAGGAAACTGAGGCAAACAGGGTGAAGTGACTTGCTCAGAATCACAGCTAGTAAATGTCTGAGGTCAGATTTGAACTGAGGAAGAAGAGCCTTGCAGACCCTAGGCCCAGCAGTCTATCTACTGTGCCACTTAGTTGCCGGAGTCCTTGCTCATTCCTTAGAATTTTTCTTCTCTCATCAACTGGACTGTGAACTCCATGAGGAGATGCAAAGGTTATATTTTTTTTTCTCCTGTCTGCTCCACAGGTAGGAAAACATAGAACTGGGCATAGAAAGGTAAGCTATGTAATGCTATTCCTTTCAAATCAGGAAGCATTTATTAAGTACCTACTGTGTACCGAGCACCATGCTAGGCTCTGGAAATACAAAGACAAAAATGAAACAGTCGCTGTCCTCAGAAAGCTTACAGGTCAACAGGGGAGACAGTATGTAATCAAGTAATTTTTTTAAAAGGCAGTGCAAAGTAATTTCAAGAAAGAGAAAGTGCTAATAACTGGAGAAGGGGAGGTTGGGGGAGGGGTCAGAAAAGGCCTCATACAGTATATAGTCTTTGAATTATGCGCCAAAAGAAAATAGGGCTTCTATGAGAGATAGGTAAGGATCGAGAGCATTCCAGACACGAGGGAACAACTTGTGTGAAGACACTCGGATAAGAGATTTGGTTGTTGTTCTCCAGTCATGTCCGATTCTTCATGACTCTGGAGATCTGGGGTTTTATTGGCAGAGATACTGGAGCGGTTTGCTATTTCCTTCTCCAGCTCATCTTACAGATGAAGAAACTGAGGCAAACGGTGTTAGATGACTCACTCAGGGTCGCACAGCTAGTGTGTGTCTGAGGCCAGATTTGAACTCAAGCAGATGAGTCTTCCTGACTCCAGGCCCAGCAGTCCTAGCTGCCCAGCTAAGAGGTGGAACATCACAAATAGGGAACAGTAACAGGCAGCTTGAGAAAGATTATGAGTGGAGAAGTACGAAATAAAATTGAAGCAAATTTCATGTGAAGCAGGACACATTTTTTTTACATTATCCACTTTCACCCCACCCTATGGCTCCTCTATGCAATACTGACAGGTCCTGAAAGGCAGGTGAAGTGGTCCCCTCCCGAGACCTCAGACATCACTCGCTCTCATGTCAAACCCCTGGTCCAGCAGCCTACAAGGGGCCTTGCTCAGGCCCAACATCTGTATGCGCTGGCTGAGTGCTGGCTTCTGGCTGGGGCCAGCTGTGATAATAGAAACACAGGATTCAGAGTTGGAGGGGCCCTTGGGGATCATCTATTTCAACCCCCCTTCATGCTACAGATGAGAAAACTGAGGGCAGCGGAAAGTAAGTCTTGCCCAAAGTCACACCAGTTCATTAAGGAACAGAATGAGGATTATACAGTGTCAAAGGCAGGATTTGAACCAAGATCTTCCTGATTCCAAATCCAGGGTACTTTCTGCCAGTGACAGCTATAACACTCCTCCTACCCTCACTTATTCTACATATGGCTTTTTTTTTTTAAACCAGACCTGTGATTTATTCAGTGTCAAGAATTCCCAGAGATGAACTCCATCTACCAGTATAGATCAGCACCTTCTCTAAAATGTATGGTCTGGGGTAGAGTGACTTGCCTAGGATCACACAGCCAGTATGTCAGAGGCTGGGCTTGAACTGTGGTCTTTCTGACTCTAAGGCCAACTCTCCATTTACTGTACTTCTCTACACATTCTCCACAGAGAAGGCATTTTAGTTGTTTGGTTGGTTTTTTTGTGGGGCAATCAGGGTTAAGTGACTTGCCCAAGGTCACACAGCTAGTAACTGTCAAGTGTCTGAGGCCGCAGTTGAACTCAGGTCCTCCTGACTCCAGGGCCGGTGCTCTACTCACTGCACCACCTAGCTGCCCCAAGAAGGCATTTTAAAATACATTTGAAGCATCTTCCCATCTGTTCGTGGATAGACACCTGGAATTGAAGTCAAGAAGACCTGGCTTCAAATCCTGCCTCAGATTCTTATGAGCTGTACAATGCTGGGCAAGGCTTTTAATCTGTCACCTTCAGTTTTCATGTCCATCAGGCGGGGATAACAACAGCACATCCCTTGGAGGATTGTGGTGAGAGTCAGATAGATAGTGTATGGTAAGTGTTTTGAGAATCTGAAAATGCTACATAAAGGAGAGCTGGTACTGTAATGAGGCTGCTGATTCACAATCGTCCTGAGAGGGATGGAGGCAGGGAGAAAGACAATAAGAATAACGCTAGTGATGACCACAACCCCTTACTCTCCAGTTCTCTCAGGACGACAGAGTGCTCTTCTTACAACTGCTCCAATGCCAAAAAATGTTTTTGATTATCCCCATTTTACAGATGAGAAAAGTAGGCTCAAAGAAAGGAAAAGACTTTCCCAAGTTCATACATACATCAGGTCAGAGGCAGATCCAAGAACTGAACTAAATCTTCGGATGATTTCCTCTTAATGCCGCAGAGATCATCACAGTAGAAAATTTAAAAATTTGATTAAGTCCGTACCCCTGTAGAGGATACTCTATTATAACATTGTCCCACCTTTCCCTACCTTCCCTTCCTCCTACCTTCTCTCCCTCTGTAGGCAAGTTTTCAGAAAAAAGAAAGAATTCTTGTTTTCTATACCACATAGTGAAGTGGGGAAAGACTTAGTTGATTCTATCTACTTATCTGAAGGGGCAGCTAGGTGGTGCAATAGATAGTGCACCAGGCCTTGAGTCAGGAAGACTCATCTACCTGAGTTGAAATCTGGCCTCAGACATTTACTAGCTGTGTGACCCTGCGTAAGTCACTTAACCCTCTTTGCCTCAGTTTCCTCATCTGTAAAATGAGCTGGAGAAGGAAATAGCAAACCGCTCCAGTATTCTTTGCCAAGAAAACCCCCAAATAGAGTCAGATGGGACTGAACAACCATACCAACTTATCTAAATCTTGGAAGAATTAGACTTCTCGTTGGTCTTAGAGCTCAGCACCCTGACCAATGAGTAGAATTACAGATTGTTGATTTCCCTTCGACACAAAGGAGGAACTTTCTAACACTCAGACCCACTGAAGGGGAGGCTAGAGGTCTGGGATACAGTAGAGGGGATTCCTGCTTTGGGAGGGAGTGCAGACGAACCTTCCTGCTCTAACAGAAAGGTAAGAACAACCATCATCAGGTAACACTTTAAGGTTTGCAGAACACCTCATCTATTTGGTCTCATGATCCTCACAATAACCCTGTGAAGTGAGAACTATAGTTATAATTATGGCCATTTTAGAGATGAACAAACTACAGGAATGGGACCAAAAGTTGCTGTACTGTAAGCGGCAGTGTGCTGGTAAACGCTTTAACAGCTGGCCCTCCAAAAAGATGTACACACAATACATTTTTAAGTTTAATCTGCACAGTTAACACTTTCTTAAGTCTAGACAATAAACAAAAGAAAAAGTTGGGCCATTTTGTAGCCTTTGCCGATTTCTAAGGTGTAAATGCTCACACACAAAAATTTAACAATCGGCTCTGTTGCAACTGGCTCCAGCCCACTCCCTGGCTGTAAGAAATGACAAATGCAAAGAATTCAGAGAAATGTGCGGAAATATATATGAACTGATGCACAGTGAAGCAAGCAGCCTTATGAAGACAATCTATACAAAGATCACAACATAAATGGAAAGAGCAATACAATGTTGCTGCGCATTGTATAATTATAGTGACCAAACCTTAAGGGAGCCCTGGGGAGGAAAGACGGAGAGATATTCCAAAATGGACATTACATAAAAACAAAACATGTCCATCAAACAAACAAATAAATGAATAGACAGACAGATAGATAAATGAAATGAGGTTCAAATAAGGTATATGTGACTTATCATTGGTCACAAAGCTCATAAAGATCAGGGTCACATTTGACCTTAGGTCTCTTCTAACTCCAGAATATGTGATTCTCTCATTCAGCCTAGCCCTATCACATACTGGCCTCTTAATTGTTTCATTAATGTTTTTCTTCTCTCACCAGTTAGACTGTAAACTCCATGGAAAGATGCAAGGGTCCTATTTTTTTCTCCTCCCTACTCTACAGATTAAAAAAAAAACACACAGAACTGGGCACATAAGGGTGATAAGTATCTCCAGTCTGCATTGAATAGAATTGAGCTGAAATGATTTCTGGTTTTAAATTGGATTTAAATTGGATTGAATTCCTGTTGTTTCGTTGTTGAGTCGTTTCAGTCATGTCTGACTCTTTGTGAGCCCGTTCACAGTTTTCTTGGCAACACTGGAGTGGTTTGCCATTTCCTTCTCCAGTCCATTTGATGGACGAGGAAACTGTGGCAAACAGCATTAAGTGACTTTCCCAGAGTGACACAGCTAGTCAGTGTCTGAGGTCAAATTTGAACTCAAGACCAGTCTTCTTGACTTCAGGTCTGACACTGTGTCTGCTAGCTACCCAAAGGATTAAATTAAAAATCCCACTAAGGCATTGGAATATGCCCCTCTTGACAGGGTCAAGTGGTCAGTCAGTCAAGACGCATTTGTTAAACCTTTACTATGTATCAGACACTATACAAAGGACTGGGGATACGAAAAGAGGCGAAAGACTGCCCCTGCCCTCAAGGAGCTCACAATCTAAAGGGGAAACAGTTCACAGACTCCAGTTCAAAAATACAGAATACCAAAGCCTGAAGGGAGCTTGGGCCACAGAATTTAATTTCTTCCTTTTATAAAAGAGGAAACTTTTCCCAGAAAGAGAAAAGGACTAGACCAAGATCACATTGGAAATTGGGGAACTCAAACCCGGATGTCCTTGACTCTCAGTCATTTATAACTTGAAGGGAATTTAGTAACCATAAAGTCTGAGCCTCCCTATTTTACAGATGTGAAAACCACGGCCATAAAAAACAATGACTTGGTAAAGGTCTCACAGTGAAGCCTGGACTCAAATACAATTCTTCTGACTCAGTTATACCCAGAGGTGACATTAGCAGTTACCTAGTACAGCCTCTTCATTTTGAGTCCTCTTGAGTCCCTAAGAACACCTGAGCTGAGGGGTCCCTCAGCCATGGACTTATCTAAGCTGAACAGAGCAGAAGGTTCCAGGCGCATCCTAGTTTTCCCAGTAGTTCTTATGCTGGACAGTGAGGACACCACCCTCAGTGACTCTGGAGGTCATTGATTCATAGGAGCTTTCAGCTGGCTAAACCTCCTACATCTATTTTTTAGAAGAACCTTCATTTTAAGGATGAGGAAATGAGAACCCAAAAGGGGAAATGATTTGGTCAAGATTGTATAGGTAGCAAGTAGCTGAGCTGGGATTCAGAGGATTCTGGATTTCAAACTGGAAAGGAGCATAGAGACCATCTAGTCCCACCTTTTCACTTTATAAATGGTGAGACCAGAGCCAAGAAAGATGAAATTACTTTCCCAAGGTCACAGGGATAGTAAGTGACAGAGGTAATATTCAAACCAGATTTGAATATTCAAACCCTCTGACTCCAAAATCAATGATTTTTCTATTATGCCACAATGTCTACAATGTCAGGGCCTTTAGATCATAGAATGTGGGAACTAGAAAGCACCATGGAATGCAGAATTTCAGAAGGGAATTTAGACACAGTTCCAATCTTTTCATTATACAAATAGGAAAATAGATCCAGAGAAGGAAAACGACTTGCCCAAGATCACACTGATCATTTGCCAAGAGCCAGTCCCAGAAAGATTGTCCCCCTAACAAGAGAAATAAGCTGGTATAATTGAGCGGGTATACCACAGCAGCTCAGGGAACAGCCCAGAGATAAAAGACAAAGGGTGAATTATTTGGGAAAAGTAGAGAGCTCTGATTCATAGGGAGTCATGCAGTGAGTGGTATGAATGTGACCTCCCATCATGCCCAATGCCATATGCTGCCTCCCACCAATGTCAGCCAATTGACCTACCCTGGGATGAGCTCAATGCTCTCCAAGCCCTGGCACAACATGGTTCTCCCTCCCCCCAACTTCCAAGAAAACTTACAAATCTTGTATGGTCTAGTGAAAAGAACAGCTGACGAGGAGTCAAGAGACTTGGTGTTTCCTTGACCTTCTGAATCTGGGTGGAGACAAATGCCTGCTTCCCTTAGTCTGGGCAAGACAGAGGTTAGTTTCTCCAAAGAAGTGTAGGAGCAATGTGATGCAGTGGAAAGAACACTAGACTTAGAGCCAGAAGATCTGGGTTCAAGTCCCTACTCTACCATTTCCTACCAATGTATCCTTTACTTCCCCTTTCTGGGCTTCAGTTTCCTCCTGAGTACCTTGAGGGGGGCGGACTAGATTAAAGTCACCAACATTTATTCAGAACAGTGTATTGTGAGACTTGTGCGGGGTAGATAATCTCTGCCCTCAAGCAGCTCATAGCCTTGTGGGGAGCCAACACGCACAAGACTAATGTAAGGATGATCAAGGTAGAATGAGATAAGGGCAGTTGACAGGTCAAGGTGAAATGTTCTAGGGAAATTTGAGGAGAGAGATAGAAATCATTTTAGGCTTGTTCTGCTTGGCCCCAGAGAGCAGAACAAGGATCAGCATTTGGAAACTGGAGGAAGGCAGAGACAGGCTCAATGAGAAAGGAAAGAAAGAAAGGAAGAAAGAAAG
>CM053625.1:29053837-29084060 GCA_028646595.1 Phalanger gymnotis | reverse complement strand
AAGAAAAAAGGGAGGGAGGGAGGAGGCAAGGCAAGGCAAGGCGAAAATGTCTTAACACTTAAGAGTTGTCCAAAAGAGGTTTGCTTTAGGAGGTAACGGGGTTCTCCATAACTTTGTATTTATTGTTAAGTCATGTCTCTTTGTGACACCATTTGGGGTTTCCTTGGCAAAGATACTGAAGCAGTTTACTATTTCCTTCTCCAGTTCATTTTACAGATGAGGAAACTGAGGCCAACAGGGTTAAGTGGCTTGCCCAAGGTCACACAGTATCTAAAATCAGATTTAAACTCAGGAAGATGAGGACTCTTGACTGCAAGCCCAGCGATCTAGCCACAGCTCCACCTCGCTATCTCTCATCACTGTGTTCCCCATCATTAGAGATTTACAAACAAGCTGGATGGCCACTTGATAGGGATTGTGTAGAGGGGCTCTCGTTCAACTATGGGTCGGTCTGAATGCCCCTATAGGTCCCTTCAAGTGCAGAGACTCAGTGATTCTCTAACCTGTATTAGGTCACAGATGGGAAAATTAAATGAGACAAAATGCAAGATCACAGAAGGAGTTTACCAAGCAAGGCAATCTGTCCCCTGAGGTCATTGTCACTTGGCCACAGATTGACTGGCCTGTCTGAGAGGTCCATGATCACTCGGGTCTTTGGACAATCGATTGCCTCCATTTCTCTCTGTATAACAAAAAGGATTAGACTGAATGTCCTCTTGGGATCTAGTAGTGCTAGAACTAGAATCAGGAAGATCCGAGTTCTAATCCTACCTCAAACACTTAGCTGTGTGACTCTGAGCAAATCGCTTAACCTCTCTGTGTCTCAATTTCCTCTTCTATAAAATGAGGGTAATGATAGCCCCTACCTCCCAGGATTGTTGTGAGGATCGAATGAGATGAGATAGGTAAAGAACTTTACAAACCTTAAGTCACTTTGTAAATAACAGTTATTAAATCCACTGATTCTGTGCCCCTTGTTTCTGTCTAAATCAGGGAGTCTGAGCAAGCTGTCCTCTGGTTTTGCCCCTAAACGAACCCTGGTTTCTTCACGCCTTTTACTAAATAGCATTTAGGCCTGGTTTAGACCCCATTATTTCACAGGATCTGTGGGGACCCCTCAGCTCACGGCTCTTCCTCTCAACATTCAGAACAATGCACTTTTCTTTGGTGTGCAGAAAAGATCTCATAACTGAGAGTTAGGAAACCTGGGCTCTTGTCAGAGGACTGCTGCTAGCTCACTGTGTGACCAGACCAGTATCTTTCCCCTCTCCAACGCTCAGTTTCCCTGCTCACAATGAAGGGGTTGGAGTAGACAATCCCCAAGGTCCTACTCGGTTCTAAAATTCTTTGTTCTATATTCTAAGGTTCCTTCCAGCTCTGAGATTGTGTTCTGTGTCCTAAGTGCCCTCCCAGCTAGGTCATTCTTCAAGTCGATCAATCCAAAAGCATTTGTTAAGCTCTATAATATACATGTGTGAAGCCTCTAATTCTCTAAGCATCAAATTCCCTGGTGCTCAGGGATCGAGCTTTCCTAGCTCAGGCTCCCTAGCTCCACCCTCTCCCCCAGGTTGTCATTTGGAGAACTTCTGTCTCAGATCCCCTTTCCCTCCCAGCTCTGCAGGGCGTAACTTTCCATAACTCCTTATTCACAAGCTCACACACCTTTCAGACACATAGGAAGAGAGCAGGCAATTTCCACACCCAGTAAGGGAGGGGTGGATGGTTGCTTGTTTCTTGAGTGAGCGGCCCAGTAGGGCCCTGTCCTGGGTACTGAGGACAGGGGTAGCCAGTAATCCTAGGGAGGTGGTTGATTGCAGAGTATTTATCGGGGTGGGGAGGGGGAAAGATCGAGAAGAGAGATGAAGGGCCTGGGGAGCAGGGGAGAAAGGGGTGGGACAGAGAGAGAAGGCAAGGGAAGGGAAGAGACTGTACCCTTGGAAATCTTCCTGGGCAGGTGTTCAGAGCCTCACCTCCACCCAGCTTAAGGTTGAAGCAGCCTCCCTAACTCCCTAACTGGGGAGAGGAGAACAACCATCCGGCATCTGTTTGGGGCAGGGAATACACATTTATTGTCTTTTACATGCTAGGCACCGTACTAAACACTTTACAAAAATGACCTCATCTGGTCTTGCGACAGCCCTGGAGGGTAGGTGCTATTATTGTCCCTGTTTTCTTGTTGTTGTTGTGTTGGGTCATGTCCAATTCTTCCTGACTCCATTTGGGATTTTCTTGGCAAAGATACTGGAGTGGTTTGCCATTTCCTTCTCCAGCTCATTTTACAGTTGAGGAAACTGAGGCAAATAGGGTTAAGTGACTTGCCCAAAGTCACATAGCTAGCAAGTAGCTGAGGCCAGCTTTGAACTCAGATCTTCTTGACTCCAGGGCCAGTACTCTCTCCACTGAGCCATCTAGCTGCCCATCCCTGTTTTACAGCTAAGGAAACTGAGGAAGACAGAAGTTAGAAGTTGTGCAGCTAGGAAGTGTTCTGATATTGGATATCCTAACCAGTTCTCTATCCACTGTACCACCCGGGTAATAACCAAGAGCTCACTACCTCCCAGGTGTCCACTCACTTGGTGCAGGAACTCCCTTTAACAGCACCTCTGACAGGAGGTGGGTTATATAGCCTTGGTTCAAATACTTCCAGTGAGACGGAGACTATTCCCAGGTCGGCCAGAACAGTTGTTAGAAAGATCTTTATACTGGCTCTTGGGGATAGGGAATGGACCCTTCAGGTTGGAAACATGTGATCCCTTTGAAGGATAAGATTACAGATTAAAATCCCCTCTGCACTGAACCCATCATTAACTTCAGGAACAGTGCAGTCCAGCGCAGAACAGACTCACAGCTCCTGCTCGTGCCCAGGGAAGAACATTGTGATGTGATATTGTGGGGCAGCAGAAACTCAGCAAGTGTTCCTGCTTGCTACTTACTCCCTGGGTGACCTCAGGCAAGGCCATTGCCTTCTCTGGAACTCAGTTTCCTCATCTGTAAAATGAAGAGGTTGGACCAAATAGTCTCCTAGGTCCCTTCTAAATCTTGTGACACTATAAACATTAGCCCAGTCTTTCCCACACAGCAGGGGCAATGGAGTGGAACCAGGTGATTGGTATAAAGATTCCCAGGAAGGTAAGAAAGGTTTGCAGAGACTGCCCCTGCTCCTTCCTGCTGATCATAGATTAGACCGTCAAGGCCCAAATGCTTTGGCTTCTGCTGCTTATTATAACCTTGGGCAACTTCCTTTTCTCTACAGTGAGGGTTTAGACCAGATGATCTTAAAGGTCTCTCTCAGCTCTAAATCCTATGAGAGAAATCCAGGAGAACCCCCAGATGGAGGAGAGACATGCAGCAAAAGCTGGTCCCAGCCATCAGCCCCTCTCTTCCTGCCCCAGCCTCTTCCAGATGCCCAGAGATAGAAGACCTGGCTGGAGAACTCAGCCTCAAATCTTTGCTTGCCCAGTTCTTATTTTCCATTTCTGAAAGTGCTGTTGCCTATTAAATATTTATCCTTGGCACCAAACCTCAGCCCCTTTTCCAGGCCTGTGGGTTCCCAAAGAAGAAAAACAGAAAGAAATATTCTGGGAACACAGAGAGTACTCCTGAGAAGGAAAGGAGCTTAGCTACTGCCTTTCCAGAGGGAGAGAGCTCTCAAAAGAACAAAATTTTAAAATCTTCCTATTTTAGTAGCACTTTCCCTACAAAAACTCTGTGAAGCTAAGCAATGCCTCCTATTATTATCTTCATTTTACAGATAAAGAAATCGGGACTCAGAGAGGGGAAGTCACTTGCCCCCAATAACACAGCTAGAGGGAACTTTAACCCAGGGCTCCTGACTCCAAATTTAGTGCTCTGTCCACCAAAACACATAATAATAAGCCCTACTTGAGTATCTCTGTCTCCTGTCATAAACAGAAAAACTCCTCCTCCCCACAGCTTATCCCACCTCTCTGTCCAGGGTCTATAGATCTTCCCTCCCAGGGGCTGGTGTAAAAGCTACATGCTGTAAGCCAGCTCCCAAAGCAGGAAGAGGCCTTCTGCAAATTCCCCTTTGACCCATCAAGAGCCTGAATGCCAGGACTGGAAGCAATCTGACCCGTCGATTCAACACTGCCCCATGGGCCCAACCTCTCCAGCTTTCAGGCTAACCTCATTCGGCATTCTAACCCCCCAAAACCAGACTGTCAGAGTTTTTTACAAACAATTGTCCTTGTAATTATAAAGTCTTAAAATGAATGGCGCCATAGCTAGGTGACCTTTAGATACCTCATAGTCTCATAGAGGAGGATGCTAAGACTCGGAAAGAGGGAATGATTCATTCGAGATCACAGGGATAATAATTAGTAGCAATAGAATTTGAACCCACTTTCTAAGACTCAATACCAGGGCTCTTTTCATGTGAGCCAGAAAAGAAAATGGTCTTAAACAAGTTGGAAAGTGATGTGGGCTTGAGGGTCAGATCTGTGTGACCTTGGGCAGGCCCCTCCCCTTCAATGGCTGCCCCCCTCAACAACATAAAGGCGCTGGACTTGGTGATCCCTAACGTCAAACAGCCTGACAGTCTTCAATCCTGATTCTTGGGTAGGTAACCGGGCCTCATTTGAGCAGGGCTGGCTGCCAACCAGACCTAGTGGGGTGGGGTGTACAGAGGGAGGAGCAGGGGTGTTAGGGTTTGGCCCTCACCCCAAGGTGTGAGCCAACCTCCTCACTAGCCCCACCCAGCCCCAAGGCAATTACTGTTTACTACATAGAGTAACCAAGAAAAGGCTGGGGAGGGGGGCAATAATGTCACCTATTCTGTGGGCCAGGGGGTGGGGCCTAGGGAGGGAGCAGCTCCACTGCCTCATATTTGCCCCACGTTTTTTTTTTTTTGTATAGAGACCTGACCAGCTGGGACCGGACTGGACCCCACCCTGGTTGAGAGTGTCCTTCCTTGCCTGAGTAACTCGACCAAGTCCTGGTTGGCCCAAGCTGCCAGATTAGTCATAGTGCCCACCCCTCAAAGCTGGCTCCTGGTTGGGACAAGAATGGGGAGCCCAGGGCTGCCCCTTACCTCCACCTCCCTGTCTACAAGGACAGAGCAACCAAAGCCGGAGACTATGCCACCACCCACAGAATCACAGACACCGAGCTAAAGAATCCTCAAGGGGTCTCCCAAAGCATCTCCACCAGCCCATAGCTGAGGGAGAACCCTTTTCTCAACACTGAGATAAGCTTCAGTCCCAAAGCCCTCCGATCATGGTCTTCACCACCATTACCACCACCCCTTTCACTGTGGGACAGATCTAATTCTCAAATCGCTTTCCTTCTACTGAACTGAAATCTGCCTCTCTGAAATCTGTTCCTAGTGTTCCTTCTGCCCTCTGAGGCCAGACAGAAGGAGACCCTGGGATGTCTCCAAAAGAAAGGGGGTCTTTCTGGATCAGGGTTGGATTATAAGGGAATGACTCTTGCTGTTACTGATAGTTTTATTGTTAATATCACAATATAATCTGCAAACAGGAAAGTTTGAAGAACTCGATATACATATATTTTAATAAATCTGAGATCTTATTGACACGAGTGTTCTCTCCAATGATCCAGCAGATTGTACCCATCTATGGCTGTCTGTCTTGTGTGGTTTCTGTCTATTTCCTCCCATAAATCCATTTCGATGCTGGAAGCCTTCCTGCCTTCAGATCTCTCGTCATTTCATGTATGCCAATAGGGCCCATGGGCTGCCCCTCATGTATCTGCCATGACACGACCAGCCCACCTCCTTGTCCAGTCAGACGGTTCTCTGGGGACAACCTTTAAGCTTCTTCTCTTATACAATCCTTTTATCGGTAAGATGTTGTACACTATTCATGCCCTTCATCTGTCTCTCCATTGCACATTATTACCAACATTTTGAAGTTTCAATAATGATAATTTAATGGGGGAAGGGGGAACTGGACTTATGCTTTCAGTAGTATAAAGACCTTTCAAAAAGAGGCAGGATGTAGAGTGGCTAGAGAACTGACCTTAATGTTGCAGAGACCCCACCTCTGCCACCTACTGACTGTATGACCTTCAGTAAGTCACTGGACCTCTCCAGGGCCCCCAAGGAACTCTGAGATTATCAATTTCAAAGAGGGTGCTGGAGAAGTGGGTATTGGGAGAGAAAGGCCTCCACTAGGGATTCCCTTCTCCAATTAAATCCTAAGTCTGGTCCCCCCTCCCTGCCCAAAATAAGGAACTCATAGGGCCATAGTTTTAGAGCTAGAAGGAACCTTAGACGTCAAGGAGTCCATCTGTTTTACAGATGAGGACACTGAGGTACACATCTGTATTAATAGATAAAGGTCTTAATTCTGAAGAACTTATGGTGAAAGGTGCTATACATCTCCAGAGAAAGAATTGGTGGGGCCTCAATGTAGATCAAAGATATTTTTTCTTTGCTTTCTTTATTTTCCTTTTCTTTTTTGTCTATGTTTTCTTTCACAGCATGACTTACATGGAAATGTGTTTTCCATGACCGCACATATATAATCTCTGTCAAATTGCTTACCTTCTCAATGAGGAAGGGAGGGGAGGAAGGGAGAGAATTTAGAACTCAAAATTTGAAAAAAAAAAAAAAAGAATGTTAAAATTGTTAAATAAATAAAATATCAAATTTTTTTAAAAATAAAGGTCTTCACCAGGAACTCCCTCATCCAATTAAATCATAGGTCTGGTTCTCTCATCCCTCCCCAAAATAGGAAGCCCATAGATCATAGATTTAAGTCTAAAAGGGGCTTCAGAGGTCATAGAATCCAATCCCTTGAGTTTACAGCTGAGGACACCGAAGTGAAGAGACTTTCCCAGGTCATGGGACTAGGAAGTGTGGGATTTAAACCCATGCCTTCCTGACTCAAAGTCCAGCATCCATCCACTGCTCTACAATTCTTCTTCCTAATAGGGAGACTCTTCTACAATACAGGTCAGCACTTGCTTGGCAATTTATAGTCTTCAAGAGTGACTCCCTAATTTAATTATTGTCCTATGCAATATTTGGATTCCTATAATATTGAAATTTCTTTATGACAATCCTGAGAGGCACATAAAACAAGTATTATAGTCTCCAATTTTACTAGTCTCCACAGGCCTAAGGCCCTAAGTGATCAGGGGCTCAAGCCCTGGCTCCTTCCTCCCCTCAGCACTCCCCTTCATCCCATGGTTCCCTGTCTTTACAACTTGTATTATCCTGGACCAGATAATCATAGGCCTATAAAGCACTGGATTTGGAGTCAGAAGATGTGGCTTCACATCCCGGTTCTAACTAGTTATGTGACCTTAAACAAGTCAGCACCTCCCTGATGTCATGGTCCTCTTCAAGGACAAGCAACAACGACACTTCCATTCATCCATAAAATAAGAGGTCGTGCTTTTGGACATATGTGCCCCAAGGAGGTCAAGGTCAGAAAAGATCCACATATACCAAGAGAGTCACAGCATTTTTGTGGCAGCAAAGAACTAGAAACCAAATGGGTTCCTACTGATTGAGGAAGAGCTAAACAAATAATGACATACGACTATAGTGGAATATTATTGTGTGGTAAGAAATTACGGGCAGCCAGGTGACTCAGCGGATAGCGCCAGGCCTGGAATCAGGAAGACTCATCTTCCAGAGTTCAAATCTGGCCTCGGACACTCACTAGCTGTGTGACCCTGGGAGAGTCACTTAACCTTGTTTGCTGCAGTTTCCTCATCGGTAAAATGAGCTGGAGAAGGAAATAGCAAACCACTCCAGTATCTTTGCCAAGAAAACCCCAAAAAGGGGTCACAAGGAAACAGACATGACAGAAAACAACTAAACAACAAGAAATGATGACTATGAGGAATTCAGAGAAACTTGGAAAGATTTGTATGAACCGATGCCAAGTGAAATAAGTAGAGCTACAAGGATGAGATATACCATGATTACAATAATGTAAATTAAAAGAACCCTAAATGCAAATCAGACTGGATAATTGCAATACTCGTCTTGATCAGAAAATGAAACCCACCTCCTTCCCCCAGTGGTCTGGCAGGCAAGGAGGCTGTGAGGGTGGGATGTTGCATAAATCGCCAGATACAGTCACTGTATTTTTTTATTTTGGTTTTTGCTTGACTGCTTTTCTTTGCCCACTCCTCCCTGAATTGTTTTCCTTCTTTCACACCCTGCCCATGGCCCAGGCTGACCCAGAACCCCTCAGGAAGGCGAGTCAATAGAAAGACTCACTCTACCAGATGAGAGTGTCCTCCTCCTTCACCGTCATCTGGGATGCTTGACTGCTTACCGGGCTTGGATGAAATGAGAGTCAAAAACTCCGTTCCCTCCAATGAGATGGAGGACCACCAGGTCTTACCATCTCCCCTATCCCTAAGGTCCCCTGGGCTTTATATGGACCCTGTCTCTACTCCCTATAATTCCCCAGCACTGTCCTCTGGCCTATTTATTTTAACCTATGAATTTCTGGGCCTTGTCTTCTATCCCGAAGATGGACCATTAGGATTTCTGAGCCTTTCCATCAGTCCTGAAACTGAATTTTTTTTAACGTGTCTCCCTCATATTACAATGTGAGCTCCCTGAGAGCAGAGACTGTCTTGACTTTTCTATGTGTATCCACAAGGTCTTGACCCAGCACCTGGCACATAGAAATCACTTCATTTTAAAATTAATTTATTCAGTCAAGTGACTCTGATATAAAACCAAAACTTTTAAAAATATAAATTGTATACAGTAACAGCAATATTGTTTTAAGAGTAACTTAGAGCAAGTAAGTGATTTTGACTATTATAAATACCCAAATTAACTACAAAGGACATATGAAGGAAGGCTGCATCTAGAGAAAGAGCTGATAAATAGAAACATGTATAGAATTATTTTATTCTATATATGTACACATACATATATGTATATGTACACATATTTGTGTCTAATGGTAACCATCTCTATGGTAGGGGGGTATCTTTATTATATATTTTAAAGGAATAGCGAGTTGTACATAATAGATTTGCAGTTTCATGTGCAATCATCTTTTTTCTCTATTCTATGATGTTATCAAGATGCTTGTTTTATTTTATAAGTTAAAAATAAAATAAATAGAAATTTAAATATATGTATACATACATACATAAATTGGAGGTGGGTGGGCTAGAACGTTCTCTAAAGTCCCTTCTAGCGCTTAATCCTATGACCCTAACTATAGAAAACACATAATATGGTGCTACAAGCTGGAGAATGGTCATGGGTACAAAAGGAGTCCAGAGAAGGGGGAAGTGAATAAACCATGCTAGCCCAGCAAGGATTACTAGAGGAGGTGGATTCTAACAGCACATTTGTATTGGTGAAGAAGGAGAAGGGCATTTTGGAGAGGTGGGAACAGCTCGAGTAAAAGTATTTAAAAAAAATACACAGAGCCGGGCCCAGTGTAGGCACACAGGAGGGCTTCTGTAAATACTTGTTCAGTTCAACAGCATGCACTTATTAAGCACCTACTGCATGGCCTTGGTATTACTTTAATTGTTGTGAAAACCATGAGGATGACCTGGAGAAGGGTGACTAATGTCACAGCTATGTTCCATGGGAGGGGACCAGCCCCAGACGGGGATAATTTGCAACAATAGCAACACTGCTGTTAACTAGGACAACTTGTGTTGCCATTGTACTTTAAGGTTGACAAAGCCCTATCATTGTGTGACTCCACAGGGGAGGTGGTTCAAGTATCATTTTTCCTATTTTGCAAATAATTAAACTGAGGTTTCAGAGACATTAGGGCAGTTAGATGGCACCATAGTGCCATCATCAGGAAGGGAAGATGAGTCTTCCTGACTTCAACTCCAGCCTCAGACACTTACTAGCTGTGTGACCCTGGGCAAGTCACTTAACCCTGTTTGCCTCAGTTTCCTCATCTGTAAAATGAGCTGGAGAAGGAAATGACAAATTGCTGCAATATCTCTGCCAAGGGGTCAGGAAGAGTTGGACACAACCGAAAAATGACTGAACAACAACTCAGACACATCCCACTCGTACAACTACTGTATGTCAGAATCAAGATTTAAACCTACGTTTCCTGATGACCATAAATCCAGTTCTCTTTCCATCCTACCACATCCCTAGCTCTCCCACCCCAAGCCTTGTCATCTAGATTCTTTCGAGCCCCCCATATCCATGACTCCCTGCCATTCTAGTTAACCATAGCTCACCTATCCTTCAATGAAGCACTCATCCTATCTCTTTCAGGAAGCCCTCCAAGATCTCCCTTCCAGCCCAGACACTAAGGCAGCTAAGTGAGTAGAGCACTGAACCTAAAGTCTGAAAGACCTGAATTCAAGTCCGGCCTCAGAAACTATCTGTGTGACCCTGGGCAAGTCATTTAACTTTTCTCTGCCTCAGTTTCCTTAACTGTAGAATGTAGCTAATAATAGCACCTACCTCTTAGGATCAAATGAGATAATATTTGTAAAGCAGTTAGCACAGTGTCTGGCACAAAGTAGTTGCTTAATAAATGCTTGTTTCCTTTCTTCCTCACATTATACCACATTGCATCCCAGGGGTTCAGTGCTCAGCTCTGATTGTCTTCCTTACACTATCAAGCCTCAGGTGAGACCCAGGAGACTCTGTCTTGTGCTCTAAATATCTGGGCCCGGGACCAAGGGCTTGGGTCACTCTTTATTTATTTATTTTTGAGGCAATCAGGGTTAATTGACTTACTCAAGGTCACACAGCTGGTAAATGTCTGAGGGCAGATTTGAACTCAGGTCCTCCAGACTCCAGGGCTGGTGCTCTTTCCATTGTGCAACCTAGCTGCCCAGTGTTGGGACACTTTTTGGGGCTGATAGAAGAACCATGTTCCCAGGAGAATCTACATTTGATATAAAGAAAAACTTCTTAACTATCAGAGCTATCCAAAAGTGTAATCAACCTCAGGAAATAATGACCTCCCCACTCCTGAAACTCTTCAAGCAGAGACGGAGGAAGGACTGTTGTTGGGATGTTTTAGACAGGATTCTTTTTCAAGTATGAGGTGTAAAGTCGCCGGAGGTCCGGAGACCCTTCTAGGTCTGTAGTTCTGTTCCCCAAGTCAGAGTGTCAATTCTGACTCTTACTGCATGTGTGACCTTGAACAAATCACTTTTCTATAGAACAATGGGGGATTGAAATAGCGAACTCTTAGGTTTCCTCCCAGCTCTAGATTCTGCAATCCAGAAGTACTCCCCAGACACCCATTCTGACTAGCTTTCAGGCATGCTTCTCACTGGAGAGCAC
The DNA here is from genome assembly GCA_028646595.1 of Phalanger gymnotis. NCBI lineage: Eukaryota > Metazoa > Chordata > Mammalia > Diprotodontia > Phalangeridae > Phalanger > Phalanger gymnotis. The sequence continues at coordinate 29,072,812 of CM053625.1, read as the reverse complement.
GTCTAAGGAAAGAAGCTGGACCCAGCCCTGAAGGGAGGCCTCAGGAAGGATGAAGGTACATTGTGTCCCTTGCTCAACATCTGTAGGAGCTTTGTTATACACAAGGGAGTCTGGAGAGCTGGGTTCGAGTCCTGACCACCATCACTCAGTTTGCTGTGGCCTTGAACAAATCATTCACTCTTTTGGGAACTCAAATTTCCCAGTTGTACTACTGATGATAGCCTTTACCGGATTATCCTCCCTCCCTCCTTTGGCTGAAGGATAGATTTGTTGTGGTTCAGTCATTTCAGTCCCGTCTGACTCTTTGTGACTCCACTCAGGGTTTTCTTGATAAAGTGGTCTGGAATGGTTTGCCATTTCCTTCTCCAACTCATTTTACAGATGAGGAAACTGAGGCAAACTGGGCTAAATGACTTGCCCAGGGTCACACAGGTAGTAAGTGTCTGAGGCAGGATTTGAACTCAGGTCTTTCTGACTCTAGGCCTGGCATTGTGTCTGCTAGTCTATGCCTCACTTAAATCCAATTCACTAGCAAGTCAAGACACCATGCTCCTGATGTCGTTGGTCTTCTTTGAGAAGGAAGGATGAACAACAACCACAACAATGGCTGCTCCTGAGGGATAGGAAGGGAAAGTTCTTAGGATTTAGACCGGAGAGGGGGGGGCGGGAATCTTAGAGATCTAATCCAGAACCCTCGTTTTCTAGAGCAGGAAACTAAGGGTTAGAAAGGGTATGGGACTTTCCCAGGGTCATGTGGATATTCAAACCTGGGTAGTTTTGACTCCTAATCAAATTAGGAGAAGAAAGTGGGGCTCATGACTTTGCACAGCCCTCCCTCACTTCAATCCGATTCACTCTACACACTAGTCCAGCCCCTGTGGCACAGATGGCGAGGTCTGGGGAGAATCAGTGCAAGGCAGACCTGTTTCTCAGGTCTCTAGACTCCACAGTGGGAGCGGCAGCAGAGATATGCAGAAGATCCCTGGACTCTGAGGGAAAGGACCCAGGTTCAAGTTCTGTGATGGTGGTCAGATCACTCCCTTAGCTCCTCACCTGTCCTCTATAAAACATGAATGATAATCCCAAGGCAGTCTCCCAGTTTCTCTAGGCCATGGATGGAAAAGTATGGTATCTGTAGCTATTATTACGATGATTATATTATTATATTATTTTATATATTATATGATTGTGATTATATCATGATGGTGATGGAATCCTAATAAAGCTGCCCCCAGTCCCAGTATCCTACCTTCTTTATAGGCCCCGCTGAACAGCAGGCCCACTGCCCCTACCTAGCCACCACTCCGCCCCCACACTCAATATCCTAACTTCTTCATATATGCCTCGCTGCTCACTAGAACAACAGATGTGGCCATGAACTCATATTTCTCACAGAGCAGCCAGCGTGTCCATGAGATGGGATCCCAGTCACTGCCTCTAGCTAGCCACTGCCCCCAGGCCCATTCCTCGTATTTCCCACAAAAACAGCAGGTGTATTCATGCACTCAACCACACCCACATCCATTTAATCTCAGACAGGACCACAATAGCCAGGCAATCAGAAAGCAGCACCACCAGGATGCCCCAGCAGGATGTGGACCCCAAAACAATAGGAGGGACTTTCCCTAAGTAGGCACCAGCATAGTAATAGTAAAGAACTGACCTAGACTGAATTTACAATGTAGAGAGGCTTATTATAATATCATTATCATATATATATATATAACCCCCCAAATGGATTTTTCTGTATGCATTGTGGGTAGTCGCATGTGCAGTTCCACTGTGGCTGGGACCCTTCCCTGTTACCTAATCCCTTAACAAACCCCTCCTGCCTTTTTTAATATTCATAATTTCTGTTATGTAATTGCATCTTTACCCTATAAAAATCCATCTTGTTTTCTCTGAAGTTGCTGGTTCCTCTAGGAACTTGGCCCGTATCATGAAAGGCCTCAATCTCAATAAATGTCTATACTTGGATTAGAGGTGGTCTGACTCTGAATTCTTTAAGACGGTTCCACCACAACCCATCATGAAACCCCAACAGCTTTTGGCATTCTTGAGTGGGCAGAGACTAAACCCCAACAATGGGAAGGAGAAAAGCAGCTTGGCATAGTTGTTCAGAGAGTTAGCCTCAAAGCCAGGAAGACTTGGGTTTAGGTCCTTCTTAAGATACATACTGGCTGTGTGGCTCTGAGCAAGTTGCTTATTCTCTCAATGCTCTAGGAAACTCTCTAATATTATAAACTGCAGGAAAGATGCCAAACTGCATTGGTTTATGGAGTTTTCTCGTCTGGAAGTTCCCCAAACAAATAAAACCATAGATCCAATCTCTAGGGTCTGGGGACCCATGGCCTCTGTCTTCTAGTCTTGACATCTGTACTTTTTTTAAATTGAACTGATTTTTAAAACGTTTTTATTGATATCTTTTGTGTTTACACCACCTTCATATCCAAAGATATCCTTCCACTCTCCCTTCCCCCAGAGAGCCATCCCTCGTAACAAAGAATTAAAAAAAAAAAAGAAGAGGAAAATGCCAACTCAGCAAAAACAACCAACACATCAACCCAGCCTGGCAGCACTGAGCATCAGCTTCTCAGAAGTCATCCTGCAAAATGCCTCCTCAGCCAGAACCTCACTGGGGAGAGGAAGAAGAGGAAGGGGGAGACAAGGGTAAGGGGCCCTGTCCTCAAGAATGAGAGCAGCTAAAACTGCTCCCAAACCAGCAGCTTCCCTTCAGGATACCCTGCCTGGGATGACTAGTGCTCCAGCCTCCTCCTCAAGAGAGGATGCCAAGCTCACCAAATTCTAGCATCCAGGCCTCTGGCCCTCTCTCTTCAGAGGCTTCCTTCTTATGACCTCCCTCCCCACAATCAGTGGGACTTAGAGCGCCTCGTTCTGCCTAGGCCCTGACTCTGAGCTATTTCTCCCATAATCATAACTTCTCTTATCTAGGCACAGAACACTTTCCCACTGCCAAAGGACATCAGGGTCGTGGAAGAAAAACAAACATCAAATGCTGTCAATTCTCAATTACTCACAGTGAATGAATCTCTGCCACTTGTGCCCTGAGCTTAGCTGATCATAAGCAAGAAGGCTAGCTAGCTTTGCTATATCTCCCCAACCAGAACCTCCAAGGGATATAGGACTAGAAATCTCCAGGGCCCAGCCTACTCTAAGGGTGTGATTCTGTGACTACCCAGGGAGAGATGGGAAGAGCTGAGGACTGGGAAAAGTTACAGTCACTATTCTTTGCCAGAGATTTGAATGAAAGTCCCCAGAAGGGCTCTGTAGCTTAAAGCAGCCAGACTCTAACCCACTCCCCCAAATCAGAGCCTCTGTCAGAAAGTCACAGACTTAGTCCTGAACCTGGGCCTAGAAGGAAAATGAGGCCAAAGCTCTATGGAGAAGAAACGAAGAACTGGGAGGAGTAGCTTCACTGGAAATACACAAGAAATGAACTGTCATGGCCTCATAAAGGACGCTTTCTTCTACACCATGAACAAAATACAGATCCCGATTCTCAACTCCCAAGGTGATATCAAATGTGGGGGAACAAGAGGGAAATGTAATAGAATATGAGCCTGAATAACAGGACAAGCAGGGTCTAAACTCAGATCTGCCACTAACTCACCATATCACCCTAAGAAATCTCTTCCCTTCTCAGATCCTCAGATTCCCCATCTGTAAAATGAGGATAATAATCCTTTGATCCACCATGTGCTGAGAGGCAGGACAGTGCAGAGAAAGCCATGCTTGGAACCTGGAAGACCTAGATTCAAGTCTCTCTTCTGTCACACCAGCTGTGTGCCTCAGTCACTGTCAGTTTCAGAGAAGGGTGCCCTACCTGCATTGGTAGAGGGGCTTTCCCCATCTAGGGAGTTCCCTATACCAAGGGAATCACAGATGCAGTCCCTATTCCCCTACTATGTGCCAGGTACTGGGCAAGAGATACAAACAAAACCCTAAAACAGTCCCTGCCCTCATCACGAGGGCTAACATCCTAAACATTCTGGTTATATTCGTTTACATTCTAATTACATTACATTCTAACAAGTTGTGCTACCTTCTGTCCTTCCAGAGCTTCCATGAGGATCAGAGAAGATAATGGATGAGAAAGCACTTTAGAAACACCTACAAGGGTTGTTTTTGGCTTTGTTTTTTTAAATACCTTTCCAAACAAGTCTCAGTCAGCAGAAATAGGAATGGCAGGAATGAGCCAGAATTAGGTTTCTGTGCACCCAGGCTCTTTCATCATCTGTGAAGACATTTCTGGGAAAGAAGAAATCTGAGTGGGGCGCTGGTGTGTTCCTGGGGCAGAGGAGGCAGAACCCAGCCCCCAGGAGGGTGTCCTGAGGATGGAGGATGTTAAGATCTCATTGATTGAATGCTTGAGCAGGAGAATGATATGGTGAGAGGAGTGAAAGAGAAAAAGAGAAAACTTAGTTGGGGGAGGGGGCTTGCAAAGAACAGATTGGAAACAGGAGACACTTGGGGTAGAAGGACGAGTTTGGAGAATATTACAGCAGTCTCGACAAGAGGTGACAAGGATCTAAAAGGGTCTAAACTAGGGTTGTAGCAAAATGGAGAGGAGAAACATTATGTGTGATGCAACACTATGCTTGGCAATCATTTGGCCATGGTGGTAAGATGAAGGAGAGGAAAGAACCAAGGATAATTCTGAGGTTTTGAGACTAGGGGATGGCAGTGCCATCAAAAGAACCAGGAGGCGAGAGTCAGATTTGTCGGGGCAGAGAGGAGATAACAAATTCAGTATAGGACATGTTGAGTATGAGGGCACCATCAGATATCCAGGTAGAAGTTCTGCCAATAAGTCTGTTTTCAAGATGCAGGGCTCTGAGTCATAAGATCAGAGATAGAGAGTTGGAAGGAACCTTCAACGTCATCTAGTCCAACCCTCTCTCAGATAAGGAAACTGAGGCATGGGAGGCTAAACAACTCATTCAAAGTCACACAGGCATAAAGTGTCAGAACCAGGATGAAGACACAAGTCTTCTGACTCCAAACCTAGCATTCCTTCCACCAAACCTCGACTTCCGAATTGAGAAATGAAGTTGTGGGTATGCCGTTGGTGAAGTGGAAAGAGCCCCAGACTTGAGGTTAGAAGATCTGGAGTCAAGTGCTGATAATTTGTTGTGTGACCTTGTGTAAGTCACTGTGGGCCTTGGTTTCCTCGTCTGTAAAATGGAGGGTTTGGACTAGATTCCTCCTGAGGTCCCTTCTAGCTCCAGAGTCTTTGAATTTGTGATTCTACCTCCTCTGTCACCTCCTGCCAAGGTCTGGTTTCAGGACATTGTCAACCTCCTAGGGCCAGAAAGTTTCCCTTTCTGCAGATCGAGGGAGATGGACTTCATGACTCTAAAGAGCCCTCCAGGTTCCAATGTTTCCTGGCTCTTGAAGGAATTAGTTTACCAAGGTTGAGAATGTAGGAAGGGAAAAGGGCCAAAGACAGCCTTGGAACATACCTAGATTTAGCAAGTGGGAAACCATCAAAAGAAGACCAGACAGACAGGTAGAAAGAAAACCAGGAGAGAGTAGTGAGTGTCACAGAAGGTGAGGGAAGTGAGAGGGTTCAGAAGAAATGGTCCATGAAGTCAAGTGCTGCAAAAACTAAAAAAGGAGAAAGGATTATTCATTGGATTTAGGGATTAGGGGGCCACTGATTTCAGCAGAAAGTTGATCTGAAGGCTTATTATAGGGGGTTCAGGATTTAGGTGAGGGGAGGGGTGGAGCATAAGGAAATAGAGGCTGGGAATATAGACAAAGAGCAGGAACCAAGGTGGGGTCCAGAAGAACTTGAGAGTAGATTGGTAGCATTGTGCCAAAAGGTACAACTGTTTCCCAACTGTGTCAAGGGGCAGGGAGGATGGAACAGGTTGAAACTTCAGCCAGGGCCTTCTGGAGCTAGACCTAGAGAGGTCTCTGAAGAAAAAAGGTTAGGAACCCAATACAAACGTGGGTTATGACACCTCTCTAAGAGGGTTGTTTTAGAAGTCAGCTTTCAGCCTTGAGGCCGGGGGATGGGCAAGAGGATCTTAGGAAGGCCTCTGAGTAACTGCTCCCAAAGAAAGGCCATGGGAGAATTTAGAAAACAGAAATCCTAGGATAATCTCAAAACCTCAGTTTCACCAAATTTTAACCTCGTCTACCACCTACCAACTCTCTCTAGTGCTCTCTCTTTCAGAGGAGTAAGAACTTCCTAACTTCTCTAGGTAGTGTGGGTAGGTGGACGGTACACCGGGGTTTGAAGCCAGAGGACTTGGATATGAATCTTGCTACTTACTTGACCTTGAGTAATCCATTTTCCTTCTGTCTCTTCATCCATAAAATGAGAATCTTGGTTCAGATAATCTCTAAAATCTTTCAACTCTGATTTTTTCCTCCATGAGCAGGAAAATGGCCCAAAAGTCAGGACCCAAAAGAGCCTCCCAGACCCCCAAAAATGGAGAGTTAGTTGTGTATTGTAATGAAGAAGGAGGCAAGCCTTTGTAGTTTCTGGTATGTATATATGTGTGAGAGGCGGGGCAGGCTGGGAGAAGGGTTCACCAGTTCTGGCCCTGGAAGGGAGGAAGGGGTCAGCAGGCTACACTGAAATGAACACTGATTCTGAAATCAGAAGATGTGGGTTCAAATCCTACCTCTGACACTATCTGTGTAACCTTAAGTAAGTCAATAGGTGCCCGAGGGCCTTAGTTTAAATGAGGGTTTTGGACCAAATGGGCTGCAGACCCTTTTAGATCTCTGATTACCTCTTGCTAGAAATAAAAATAGGGAAAGTAAAAAAAACTAAACGTCCCAGAATCTTAGCTTGGGGACTCCAGCAAGATGCAGCGGTTGGGAGAGGGAAGGAGGAAAGGGTCCTTAGAGTAGCAGACCCCTATTCTCACCAACAATAAGATGCCCTCTAGCGGCTCCAGGTATCATTTTTTATATCCTTTACAACCACCTCCCTCTTTCTTTTCCCTTCCAAAAATAGATTTCTTTCTACCTCACCCCACCCCCCGGAGAGAAGTGACCCGCTCTCGGTGCCTCCAAGCTCTTCTCATCATGTTTCAAGCCAGCCAAGCCAGGGAAACGCCCCTGTCCCAGTTAGCACATGTACGTCCATATCTGTATGTTCTTCTGTGTCTTGGAGTCAGAGTGGGTCTGTTTATTTGTCTCTGTGTGCATGTCGTGGGCATCTGGGAGAGAGGGGGGTTGTAGAGGACAGGAGAGGTTCCTGCTGTACAGGAAAATGAGGCTGGGACCATGTCCCCCTCCCTCCTCCTGCATTCCAGGAGAGTTTGGGGAGGAAAACACAGAGACCCTGCTTCCTGAGCCTGGTCCACCTCAAGGCCACGAGAGGGAGTGGAGCCTGGGAACATCACTTGACTTCAAACCCAGGAGTGGAAAAGGACAGGACTGGAGGTAAGAAAGGAGACCTAGGCTTTGATCTGGCAGATGTGGTCCTTGAGTGGGTAAATCTCCTTCCTTTTCTGGGCCTCAAGTTTTCTCTTCTGAAAAGTGGGAATGATAAATAACTCAGGTTGGTGAAAGAAACTGATGGCATCTCCCTGTGAAAGAAAGCACAGACAACCAGACTTATAGCTAAAACACCTGGGTTTGAATCTTACCAGCTGTGACCTTGGGCTATTTCCTCAACTACAAAATGAAGGTACTCATATTTAGTTTAGAGAAAAATATTTCATAAGCCTTAAAAGCGCTATAGAAATGTTGTTCAGTCATTTCACTCTTGTCTGGTAGTCTGTGACCCCACTTGGGGTTTTTGGGCAAAGATACTGGACTGATTTGCCATTTTCTTTCTCCAGCTCATTTTACAGATGAGGAAACTGAGGCAAACAAGGTTAAGTGATTTACTTGCCCAGTCACACAGCTAGCAAGTGTCTGAGGCCAGATTTGAACTCAAGAAGATGAGTCTTCTGACTTCGGGCCCAGCACTCTGTCTACTGTGCCAACTAGCCGCCCTGTAGAAATAAGATATTCTTATTGTTTTATTTTGCTTTGGGATAAGCAAACTGAAAAATGCTGCCAAGGGTGAGGCACTATTGGGACTTTGGACAAATAAATCCCTGGGTCTCAGTTTCCTCCTCTGTAAAATGGGGAGAATAGAAACACGCTCTGTCAACTTCTCAGGTCTCTTTAGAGGGTCTGCGAATAAAAACATTTTAGAAAATACAAAGTACAGTCTGGAATCATAAATATAATGTGATAAACATTTATTAAGCATCTACTATGTGTGTGCTTACCAGGCACTGTACTAAGCATCATTAACATTATTATTTTCTATAAGGAACTAGGTCAGGTCCTGCAGCAAACATCACCCCAGACCCCTCCCTTCCTCTGTCCTTGAGTCTGTCCCTGGCCCGGTGCCCAGTAGGCAGGTCCGCACTGTTGCATTGGTGGGATAAGAAATTAGCTCAAAGGGTGGGGTTAAGGGGACTTGGGGAGGGGGATAAGGAAGTGTTTGCCATTTGTTTTTGCCAAATATCCTGGGATGCATATGAGTGTTGGCACCCTAGGCCCCAATGGGACAAAAACCAATGAGCAAAGCCTTGGTTCCAGCTCAAGCCGGGAATAAGAGTGGTTTCATTTATTTATGTATTTTTTATTGGTTAATGCAGCAGCCCCTGCAGCCCTGCCCCATTACCTCTACAGTCAGGTCCCATCTTTGGACAGATGCCCAGTTTGTCCAGGGCGTGGCAGATGCATGCAGGCAGTCTTGCCAGGTAAGGACACTCACTCAACCTGCATGGGGTCACTTCCTGGATACCAGCCAGGGCCCTACCCCATCAAAGATTGCTCTCCCAGGCCTCATCCATTTCCCTACTCCCAGGAGTATCTGGGAGGAAAAAGAAAGGCTGCCAGGTCCCTCTGCCCTCACCTGCACCCTCAGACCTTAGAAGAAACTACATCAACAGATTGACAGAATCAATCTGCAGTGGGCCAGACCTAAGAAAGAAACGTGGCTCACTCCCCAACATCAAATTCAGTTCCCCACCATCCTGGGAACTTCCCCCAAATCTAGGCTTCTTCCAACTCTCCCTCCTCTAGCCCCCCCCCCCAAATAAGCTTCTGTGAGCTGGGAAAGTCAGCACCTGTTGGACCCCTGAACTCGGTGTCCAGATTGGGGTGAGATATGGGTCAGAAAAGAGTCAGAAGGGGAGACAGAGTAGCTCCAGAGCCAAGCTGGGCTCAAATGAAAATGAAATTCAATCATTCATTCATTTACCCAAAATTTATTAAGTCCTGCTATATGCCTTGTGCTGGGCCCTACCAGAGGTACAAAGATTAGAGAAAGTTTTCGGCACTCCCTTGGCAATAACTGCTCCAGCTGCCCCAACCTCGGGCAAGTGTCCGTCCTTTGAATCATTCCCCCAGCCCCCCTTGTCACAGCAGAACCAGAGAAGAACCCAGAGACAGACCAAAACCAGGGACACAGCATGAAAACAGAGCCCCAAGCTGAGTTAACCGACTTCGAGAGCCCTCCCCCACCCTCCAGGGGCACCGACTGCTCTTCCAGACACAGTCACACAGAGACAAGGCGGCCCTCTGCCCTGCAGCCTAGGCAGGGACCTCTCTCCCTGCTGCGAATCAGGAAACTGAGGCACAAAAATGGAAGGGAGATCTCGGACGCCCAGAGCCTCGCCTGGGCGTGGCCGGAGTCCCAGCTCTAAAGACCGCTCCTTGCGGCACCTGGGGCCACGCCCTAAGAAGATGCCGCCAAGGCCGGGGCGGGGGGGGAGGGAGGAAGGGGGCTGGAATCCCACCGTGTAACACACCCAACCATGCACACATATTGTGAGCCAACTCACTCACAGACCCACAGCCTGGGACCTCACATTTCTAAAGCACTTTAAGGAAAAGCAACACTGTGTACGGGGTAAGGAGTGACAAGTACCGCCTCCCTTTCTCAGAAGAGAAAACTGAGTCTCAGCGCGGTAAGTGACTTGCCCACAGACACACGATTAAGTGTCACAGCCAGAACACTAACCCGGGTCTCCAAACTCTCTTTCCACTACATCAAACCCAATCACACACATTGTGGATCAAAGTCACACACGCCAAAGTCATGCACAGGGAAGCAGACGTCAAATCACACCTTCCCCACCCCCGCTTCCCGGGCACACACACAGAGGCACGGGAACAGGCGCACACGCCAAATCATACGCGGACACACAAAGGCACACACACATGCCGAGTCAGACACACCGGGACCACCACCCCTCGGCCCCCTGGCCTGTCCCCCAAAGGATAGAAAGCTAGGAAAGAGGAAGCGCACCACTGGCAGGGGATCCGGGCCAGTTGGGAAGCACCAGGTGGAAGCAGTCGCACATCTTGGCGGGTGGCTGCGGGCCCCGATCGGCTCCGCTCCGGTCTGCCCTGGCAGGGTCCGCTGGCGGGCGGGCGGGCGGACGGCGGCCGGCCCCGCACTGACTGCAGAGCTCTGGCAGACAGGTCCCTAGCCCGGCCCCAGATGCCCACCCCTCGGCTCCCTAGGCCCGCCTGGGCGGGGCGGGGCGGGGCCAGACCAGAATAGCCCCGCCCGGGCCACTGCGGAGCAGGGTGGGACAGACTGGGGGGCGCCCGGTGGTGCTGAGGGCCGAGGTGAGGGCCCTGCTCTCACTCATTCACCCCATTGGTTCCTGCGAGTGTGTGACCCGCCCACAGGGAGGGTGGGGGGGGTGCATGCTGAGTGGGCGGGACGCCAAGTGTCAGAGACCGATGGACTCAGCTTTGGGGGGAAGGTTGCCTGCCTCCCAAATTCCAGACTTGGGCCCGCTGGAAGACGGAAAGGAGGCCCGACGAAGGACACGTCTACACCAGCCCCATGCACAACGTTGTAGGGACATCATCCAGGGTCTACAGGGCATGGAGGCTAGCCAGACACGAGCCCTCTACCAAGGCCTTTACCAGAGTGTGCCTCAATTCTAGTCTCTCCTAAAGGGAGAAAGTGCCCATAGCAATTTTAATGAATCTGAGCCTCCATTTCCCCACCCTTTCAATAAGAAGTTGGATTCAATGATCTCTAAGCCCCTTCCAAATACATTCTATTAAACAAATAAATAGGTATTAAGAGTGTGTATGTGAGATGGACCCTGTCCCAAGAGCTGGATATGCATAGATAGAAAGAACCAAGACCCTGATTTCTTTTCTTTTTTTTTTTTTTGAGTGGGAAAGACGAGGCAATTGGAGTTAAGTGACTTGCCCAAGGGCACACAGCTAGTAAATGTCTGAGGCCGAATTTGAACTCAGGTGTTCCTGACTCCAGGGCTGGTTCTCTATTCACTGCCCCACCTAGCTGCCCCCAAGACCATGATTTCAAGGAGCTCATGGTGGAATAGGAAGAAAGAAGAATGAGAGAAGGACAAAGGGGAAATAGGGGCGGGGAAAATATACCTTTAGCCAGTGGGTCAATAGACATTTATTAAAACACCCTACACAGGGGATACATGAAAAGCCGAACACAGTCCCTTCTTTCAAAGAGCTAATGGAGAAAAGAACATGCAAACCATGGACAAACAAGCTAGGTGTATGATAAATTGGAGATAACCAATAGAAGGAAGGCACTAGAATTAAGGGGGATCAGGAAAAGTTTCTCGTAGAAGACAGGATTTCAGCTGGGACTTGAAGGCAGCCGGGGAAGCAGGAGGTGGAGATGTATTCCAGGTGAGGGGGACAGGCAGAGAAAATACCCAGCGTCTAGAAGTGGAAAGTTCTCTGAAAGAGCCAGGCCCTGAAAGAAAAGTGAGACCTTAACGGATTTAAATAGTGTCTAAATAGTGTCTAAACAAGTGCTAGGGACCCATAACAAAGTCACAGAGAAGATGAGATGAAGATGAGACTAGGGAGTACTGTTTGTAAAGAATATAAAGCGCTCTGGGGAAAGCTCTGCGGGAGAGAGCTGGGCAGGTAAACCAGAGCCAGCTTGTACATGCAAGCCTTGAATTCCAAGCAGCATTTTATATTTTATTTAATAGACAGCGGTGAACACCTGGCCGCTCCCCTGCAGAAAGCATTAAATATGGCCCATAGAGCCAAGCTTTTTACCAGTTTATGGAAGGGGTGTGGATGCCCTAGAGTCTGAGGGAGGTTGGTCTCCTATAGCTATTTTGGCCTCCTAGTACCCAGATGACTGGTTGAGAAGTGAAGGATGAAAACCCAACGTTTCAACTGAATTCAATCCATCCAGGTGTACAACATTATCTGTGCTAGTGTTCCCCAAATCATTTGACCGCAGAATACTTTGGAGCCTGACATCTATTGGTAGACGCATACTTGGTATTAGAGGGGAGGGGGGGGAGGACACCCTGGGATCCCCTTGGAATAAAGGAAGGCCGAGGAATTTTGGATCAAAATAGAGGATCTCACGTAACACTCAGCACTTCCTCTAACCATGTGACATTGTGTATTATAACTATTACTATGTCTCACCCTCCCTACTGAGAGCTCCATGAGGGCAGGAACCTCCAATAGCAAGCAGAATTCTCTGTTCTCAGTAAGCACTTAATAAATGCTTATTGAATGAATGGATATAAGCTTATTTTCATCCACAAATCTGCATGAGATCTATATTTTTGATACACACGGAGTTGTATCAGGCATTGTATTTGTTATCGTGGATAGCAATTTAAATCATAACTCCAACACTCAATTAGCTGTATGTTTGGCCAAGTCCCTTAGCCGTTCTGAGTCTTTTTTCTTGTCTGTACGATTAGAAGAGGGGTGTTGGACTACATAACCTGAGATGACTAGATAAGCCTGAGAGAGGCCCTTCCAACTCTAAATTTATGATTTTGTAAATTTAATATTTTGGAGGAAAGAGCAATAGTAGACTCAAAACTGTCTGACAGAGATAATCTTGAAGGTCTCTTCCAGCTATGAGTCCTAAAGTTTAATCTGTATTATTGGCTTTTTCTCCATCGTTTTCTTATGTCTGGACAATCCACAAAACAATAAATCAAGCCACGATTTGTAGCATTTGCTTATTTCTGAGGCATAAATGCTCACACTGAAAAGTTAACAATAAGCTCAATGGAGCCCATACCGTATAACAAGGACTGCTTTCCCTATACTGTGATACTACAGCAATGATGTGCGGCCATCTCCAGGCATCCTGATCTATACCTGGCCACTGGACCCAGATGGCTTCACAGGAGAAAGTGAGGCCAGTGACCTTGCATAGCCCTCCTTCACTTAGATCCAATTTACTTGCGAGTCACGGCATCACCTTTCTGATGTTATGGTCCTCTTCAAGAACAAATATCAAACAAGTGTCAGCAGCAGTGAAGCCAGCAAGAAGGTGTGGCTTTCACCACTCTGTCCCCCTTTACACAAGATATGGTGGGAAGACGCTTTGGGTCATTTGAACAACCCCACTCAACTACCCCAAAGTAAACTCCTAGGAACAATTTGCAAATACGTACATAGTGTGTTGGTAAACAAAATGGGCTCTTAGCACTCAGTTCAACCAAGTGCTTGAAGAGCTTGGCCTTTGTTTCCTTGATTAGATTGGAAGTCCTTGGTGTCCTCCTTGCCTCAGGGGAGGGCCTAGTTTACACATGGGTTTGAGTGACATGTTTGGGACATCAGAGGCTTTTAGACCACATGGGTTTAAGTCGCCTCTTTGTGATGATTTTAGGTCACGTGGGAGAGTCGCATGAGTTACTCACCGTTGACCCTGAAAAAGATATAAAACCAGGGGTTGGCTTTCTCTTTTTTGGAGCTCTTGCCCACAGCCATGGGGGCACTCGTGACTCTGGGCCAGCCCACGTTATGAGCTTCCAGGCTGAACCTAGATGTTGGTAACTATGAAATGTATTTGGTCTGTCTGTCAATGTTTGTAATTTGTTTGTAATTGTTCTGAAATTCAGGGTGCTGGCTTTTTCCCCTGAACTAAGTAAATGGTGTTTGCATGCTGGACTAAAGTAAGCTTGTCAACCCCTTAACGTTGCTTTCCTTAGTAAAGCAGATCAAAAGAAGCTGGGCTTTTGCAGCGTGCTAGTAGCATGCTTGTCGTTGGGCTTGTGTTGGTCTTTCACCCCCACAACAGCTGCTAGCCAAAAATGTTGAAACACGTACACACATACATACATACATACATATACATACACACACACACACACACACACACATATATATGTATATTATATAGATAGATATTTTGCCAAACTTCTAGACCCGTGGAGAGACATACCACTTAAATGTCTGGGGAGCAAAGGTTAATGACACTTGGGTTGCTGCTTTGACAGCCTGAGGAGGGGAAGCATTGATGCCACCTGCTAAGGGATGTAAAGAATGATAGGAGGAGCCTTGCACCAAGAAACTTGGAGATTCAGCACGTGCAGCTGCCCTACTAAGTCCGTCACTGTGTGTGGTGGAAGCCATGCAGGTCTCTGGGGAAGGTTTGCTTATGGTCAGGTGTCTTGATTTTCCAGGAACTCTCTTGTGAGTTCAATTTGGTTTCCTAGCCAGTAAATGAAACTTTTCTTCTTTGAGAAGTTGGAATTGTGTGTTTGTAAAGGGAGTTATTATTGACAGTACACTTGCTGGTCTCCTCACACAGTTATTTATATTCCCAAATTTTCTAGGTGAGATCAATGAGCCAGAAACATGACATATCTCCTCAACTGAATACAGTTGGCTCATGTCAGAGCCTCTGCCACAAAGGTTATCATTCTAGGGGTATGCTGGAACTTGCTTGAAGTAGCTCAAGAGAGCCAATTTTCAGTTTTCAGTGTGATCATTTAGAGGTTAGAAATCAGCAAATGAGACAAATCAAGTCATGATTTATTCTTTTGTTAATTGTCCAGGATTAAGAAAGTGATGAAGGAAATGCTAATCACGTAAATTAAACTTAAAAGTCACATGTACATTGTTTGAGGTTTTTTTTTCAGAGCTGGTTATTAAACATTTGCCAACACACTTCTACATAATTCCCAAACATAGCTAATCACTGAACTTAATTGAGCCAACGTTGAATTCCCTTGTCAGGGATGTCATACAGAGGATTCACCTATGAGGTAGAAAATTGCACTGAATGTGGCCACTGAGGTTTCTTCCGGCTCTGAAGCTCTTTGACATGTTATGTGCACGTAGACATGACCCAGCCGAAAGCCTCAGTTGAATGTAACTTTCTCTGCCTTACATGCCTCCATTCACTAGGGCCTCAAACATTTACTGAGCTTTCTATACTGTGGAAGAGGCTTTCCTACCCCCCTGAGGTCCCTAGCTCCCAGGCTCTCTACCCCCTTCCTTTTCCTAATGGGTCTTTCTACTTCAGCCTCTTCTCTCAAATATTCCTCAGTATCCCTATAAACACCCCCAAAATAGGAAGAATAGACCATCATTTCCAATAGGTTTCTTCCTCTAATATTCTCCTACTACTCCAGGGTCAGTAAGCATTATACAGAATTGGGGTGTCTCCTTGACTATAACTGCACAGTAATAATAGCTGACATTTATTTATGCTGCAGGTTGTATATATTGAAGGCAATGTAGTGCAGCAGATGGGCCACTAGATGGTGCAGTGGATAGAGTGGAGCCAGAAGACACATCTTCCTGAGTTCAAATCTGGCCTCAGATGCATACTAGCTGTGTTAGCATACTAGGCAAATTGCTTAGCCCTGTTTGCCTTAGTTTCCTCATCTATAAAGTGAGCTGGAGAAGGAAATGTCAAACCACTCCAGTATCTTTGCCAAGAAAACCCCAAATGTGGTCATGAAGAATCAAACACGACAGAAATAACTGAGCAACAAGAAAGGGTTGGAAGTGGAGATACCAGCTTCTAATACCTTAACTACCTATGTGACTATGGACAAATCCCTTAACATCTCTGTGCCTCAGATAATTCCCTTTTTTTTTTTTTACTGTCACACTTATTTGCAGTGGTGAGAGAATTCTCATACTGTTGACAAAATTGCATATTACATATTTGCAAATTATTTCATTCTTGTCCTCTGCTGTTATCATTATCATGCTTATTTTATAGGTAAGGAAAACGAGGCAGAGAGAAATAAAATCACTTACCCAGGGTCATACAACTTGTAGGTGTCAAAGGTAGAATTAAAACTCAGATCTTGGGGCAGCTAGGTGGCTCAGTGAGTAGAGTAGAGCACTGGCCCTGGAGTCAGGAGGACTTGAGTTCAAATCTGGCCTCAGACACTTGACACACTTTCTAGCTGTGTGACCTTGGGCAAGTCACTTAACCCCAATTGCCCTGGCTTCCCCTGCAAAAAAGAATTAAAAAAAAAATCAGATCTCTCATGGCTCCAAGTACAGCATCTTTTTCTACTATATCATACTGCCTCTTTTTCTTACTGTGTTATTTAGATAAATAACATCAAATAATCATGTGAAATAATAAAATAAGTCCTATTAAATCCTATTAAACACCCTGAGAAAAAGTAATTAAAGAAACAGGAGCAAGTAAGATGTTACTATTATTTCATTAAAATTTAGATACATATTCTTTCCTTCAAAAAACTATAAGTAGTTTTTGGTTTTATCATTTCATTTTTGACGTTCTGTGACCTTCAAAAATCTGCCTCTTCTGCTATCTCGTCCTGGAGCTTCCCTCAGCTCCTGGGGCCTCCTCAGTCTGGAATATGCTACTAAGTAGCCCATGATCTGTTCACCTTGGAATATCCCTCTAGATACCTCCCTACCTCCAATCTCCCGCTGATGAGTTCCAACTTCAGTACCCATTTTGTGAAGGGACCCAACTTGGCCTGCCTTCATTCCCCTCCCAGCCCACTTCCTCACTTTTTCTGGACTTCAAAATCATTCCCTAGTACTGGGTATCTTTGTTCTCTCTTCTCGAACACTCTATCTCCCTTTATATATAGTCTTACCCCATTAGAATTTAATCCCCATGAGGGTGGGTAATGCCTTTCTTTTCCTTGGTATTTATATGTAAAGCAGAATTAAAATAGCTCAAAGGAAACACAGGATGCTCAAATTTAGAGAATCCACCAGGCCTAGAGTCAGGAGGACTTATCATGTTCACATGGACTATTTGTGCCCGACCTGTGGTAGAGTATTCTGGGCTCATATTGGTCTGATCAGCCACAGTCAGACACACTGAAACTTGGATCTAGTATAGTAATGTCATTTTGGTCCTCTTTGAGAAGGAAGGACAACAACTAATAGGCCCGGTCTTAGCACAGTACCTGGCACATAGTAATAGGCTTAATAAATGCTTGTTTCTTTCCTAATCATTTTTTTTTAACTTGTGAATTTGAACCTCTGTCAGACTTGTATCTGACTGAATTATTTTGATTGTAAGGTGATAAGAACTCCCTCTCTTTACTTACTTGTGTTTCTTTATCCCCTGATGGCAAAAGATGCCATAAGATACCTACATAAGCTAAGGGTACTATAGCACTATAGGTATCTAGTTGTAGAAAAGACTTAGAAAGTGTAGTACTCTTGTTTTGGGATGGGGTAGTACTCCTTAATCCACATTTATCTAGTGGTACTTTGGAATGCATATGTTGTCTCTTCCCTTGTGAATAAACCTTAGAAATTCATTTTTATGGTGTGGAGTGTGTAGAGATGAGGGGTAGGAAGGAAAAAATTGGTATAGGAAAAGGTCCCCAAACACCTCAGAAATGACCAACAAAGGGAAAAGATATTAATAGAAGAGGTGCTGCGTAAGTCTTTGAGATCAGACAACCAAGCCTGGAAGAAGGGAAAGAGAGGGTGCCCAAGACAGACATCCAGTTATGGTAGCAGCAAAAGAAAGTAGGAAGTAATTAGAAATTGGAATTGCTGAGTCCCAAGAGTCGAGGAGACGGGAAGGTCATAGGGGCACCAGACCTTGGATTTAGATTCAGGGATCCAGGGAGTTTAATAGAGTAAAGAAATGAGTAGACCATTGTATACAGTAACAGTGATATTGTTTGAAAAACAACTTTGAAAGAATATGTTATTTTGACTAATAGAAATACCCAAATTAATTATAAAGGATATATGAAGAAAGATACTATCTACATCCAGAGAAAAAGCTGATAAATAGAAGGATGTATAGAATGATTTTACACATGCACGCATATACATATGTATACATGCATACATATATGTATATACATATACATATGTATTTGTGTCTAATGGTGGCCATCTCTAAGGAGGGGAGGAGAGCAGAAAAAAAGAAAAGAAAAAAGAAATTTACATAATACCATGCGGTGGAAATATCTGTTTTATTCCATAAACTAAAAATAACTTTTTTTTTTTTTTAAAGAGTAAAGTAGAAAGACGATCTCCTTAACTCCAAAAAGTTGATGTGTTTTTTAGTCACCAGGGGGCACTGGTAAGAAGCACCTGATTCTATTCAACAGCCAGGACCAAGTGCTATTCATCAGATGGCTCATTCCCCAACTGCCTTGCATACCACCCAACACCATTATCCCAACATTCTGGGGTCATTGCCAAGTTCTCTCTGCTTCTTAGAGATCTGCATGCCTCTTTCCCCAGCTCCACCATTTTGTGGACGAAACCACTCTTTTCTTTAATCTAGGGCAGTGGCTTTCAAGCTTTAGGAGCCATTGTGCCTCCTTTTTTAATAAAAAAAAATACTATGTCCCCCACTTTAAAAAAATAAATATTTTATTGAAAATTTGATGTCGAACATCAATACAAGTACCTAAACTTGTTTGGTAATCATTTACAGTTAAATTAATTTTGATGAATAAATTATCATAACTCCCCGCCCCCCCCATCTATCAATCCACCTTCGCCATCCCCAGTAGAAGCAAAACAAATCAATACATTAGCCACGTCAGAAAATGCCTGCCTGGTTATGTACCTCTAGTCTATCATCTCTCTTCTAAAGAATGGCCTCTTCGGTCTTTTGAAGTCCTGATGAGTCCCTACTTTGGTCAGAATTCTGAGATCTTTCAGAGTTGTTTTTTCTCACCTTATTATTGTAGCCATCCCATAAATCGTTCTCCTGATTCT
>CM053625.1:29030313-29053337 GCA_028646595.1 Phalanger gymnotis | reverse complement strand
CCTTACTCCAACTAAACTGCCAAGCATTCAAACTCTACTGCAAAGAGCACAACTCTGGTGGATTGGCTACATTGTTTAAATGTGAAATGCACACTTGCCAAAAAGACTATTTTATGGAGAACTCACACAGGGCAGGCATTCACATGATGGTCAGAAGAAGTGACACAAGGACACTCTCAAGGTCTCTCTGAAGAACTTTGGAGCTAATTGTGTGACACGGGAGACACTGGCACAGGACCGCTCAGCATGGCGTGCCCTATTCAGAGAAGGTGCTGTGCTCTATGAGCAAAGCAGAACTGAAGCAGCTCAAAAAGAAATGTTAGATGTGCAAATTAGGAGAATCCACCCCAACTGTTCACATGGGCTATTTGTGCCTGATCCATGGCAGAGCATTCTGAGTTCTTAGTGGTCTGATCAACCACAGTCAAACATACTAGCATGGTGTGTCATTTTGGTCCTCTTCCAGAATGAAGGACAATAACCAACCAACCAACTAACCAATCCTGGTAACTAATACATTGCCTGGCACAATGTTTCTTAATTGAGTAACCAATATGCCTTTAACTGAACAACATATTGTATAAAACTTCAAGTGAGACATTAGAAATGACCGAAGTCGATAACGTCAACATACCCAAGGAACTTGTCCAGCCTGGTTGTCTAGCAAGTCTTCCACACTCCCTGATCATCTGCAGGCTGTGCCGCAAACTTCCATACAAGCCAAAAAAACACCTGAAAGCTCTGCGTCCCTCAAAGTTGCTCCAGTGGGGGGCTGGTTCACCCCTGGGCTTTTCCACTTTTAGCGAAAGCCCCTCGTGAATCCCTGTTGTGTTCAGCCTGTTACAGTGGTACATGAACTCATACCACTTTTGCTGGTTTCTCCCTGAAAGCATGAGCTCCACAGGCAAACTGCATCCTGTACTGAGGTCTTTTCCAGGCCTTGGCCTCTACGCCTTGGTCCCTACCTTGGGGTGGACTCCTTGGGGGATACTCTGGTGCTGCCTGTTGTATACACAGAAATGCAATTCCTGATTCACTGAGAAACCTCTGAGTCTGGTACAGGAAGAATACCTTTCTTTGGATTTAGAGAAACTTCTAGGCAGAGTAAAGAGGGAATTGGAAAGACATAGGAACAATAGAGAAGGAAATCTTTCGAATGGTAGATAGAACATCTCCTTGGAGCCAGAGACATGTGGGGAAGTGAGATTACAGCAAGTTCCTTAGCTTCTAATACCTAACAACCCTAGAGACTGCTAAGCATGGACTCCCCCTGGAGACCTAGTTCTCTAAACAAGAACTGTTGTGTATTCTTTTGTCAACACCAATCCAAATTAATTCTCAATTTCTTATCTTATAAAGAGGTTTATTAGGTATTCGTGATAATCTGTGTAACCAGCATTTGGGAGGAGGGAGCTGAGTTGGCAAGAGTAAAGGACAACATCTTTTATCCTGAACCACAAAAGAATCATACCTCTAGACTACAAATATTTGATGCACCGTGGATAGATTTAAGTCTAGCCCAATAGCCCTCTTGATGATAAGAGTAAAGGAGATGCCACCCAGCTATGGCTGAGCTACATCCTGCCTTCCTTCCTCTGCTAGACTACTAGTGTTACAACCAAGACCCCCCCTCCTAGTCTCTACAAAGGTGTAAATCAGAGTTTCCCTTATACAGTTATACCTTCCACATTATGAGGATTAGGGGCATGGCACCCCTGCAATCTAGAAAATTCGCATAAAATTTTCTGGCCCTCCCTTCATACTAGAGAAATTATTATGGTATTAAAATTATTATGGTATTATTATAGTATTAAAGGAGAAAATACATTGATATTTTACAATACTATATAGTACATTTCTGAGTTTCTAAACTTTTTCTCTCATCTGCTGGCCTCATGTCATCTGCAGCTTCCAGAAAACTCCCCCAAAATTCCCATTTAATTTCTTATACCAGCCCACAATATATCAAAACCACCATGGGGAAAGTCACGATGTGGAAAGGATAGCTATACATTTGAGTGTAGCTTTCTAGATCCCAGAACAGATATCTATATCCATTCTGCACATGGGCCAGCTGCATGTATATGTGATATGGCACACACACACATATATTCAATTCAATTCAACATTTATTAAATGCCCATATATACAAGATCCTAATGATAGAGCTGAGGATACAGATATAAATATACACATACCTTGTCTTTAATTAACTTAGAATCAGATAGTGTTGAGCTAAGACAAGATTTGTTTGTTTTTTTTTTTTAAACAAACAAATGTGATGCTAAGGTGGCAGGCAAAGAATTGGAAGTTGAGGGGATGTCCATCAATTGGGGAATGGCTGATCAAGTCGTGGCATATGAATGTAATGGAATACTGTTGTGCTGTAAGAAATAATGAGGAGGTGAACTTCGGGAAAACCTGGAAAGACTTACATGAACTGATGCTGAGTGAAGTGAGCAGAACCAGGAGAACATTGTACACAGTAACAGCCACAGTGTGGAAGGACTGAAATTGATCGACTTAGCCCTTCTCAGCAATGCAAGTACCTAAAACTGTTCCAAAGGACTCATGATGGAAAATGCCATCCACATCCAGAGAATGAACTATGGAGTTGGAATGCAGAGTAAAGCAGACTCTTTTCTCTTCTGTTTTGTTTTGTTTTGTTTCCTTTCTCATGAAATTCCTTCTCCCAATAGTTATGATTCTTCTACGCAACATGACTAATGTGAAGATGTGTTTAATAGGAATGTATGTGTAGAGTCCATGTTGGATTGCATGCCGTCATGGGAAGGGAGGAGGAAGGGAGGGGAAGAAAATTTAAAACTTATGGAAATGAATGTTGAAAACTGAAAATAAAGAAATTAAATATTTTTTTTAAAAAATGATGAGCAGGTAGATTTCAGAAAAATCTGGAAAGACTTACATGAACAGATATTGAGTGAAATGAGCAGAACCAGGAGAACATTGGACGCAGTAACAGCGACATTGTAACAATGATCGACTTTGATAGACTTAGCTCTTCTTAGAAATACAATGATCCAAGACAATTCCAAAAGACTCATGATGGAAAATGCCATTCCATATCCAGAGAAAGAACTATGGCATCTGAATGCAGACTGAAGCATTCTATTTTCACTTTTTTTGTTGTGTTTTTCTTTCTTGTGGTTTTTTCCCTTTTGTTCTGATTCTTCTTTCACAACACGACTAATGTGGAAATATGTTTAATACGATTGTGCATATATAACCTATATCAGATTGCTTGCTGGGAATGGAGGAGGGAAAGGAGAGAGAAAAAAACTTGTAACTCAAAATCTTACAAAAGCAAGTGTTGAAAGCTATCTTTACGTGTAATTGGGAAAAAAAAATACTACTAAATGGAAAAGAAACAACTGTGATGTTACTAGGCCTAAAGCCAGAAATATTAAATAAATAGGGAAAAGACCTATTTGTACAGAAATATTCATAGCAGACTTTTGTTGCAATGGTAAAGAATTGGAAATTAAGAGAGAGGTGCCCATCAAATGGGAGAAACAGGTTGAAGGAGACAAATATATCAACGGTGGAGAAACATATCAATGGTGGAGAAACCAGGGGCTAAAATAAAAGTTTGGAGATTTTGAATTTTAATGATCATTTATACTACTAGCCTTCATTCTCATCTGCCATTATCACAGAATAATCTTTCTGCCTCAGTTTCCCCATCCAAACAAATTTAAGACAGCACTGGACAATTCTTATTCCTAAGGTTCCACTGATATAAATTCATGAAACTATAGCACATTATACAGGACAGAGAGTGAAGAACTGGCACCAGCTAGCTGATCCCTGGGGACTGAACCGCAAACCTAAAGCTCTCACATTCAACTTTTTTAAACTCCTCTGATCACTTCTCCCTCCACGACGCCTCAAGTCCCTTGGACCTTCCTGACCTGTGAGCTGGTTTGATTGCCAGGACACAGGGACCTGCTACACTCAAAGCCTAATAATTGTCTCCCTTTTCCTTCTGTCTTCAAATGTCCTAAGATAGTACCCGCTTTCTCCTTCTTCTTCTCCACTGCCTTCGCACACTCAAGTCCACAAGAGTTAAGTGTTCTAAGGTTTATTCACAAAAGATGAGGCATTAACATCACATCTCTATGATTAGAAGGTATCTCTAGGATCTCAAAGTCTATGCAAATGGAGTTCAAGCTTTTGCAGATTTCACCAAACTGGAAAGATTTCAGATTCCTTCCCTATGTCTTCTGATTGAAGATAGTGTGAAGGAAAAATAGGAACCACAATCATTTCTTGACATCTTGATGGACTAATAATGTAGATATCCCTCAACCACCTGATGGTCTAATAATAGAAAGTACCCAACCCCAATTGAAGAAGAAATCAAATATAACAAACTACACAAGAACTTGGTAAAGGAGATGGTCTCATCCACTGTTATAACAACTGTGTGCTGTCCTTGGATAAGATACCATTCAGTTTTGTCTAAAAGGACCTTTCATAATTGTAAAAATATTTGGTCATTCTCCTGCTCTTGAATAAGGAATTTTTTTATCCCAATAATAAATCCTATCAGTTGCATTCCAGATATTCCCCTTTCTCCCTTAGCAAGTTCCCCTCTTTCTCTTCCTCTCCCATGAAATACTTTACATCTTTATCTTAAGTTGCCACAGAATGCTGTTTGTTGGTTGGCAACATATTCTAAGCAGGCCTGAAAGGTTATAAAAACCAATTCTGTCTAGTGGGAATAGCTGCTATTCAAATGAGAGCGACCTTCCTAATAAATTTCTTTGCTTTCATTTTGGCCCTCTATCTTTGGCCCACAGTCAGTGGACCCCCACTGATGGGTAGGTCTCTCCCAAGAGGTCTCATTCCTCTAGGTCCAGAGAATTCCTGACCACAGCCTGTCATGGACAGGTCAGCATGAGGTGATGCATTCTTTGGCCACGGTGACTTTCTCCAAATCTTCAATACTGAACTTTAAGGGATTTCATTGGTATATGCAATCCCTTAATTTAGTGCCTTCCCACTGCTGTTATCTCAAGAGAATACGGTCTGTCTTTTGCCCTGCTTTATATTCCCAGCACTTAGCACAGTGCCTGGCACATAGTAGGTACTTAAGTGTTCATTGACTGACTCCAGAAGGCAGAGCACAACTCACTCACACCTCAGCTTGGGTGATCACTATCTGTGTTTTCTCATAAATCTGCCATAGAGAATCTCCCCAGCACCCTTGAAGCTTTCCTGAACATCAGAGAAGCTCTCAGATTATCTATATGTTAGACCTCACACCTGGAACATGCCCATCCCCGCTCCTGTCTGATTGTACCTTTCCTATATGAGACCAATATTGCCCCTTCTTGCTCTGAAGTCATCATGGATGACATGCCAAAGTCAACTTAAGCACCTCCATATGTCACTCCATTGCATTTTTGAAGACTTGAAATTTAGGTTCTTTCGAGACTGCATTGTCCCGAGATTTGTAGATAGATCCTTACCATCCCCAGTGAGAAGATGAGTATTAAGAAAAAAGATGGAGATTTCTATCCTGATGTTGCTTGGAACCATTGAAAGTACTCCACAGTTTGCCACATACAATACAGCCCTTCTCCTCTTCCTCCTATTCAGTTCTGAGCCCACCTCACTGTCCAGCTACACTGCCTGTCCAAGATTTATGTGCTGATGGACTAATTCAGTGAACTACCCATCCAACAGGATGGCACGCATTAGGAAAAAAACCATTCTTTACCCCTTTTAAGGTTTTTCTCTTTTGGAAATGTAAAATATCTGCTCTTCAAGGTCAGGAACTGTTTTGTTTTCACTTACTTTGCTCCTGGGAGCGAGGTGGGGCAATTCCTCATTTTATAGTTGAGGAAAGGAAGACTCAAGATAGAGATAATTAGTGAGAGAAGGCCAGTGTCAGCAACTTTCTTTCAATCTTCCTTCTCCCCATCCAATCCCACCCCCACTCTCAGATTTTTCTCAGTTATCACTTCTTTTTGAGATAGCTTAACACCTTTGTCTAGTCCCTAAAGCCCAGGGTCTTTCTCATACCCTAAATGGATGAGTTAAATTCCATGTACTGAAGGCTCTGAGCCAGAGGCAAGAAATGACTCTCACAAATCTTGTTATCTAGAAGGCTGTTTTCCCAGAAGTGCCTTGGCAGAGTCAGCTTCTCTGCAGGGTTCATGAGCCAGCAGCCGAAGGTGCTTTCAGCTCAAGAACTGGTCTCAGGGAGGCTGAAATTTGATGTAAAGTGGGGAATGTTTCCCCAGGACAGGGTCATGTCCCACGTAGTTAGGCAGAAGTTGCCCACATAGTTCCGAAGGCTTTAGAAACCATAGAGGGCTATTGGAGTATGAAAGACTAGTTTTTATTATTACTCTGTAAATCCCTTTATACCCTCAATTATCATTCTGTGAATCTCTCCTATCCAGCAGCAGGAGAGAAGGCCCTTTATGGGAAATGTTTGCATGCATTTTCTGTTGTTATTCTGTAATGCGTAATAGTCACTGCCAGGAGACTGTGATAAAGTCAAGTCAATCAATCAATAAACATTTATTAAGGGCCTATGTGCCAGGCACTGTGCCGAGCGCTAGGGACACAAAAAGAAGCAAAAGACGTTCCCTCCCCCAAGAAGTTCACAATCTAACGTACATAGACATACAAACTATAGAGACAACATACAAACTATAGACAGGATGAAATGATAATAATAAAGAGAAGGCACTAGAATTTAGGGATTACACATATTGATGAGAAACTTAATAGCAGGAAGGTGCTGGAATGAAGAGTGGTTGGGGGAGGCTTCTTATAGAAGGTGGGATTTTGGCTGGGACTTAAAGGAAGCCAGGGAAGGCAGTGGGCAGAGATGAGGAGGGAGAACATAAGGAAAGAAAGAAAAGATCGTTGAAGCAACTTATTAAAAACACACACACATACACCTAGAGGAGAACAGAAGGAAGGCCAGAAAGTATCACAGATAAGGAAGACTGTTTTGAAGGATACGTGTAGAATTTATCATGTATTTTTTAAAGAAAAGCAAACTGTTCATAATAGAAATCTGCAGTTTCACATGCTATCCTTTTTCTGTTATCATATTCAAAGAGAAATGTTCATTTTATTTGATGTTAAGTAAGTTCAGAATAAACAAAATAAAATAAGACAAAAAGGGAAACAAATGAAAAAAAGAATATGGAGATATGCTGCTATAGACAAGAGAAAGCCAAATGTTGTCCTGATTTTCAAAAAAGGAAAGTGTGGACTCTGTTAACTACAAACCGGTGAACCTGACTTTGCTCTCTGGCAAGATCCTGGAATATATTATTAAAGCTGTGACTTGTTAGCAGTTAGAAAAAAGAGTGGTGTGTATTAAGAGCCTGTATGTCTTCCTCAAGAACAGGTTGTGCCAGAATAACTTCATTTCCTTTTTCCAACAGGGTTACCACACTGATATATATCGATTACTTAGATATCAACAAAGCATCCGACAGAATCTCATGCTATTTTTCTAGACGACATGGAAAGATGTGGGCCAGATGACAGTATACTTGGGTGGAGTATGTACCAGCCTAATGAACAAACCCAAAGAAGTGATAGGAAGGAATAAACATTTATATAGTACCTACTATCTGTCAGGCCCTAGGCTAAGCATTTTACAAATATTTTCTCATTTGACCTTCACAACAACTCTGGGAGATAAGTATTGTTATTATCCCCGTTTTTACAGATAAGGAAACTGAGGAAAACAAATTAAGTGACTTGCCTTGAGTTACATAGCTTGTAAGTGTCTGAAGTGGAATTTGAACTCAGGTCTTCTGACTCTGGGCCCAGAACTCTATCCACCGTGCCACCTAGCTACCAAAAAGCAGTCTTCGATGGCTCAAAGTCAAGGAGGAACGAAATTTGTAGTTGAGTGTCGCCAGATCTGTACAGGGTCTCTGGGTCCAACATTTTTATCAATTGCTTGGATAAAGGCATAGATGTCATATTCATCAAATTTGCAAGGGGCACAAGGCTGGGAGGGATAGTCCTGAACAATGGGTTGAAACTATTAAGATTAATTTAATAGCAGTAAAAGTAAGGTCCTATCTCTGGGTTCATAAAAATTAATTTCACAAATACAAGATAGGAAAAGCATGGTTAGATAGCAATTTGTATCAAAACCACACTGGGGTTTTAATGGCCTAACAAGCTCAATATGAGTTAACAGTGTGACCTGGAAGAAAAAAAAACAACTAATTCCATCTTGCTATATTTTAAGGAAACATGAGAGGTGTTAATACTGCTGTCCCTTACCCTGGCCAAGCCACATATGGAATATAGTCTTCTCTTCTGGGTGCCACATTTTAGGAAGGACACTGATAAATAGAGAGCCCACAGAGGAGAGTGACAAGGATGGCTTTAAGAATATATCATATAGGGGCAGCTAGGTGGTGCAGGGAGTAGAGCGCTGGCCCTGGAGTCAGGGGGACCTGAGTTCAAATCTGGCCTCAGACACTTGACACACTGACTAGCTGTGTGACCTTGGGCAAATCGCTTAACCCCAATTATCCTGCCTTCCACCCTCCAAAAAAAAAGAGAAGAGAATATGTCATACAAATATTGGCAGAAGGGACTGGGGATGTTTAGCCTACAGGAGAAAAGACTTAGGGGTGACATGACAGCTCTCTTGAAAAGCCCCCCGTGTTAAAAAGGGGACTATACTTGTTCTTCTTGCCCTCCTCCCCCCAGGGCAGAAGTGGAAACAATCAGTGAAAGTTAAAGAGAAGCAAGTGTATCTAGGCATGATGTAAAGGAAAAGTGTCTAACAGGAAAAATGGGATGGATCCCCATACATCAGAAAGTGACAGGTTCCCCCTCGCTGCAGTCCAGGCTTGCACAAATTCTTGTTAGGGATGTTTTAGTAGAAAATCTAGGTCAGGAACAGGGCGAACAAGATGGCCCCTGATGTCCCTTCCAGCACAGAGATCCTGGGACCCTATGGAGCCAAATTTTGTGACTATATACCACAGAGAGAGGTTTGGGGGTGAGGGGGTTTCTTGTTTGTTTTTTTAATGGGTTTTTCACACATCTTGACACCAGAGTAAATTAGGGTCTTGTCTTCCAGGGAATCAAAAAGGGGATAAGAGCTCATGGTCAGTCTTAAGGCCCTAAGAGGAGAGCCCCAAAAAGAAAGACATTTCCCAAGCCCTCAGGTGTTGGCAGTGGATATAACTATTAGCGAAAATTGAAGAGTTTGGGGAGTTTAGTTATAGATACAGTGCTTACCATAGTGCCTGCACAAAGTAGGCACTTAGTAATTATGTTTATTGATGGACTGACCCTCCAGCTCTTACTTCTTTTTCTGGGGAATAGGGGCAATTTTTCTGCCTCAATTGGGCAGTAAGACTATTTTACTCCTCTGGAAGAAGCATGAATCATCTTTGTCCCATAGAAATAAAGCCATCCAGGCTGGTCTCTAAGCCTGCCAGCCTGCTGATTTGAATGACCCTCAAAAAGGGATGGATGGCTCCTCTCCAGTCCTGGAACCTGGATGAGTCATGGTCAGCATTCCCTAGGCACCCAGCCACATCTCCACCCCAGTCCCTGGGAAGTGCTGATTCATACCCCACTCTGCTTGCCCTCCCCTTTGTTTTTCTCATGGTCCCCCTTCCCAGAGATTGTTCTGGCCAAATGGTGACATCCAGCATGGTCACCATCCTATGACGCCTTTTCTCAAGCCTGTGCCCACCCCAGCATTAGTCCCAAATGTCTGATTCCTTCACTCCTTCTGCATTATTAAGGGCTGAGTGTGATGCCCTTAGCAAGAGGGTTGCCATGGTGACGGGAATAGCAATGTGCCTGATGGTAAATGTTTAACAACTGGCTCTCCAGGAAAAAAAAATATTATATAAAATATGTATCTATGGCACTTAATTTATGTTATTAACACTTTATCAATTGCTTTATTGTATCTGGAAAATCAGCAACAATAAAATTTATAGCAGTTTGTCTATTTCTGAGACATAAATGCTTACACCCAAAATTTAATAATTGGCTCTCCAGAGACTATCCAAGCCGGCTCTAGCACACAAGGGAGCAATGGGAGAAGCCCCAACGAGGGGATTCCAGAATTCCAGGCACCAAAGGTGGAGAGAGGGAAAGGGAAGAGAAACAGAATCTTTGCTGTGACAAAATTTTAAAATCTCAGACTTACATTCTTCCCAGGAATGCATCTGTTACAACCTGTACCTGAATAAAAATCTTCTTGGTAGTATCCCCCACCAGTGGTCACTCAACATCCAACAAAAATCCAGTGACGGGGATCTTCCTACAGCACAGGTATGACCACATCATCCCCCCCACGCAAGAACTTCCAATGGCTCCCAGATACCTCCAAGATCAGATATAAAATCCTGTTTGGCTTTTAAAGCCCCTCACATCCCAATTCCTTCCTACCTTTCTAGAATTCTTAAGCTTTACCCTCCTCTATGTACTCTGAGATCCAGTGACACTGGCCTCCTTGCTGAGCCATGATCCGAATCTCCATCTTCCCACCCCAAACAGGCCTTTTCGCTGGCTTAAGGGACTTGCCCAGGGTCCCACAGCTGGTAAGTGTCTGAGGCCAAATTTGAACTCAGGAAGATGAGTCTTCCTGACTCCAGGCCTGGCACTCTAGCCACTGTGCCACCTAGCTACCCAAAGAACACCAGCCCCATCCCCCAAATCAACAGTCTTTTAACTGGATCAGAAAACAACTGAGATGAGGTTCAGTTATCAGAGATGGGCTCCTTACTGGTTCTTAATTCTACAGCTAGTTCCCATCCCTATATGATGCCCCCTCCTTCCTTTTCACTACCTCCCCTGGAAATTGCTTTTAAAAAATATGTATAACCTATCACAGGTTATATGACTAAAGACATTGTGCTCAGAAAGAGGAAGGTTCTGGTTATGCACTCCTCCACCCCGGCCAGGCCACGGGAGGGCGATTGTAATCATTTCCGGGCAGCTCTATTTAGGAATGACATTGACAAACTGGAGTGTGATCGAAGGAGGGAGACCAGGACGGTCAGGGTACTGGAGATCGTCTTCCACTAAATCAGTTGAAGGAAGTAGGGGAGGGTTAGCTTAGAGAAGAGAAAACTTATAGAGGGGAAACAGAATAATTTCGAATATTTATACACCTATTGTGGGGCAAAGGAAAATCTCTCCATCCATGTAAGTGAAGAGTCTCCCACAGATTCTCATGCAACTAGTGGGAAAGGAAACACATTAAGAGGACAATCAGCAAGCACTTATTAAGTGCCTATTGTATGCCAGGCATTGTGCTACACATTGAGACGGGAATAGCCTGGGCTAGTTCTAGAGCTTTCTAGCGTTCTAGAGCTGCATCCCAGATGAAACCTCTTTTCCAGTGACAGGTCTGGAGTCAGGAAGACCTGGGTTCAAATACGGCCTCAGACATTTACTAACCCCTGCTTGCCTCCATTTCCTCATTTGTAAAATGGATATTTAATAGGCACCTGGTTCCCAAGGATCTTGTGAGGATCAATGAGATAATAATTGTAGAATGCTTAGTATAGTAGTTGGCATATAGTTAGAGCTATATAAATGTTAACTATTATTATCACAAAGCTGCTGCTGCTAAAGTCATCTTCTGGGCTATTTTCCTCCACTGAGCTACCATCTTCTGATTCTCCTCTGACTTGCAGCCAAGGGTGTGGTCACAGTTGTTTTATGCATCTGACCTTAGGGCCAATCCAGCTTTTTTATGAGTCAGACCCACAGCTACATCTGACCAATCAGCAAAATCCCTTCAATCTTTCAGCCTTTCAAAATCTTTTATTTTTGCTTCAGAGACTTCTTTTCCACTGCTATTTTGGTTGTGGGAGAGAAAATTCCTTTCCAGTCCCATCATCCCTCTGGTCTTTGATGCAGGGTCATACAAATTATCCTGGGGTGTCATTTGTCAGAGGGATGAAGAAGAGTTGGCAACTTTTTCCTGTATTCCTGATGGCACTAAAATTGACCCTCCCCATACACAGCAAAGGTTTTGTTTCCTACTAAACATATACCATAGCAGAGAGGGGCAGAGGTAGGCAAGGTAGGCTGTGGTTCTGGAAATGCTTGCTAGGATCCTGTGGTGGGAGCACTATTCCCCAAGACATAATTAACTCAGGAGACTAAAGGCGAAGATCCCTGACATCACTTCCTGATCACCTGAATACAAAACTTGCTTTGCTGGCAGACCACAAGAAGGTTTGCTCAATTAGGTCAAATTCAGGTGTCCTTATCCTTGTTGAATATCCTTCTGCTAAGGCTCAGTTAATTTCCTTTTATTAACTCTTTGTTTTTCTAAAGACTAGGTGTCCTAAACTACAGCAAGTGCTGCGATATTTGCCATTTCTTCTCTCTTCTATTTGGGAAATAATGCAACAACCCCAAAGGATATGCAGAGTGGCAGATGAGGATGGCAATAGTAAGAGGGACTGGTCAAATTGGGGAGAGGAAAGGTGAGCAGCCCAATAAAAAATTACAAAACTGCAGAAGTCTTTGACACCCATATTGCTCTAGGGGAAATGGCATTCCAGGACTTTATAAAGATCTCCCGGTTTCCACCTGAAAAACTGAGGAGAATGTTTGCTATAAATCCATGAATCAACAACATTCATGCACAAAGTTGGACAAATGCTTCTGATGAGGTTTCAGGGACCCCTCAAGGACTGGAGCACAGGAGAGGGTCATCTGGAATGAATTCACAGACTCAAGCAATCTTTAAGTCAGGTTAGTATAGGTTTATTGTTACACTATTGCAGGGGGCAGAGCTCCTTAAGGAACTTGCCACTTAATAGGAATGATGCTAAAGCTTATATAGGAAAAGTTGTGGATTATCTGGCAGGTATGCTAATTAGGTGATAACTTACAACCTTGGTCATGGTGTCATTCACTACTGGAAACCAGAGGAAGGGGCTTCTCAGGGGTGTGTTTTTGATCTGTTATGTCTGTAGCAAGATAGCTTTGAGAGCTGATATCTATAGCTTGACCTCTGGATTGAATATGATAACTTTGGGAATCAATACATGATAATTCTGTGGTTACAAGATAGTCTTGTTTTTGCAAGAAGATTTCTTCTGAGGTCAGCTTGTTCTTGTGATGGAGAAAGATATTTTGTTTTACTAGAGCCCACTCATGAGTAATTGTGGGGAAAGGTAGTTTGTCTTACCCCATGGGGCCTACTCATGAGTTATTGCTAGGCATAGTGTCCTTGAGCTGGGGAGAAAACTGTCAGGGATGGTGTTTTGAAGCTAGGGAGAAATATGAGCTTGGAACTGGGGTCCAAGCACAAGCAGCCCATTACTTCCATTGCTCCCACCCTAACTTTTGAGCAGCTGGGGATAGGTGGTCCAAACAGGAGCAAACAGGAAGGGCCTCTAAGGGAGGAACCATAAGAATTAGGACCTAAAGTGATCTTTTTATTTTTAAATTAATTTTTATTTTTGTTGTTCTGTATTTGACAAACACCAGTTATCATGAACATTATGGCTTCCAGTCAAGACAGCGGCCTGAAAGGTGCCAAACCACCCAGCTTCCACACATCGACTCCAACAAAACTAGAGTAAGTGACTTCTTCCACCCCAGAAATGCACAAAAAGTCATCTAGAAGCCCACTGGCAGCGGCAAAGGGAGTCACCATCAAACAAGCTGGCCGCCTCCCAGTAAAACCAAAGATGGGCTAGAGACAAGGGTAGTATACAGGATTCTATGTCTAGAGTCAGCAAGGGCAGCACCTCCCCCCAGGTGAGAAAGCCCCAGGGTGGGGGCCTTGAAAGATTCAGGGGTTACTTGGAAGCACATGTACTGAGACAGCCCAGATATCCATGCACTCCAAGGGCCCTAGCATTCTCTCCTAAGATACCATTGGAGGGCCCTGAAGTTTCAGTCAGTCAGTAAATAAACATTTATTAAACTCCTAATATGTGCCATGCTCTATGGTAAGTGCTAGAAATACAAAGAAAGACAAAAGATAGTTTCCACTCTCAGGGAGCTCACAGTTCAGTGGAGGATACAACACATAAGCAATGATGTACAATCAAGATATAGACAGGAGAAATTAAAAGTAACAATAGAGTGAGGACATGAGATTAAGGGGGATTAGAAAAAGCTTCCTGTAGAAGGTGGGATTTTAGTGCTCTGAATCTCAAAGATCCAGGAGGGCCAAACCCAGGAGGTAGAAGTCAGTTCAGGAACCCAGGTGACTCAAGTGAACACCAAACTGGGCCAACCACGTCACCCAAAAGCTGAGGTCAGGCCATGTCACTCTCCAACTCAAGAAACTCAAAGAAGTTCCCCGACAACTTTCGGATCATCTATTTCATTTCTATCTCATTCTTTTTCAGTTTCTATTTTTGTAAAAGTTTTACAGCACATAATTATCAATACAATAGTACACATATAATTCATAAATAAGTAAATATATACATATAAGAAGGCCATGATCTCCCATTGTATCTGGGGCCATCTCCAGTTGACTTGACCTATGTCTTGCCACTGGACTCTGATGACTCTGGAAGATGCCACTGGACTCTGACGACTTTGCACAGTCGTGCCTTACTTAAGTCCAATTCACTTGCAAGTCAAGATATCACCCTCCTGATGTCACCGATCCTCTTCAAGAAGGAAGAATGACCAACAACGAGAATGCAACCCAAAAATTCTGCATTATAGTGAAGGATTTGAAAGTTTCAGCTTTCTCTTAGCTTTCGTTCCTCATGCCTAGACACTCCTTCTGAGCTGCTAGCTCTTCATCCTTGTCACACCCACTAACCTTGGGGCTCCCTCAGGGTGTCGTTCTGGACCCTCTTCTCTCTTCTTTTTATGTTCTCTCCCTTGGTAGTCTCACCCTCTCCAGTAGGCTCGATCATCATCTCTGTGCAGGTGCTCAGGTCTAAATGTCCGGCTCTAGTATCTCTTCTGAGCTCCAGCCCTACATCATCAACTGCCCATTGGACATTTATATTGGATGTCCTGTGGGCATCTCAACCTCGACACATCCCATGTAGAAGTCTGTATCTTTCCTCCCAATTCCTCCCCTCCCCTTCAAACTGCCCTATACTAGCTAGGTAAGGCAGCACTGTTCTACCAGTCAATTAGATTAGCAATTTCAATGTCATCTTTCAACTCAGCTCTTGATCTCCCCATACAGCCAATCAATTTCTAAGTCTTGTAATTTCTACTTTCACAACATCTCTAACATACATCCCCTTCTCCCTACTCTTAGTTCCACCATCCTACTTCAGACTCTCATCTCCTCTTACCTGAGGAGCCTTATCTTTTAAATACATTTTTATTGATAACATTTGTGGTTTTTATATCACCAAAATTTCTTCCAATATCCTTTCCCCCCTCCCAGACAGCCATCTCGTGTAATAAATAATATTTTTAAAGAAAGAGAAAAATCAGCAAAGTTGATCAATACATAAAAAGTCTGAAAATATACACAATGTACTCACACCTGTGTGTCTCATACCTCTGCATATGCACAGAGTGGAGCTATCTTCTCATATATCTTCTTTTGACACAACTTTCGTTCTTCGTCATTTTATTGCAATAGCCTTCTAATTGGTCTCCTTGACTCTAGTTTCTCCCCAATACAATCCACCCCCCATAGAGCTGCCAAAGGGATTTTTTTTTTTTGGAGAAAGGAAGGCAAGGCAATCTTAAGTGACTTGCCCAAGGTCACACAGCTAGTACATGTGTCAAGTGTCTGAGGCCATATTTGAACTCAGGTCCTCCCGACTCCAAAGCCAGTACTCTATTCATTGCGCCACCTAGCTGCCCCCCAAAGGGATTTTCTTGAAGAGTAGATCTGACCATGTCACACACACACACACACACACACACACCCCAACTCAAACTCCAGAAGATCCTCCAGACATTTACTAGTGGTACGATCTTGTGCAAGTCACTTAACTTCTGCCTCAGTTTCCTCATCTATAAAATGGGGATAATAATAGCACCTAGCTCATGTTTTTGTATGTAAAGTATTTTGCACACCTTAAAAGCATAACATAGATGCTAGCTATTATTATAATCATTAAAATGAAACATAAATTAATTTGTCATATTCATCCAGGTCCCTTCCTGCCTTTCCAACCTCCATCTCCCCTCTCTATCTATGCCTTTTCACTGGCTGCACCACACACACACACACACACACACACACACACACACACACACCAAACCAAGAAGTAGCTTTCACCGTTTTCCTCTTCCTCTAGAAATTCCAGGCTTCCCTAAAGACTCAGCTCAAATACCACCTTCCGGAGGAGGCCTTGCCCCACCTGCATCTGCCAGTGCCTTCTTCTGTAAAGTGATTGTCCATCTACTCCGTATGTATCTCATATGAACCTATTTGTTATCTCTTTGTTTCAAATGTAAGCTGCTCGTACCCAGGCACTGTTTTTGCCCCTTTTTGTATCCCTAGCATTTAGCACCATGCCTAAGCCTTTGTCGACGACCTGCCGTGCAAACTAGACAGCCAAAAATGGAGAAACAGAAGAAGGAAGGGGCAATTTCCCAGTCTGGTTAAGGTCACATCTGGGAGAGCATCTTGGGCGGCGGTGGGGGAGGGGTCATTGCTCTCTCCTTCCTACCTTTGATTCTCCCATTCCAATAGATGCCTCCATGGGAAAATTCTGTTATCAACTTTTGCAATTAGCTGCCTCCCATCTGTCTCCAACAAGCCCTTAGAATTTCTCTTTCCCAATTCAAATGCCAGCTCCTCCATAGAGCCTTTCCCCATCTCCCCAGTGAGCAATGACCTTGGTCCCAAGGACTTCACACAGCATTTTGGACCTCTCTAATGCACAGTTTATTTTTTTTTGAGTGGGGAAGGGAGGGCAATTGGGGTTAAGTGACTTGCCCAAGGTCACACAGCTAGGAAGTGTGTCAAGTGTCTGAGGCCGCATTTAAACTCAGGTCCTCCTGACTCCAGGGCCGGTGCTCTACTCACTGCGCCACCTAGCTGCCCTTAATGCACAGTTTATGTACTACTATATCTGTCTTTGTTCTTATGTATTACTGCATCCAATGCCTATATAGTGTCGTAGTCATTTTTGTTTTTATCTTTTTCTCTCTCCTCCCCCGCCCCCCCTCCCCCCACATTAGTCTGGTGTCTCCATGATGGCAGAAACTATGCCTCACCTGAACTTTGCGTGCCATTCAGTATTCACCAATGAGGCCAAAATGCAGTAGGTGGCTCAATAAATGAAAGGGAAGTTTGAATTACTGTGACATCGGTCAGAACCAAACAGAGCTAGTTAAGAAGATCGATCCGATATAAAAAACAATTTTTGTAAAGGTTGCCAAAACCAGAAAGACTTTAATAACTTGGATTATCTACTGTTTTATATTATCCATACTTCTATTTACACAATCACACCCTAAGCTAAGCTTGAGAAAGACCTGAGATTTGGGGGTGTGGTCCGAGCTTATCATAACTCTACAGATCCTTCTCAAAGCGCCTTTCCTGTTTTCTCATTATTCTCTCTGAACAAGCTTACGAGGGAGGTAAAAAAAAAAATTCT
This sequence comes from Phalanger gymnotis, assembly GCA_028646595.1. Lineage (NCBI taxonomy): Eukaryota > Metazoa > Chordata > Mammalia > Diprotodontia > Phalangeridae > Phalanger > Phalanger gymnotis. The sequence goes on along the minus strand of CM053625.1, from coordinate 29,035,773 downwards.
CACCTCCATTATAGAGATGAAGAAACTTAGTCCTAAGGAGATTCATCAGCTTGGCCAAGGACAGATCATAGACATAAGCAAGGTTCAGTTTACCATGGGCGGCATAAACACCTGCCCGCACGACATGTCGGGAGGTATGCCTGTAAGTCTTCTGACTATATTGTTGACAGAAGAGGAAGGAGGACAAAAGGGTCTTATGGATTCCACCCAAGTTGAAATTTAAAAAGGCTATTGAGAGAAAATATTATTTTGCTATTATATTAACAACTAATTAATAAATTAGGATTAGAGCTTCTTCTTTATTTCCTCATTTAAGGACCAACCCCTGTAGGTCAGTCAGCTAGTCTCTGAAGGACAAAGCTGATAGATGAGATTACCCAAATCTTCCCGGAACATGCTCTGCCATCTTTACAAGACTCCACCCACCTAGAAGATCTTACTTCCATTTAGAGTGTAAACAGAATCTAATCTAGGTGAATTTCTGCCCCAAAGCAAGGAGCTCACCTCTTTGCATCCCTCCATGGGAGTTTAGGGTGACCCAGCTCATGAAGGAGAAAACCAACCAGAGTGATCTAGAAAGAGAAAGATTCTTCTACTGATATTGCTGGAGGCAACTGAACCTCATGGTCAGTCATGTCCCCAGCAGGAGGAGCTGAAGACACCAAGTCCACCTCCTCATTAAAATGTCCACCAATCAGGGGGGATTTTTACTTGTCAAGGACTCCCCCTTTTCCAAAGTGTATTAAGACTTTCAACTTCCCCATGGTTTTGTCTTTGGTTACTGAGAGAAACCACTGACCATCAATTTATTGATAATTAGCTAACCTAATTAATAAATCGATTATTAATTACCCAGAGACAGAGTCTCTTGGATTTTTCATTTGTTACACTGTAGCCCTATTGTCATTTCCCTTTGATTTCCTGATCACCTGGACCCCCAGGTTGTATGCTTCAGGAAGTCCCAGGTCTCCCCCCAACACACATCTATATATACATATTCCCCATTGGTTATGCCTTAAAAAAAAAAAAAGGGCAAGCACTTACTGCTAGGCTGCTGTATCTAAGGAGTAGAGGAAGGGTTAAAATATTGCTGTCAGTCTGAGAGGAGAGGAGAGGAGAGGAGAGGAGAGGTGGAGTGAGATGAGGTAAGGGAAGATGGAATCCACCAGTCTGGGTACTCGGGGATGAGCATCTCATTACGGGAAGGATGGATGTGAACTGGGAAGCCAAGTGCCAGTGACCAGCACTATCCAAGGCAGAGTCATTGAGCATGGCTCTAGCCCCTCCAACCCCACCTTGTTCACAAGGGATGAAAAAGCAACCAGCCCCAAACTGAGCTCTGAGCCCAGAAAAAGCATTTCTCCCCCTAGTCCCAGATAGAGCTCAGATTCAGGCCTTAGATCAAACCCTGATTCTTCCCCCAAACTGAATCCCAATCATAGCACTATGATGATCCTGATGTCACTTTGCCTCTTATTATCTGTGTGATCTTTTCTAAGCTTCGTTTTCCTCATCTGTAAAACAAGTGAGTACAACTAGATGGCTTCTGAGTGCCTTTCTAGTTCTGTGTTTGGGATTCTCTGCCCCTAGCCAGGCCGAGGGGTGCCCCTGGCCCCTAACTGAGGTGAGACCCAGATGGGAAAAGCATTTAAGGAGGGAAGGTAGGGGACTTACAATGCCTGTGCATCTGCACAGCCCAAGCCAGCTTGGGCTGCAGCTCCCCTCCCTCCATAGCAGAGATTCTTAACCCATCTATCATTAATGTCTCCCTTGGCTCAGCCTCCACAGCAAAAATAACTCCGACTCTGCGGCAACCCCAGCCCCAGCCCCAGCCTCCTCTTTCTCCTCCTCCCTCCCTCCTCCTTCTGGCCCAGCCTTTGTTCCTACCCATTCTCCCTCCTCTATCCCTTTCTGAGAAGGAACTCAGGGGAGGAGGGGGAAAGGGGGTAGGAGAAGAGAGGACTGATGAAAACAAGTACCTGTGGGAGACCCCCCCCCACCTGTCCCCACCCCCATCCCCACACCAATCTCAGCTTCTTTGCTGCAGCCATGGCTGCCAACACTCATCGATCCTCCTCCTAAGATGCTTCCTGTCTGCCTGTGTCCTGCCTGCTGCTGACCCTGGGGACTCCTCAGGAAAAGCACAGAAACGATCAGCCCCAACTGCAATGCACAAGGCCTGGGAGAGTCAGGGACTCATCCAAACAAACCCAGGGAGCCTGGCTGGGGCAGGAACCCTCTGAGACTGTGTACCCCAGCTCTGCCAGGCCCACCTAGCCATGGTATGAGCCCCTGCCTGTTGAGACAGGAAGCCTCTCCGCGCCCTCTAACAAGTGTACCCTGCCCTGATTCTCTGATCAAGTAAACACAGAGAGCTTGACTGGAAGGGAGACCCCCAATCTCCTCAGAACATTCTTAGTGGCCACTTTCTCTGAGTTTTCCTAGTTCTCAGGGCTGGACTATCTTTGCAATCTTCAGAGTCCCCAGAAAAAGGGTTCTTATGGCACACAGTAGGCACTCACTCAGTAAGTATTTGAATGAATGACTAGGCAGTCTCTATTCCTGCAGCCTCTCGAAGGGCTTGGGGAGGGGGGGGGGGAACAGGACAGAGAGACACCCGCAATGCAGTATGACAAGACCACAGTGCAGGGCATGGCTGCCAAAGGGTGGAGCTAACAGTCCCAAGCCTTGGGGGAGGGGACAGGGGACAGCCCAGAAATCAGATAGAAGTGTTTCACCAGTCATAAAAGACTGCGGTAGAAACTCAGAAATTCATGAATTTTTAAACTTGCGATTCATCTGCTTAAGACTGAACAAGAGGCAACAGGCTTGATTTAAAGCAGGAGAGATTATGGCTGGGCACAAAGAGCACACCACTCGTCATGCATTCCAGAAACACAGACTAAGCATCTGTACATAATGCTGGGAGATGAGGCATGGTCCCAGCCCTTGTGGAGCTCAGAGTCTGGTGGGAGATAAGACACCACTATGGATAACTCACACGATTAGTGCATAGAGAGGGGTAAAACAAAGTGAACTAATGAAGTCTGAAGCTATCACCAGTGAAGGCAGAGGGAGAGTTCAAGGAAGACTTCCGGGAGGTGACATTTGTGTTGGGATTAAAAGAATGGGTAGAATGCAATAGGAAGCACAGGGAAAATCATTAGCATGGTGGGGTTATCCACCCACAGACTAGGTAACAGAGAAAAGATATAGACTGTGAGTCATTAGAAACATAAGATAAGACACTAGACCATAAGTTTCAGTTCATTTAGACACTCACTTGCCCAGGGTCCAGGGGTTAGAACCAATGATGTCTTGGGGCCACCTTCTGCCACCCAATGACCCTCAACAGAGCCCCTGACCCCCATAAGCTCTAGATATATCTTCTATGAGTCTACCCTTCCAAAGATGATCTGCACACTGTATCTAATTGTGGTCTCTGTTCTGACTGGACCACATCTGGAGTATTATGTCCCTTTCTGGGATCCTAGGAAGATACAAATGAATTGGAATGAGGGGAATGAAGATGGAGACATGGTATTACTAGGTGCATCCTTCCCCCTTTGTCTTCCCTTCACTGGCTTCCCTACTTGGATGAGTTGGGAGGCACCAACTCTCTTCCTTTTGGTGAGACAGAGGACCAACATGCCTTACTCCCTGCCAGACCCCAGCACTGTCATCTAAACTACTGGTGCCAACTAAGGACTATTTGGCCTTGCCATCTACCTCCAACAACATCTGGAGTTTTCTATCTGCTCTGCAGCTGAACTATCTTATATATGTTGTCTCCCCCAACTAGAACGTGAACTCCTAGAGATCATGGATTATATTATCTTTTTTCTTAGTTATTTTATTTGGTTATTTTTTTGTTTGGTTAAGTGACTTGCCAGACACAGCTAGTGTCTGAAGCAGGATTTGAACTCAGGTGGATTCTCTATCCACTGTGCCATCTAGCTTCCCCTCCTATATTTTCTATTTATAGCCCCAATGCTTAGCATAATGCTTGGTACTTGTAGTATTAATGAGATCAAAGATCTTCCCCACCCATTCGATAGGCCTCAGGCAGGGTTTGCTAGGTGGGAAAGCTTGACTATATCTTTGTAAGTAGGCCTAAAGCCTCTACTTACCAGGTACTAAGTCAATTTGGGCATGAAGCCCTCAGGGCCCTAAGGGGAGTGGCTAAGATCAGAGCCAATGGTAGGTGCACTGAGTTCTAGTCAATCACGAATTCAGCAAATCAGAGACCTGAGTTCTAGCCAATCAGATGCCAGCTAGGATTGTATATAAGGAGAGCCCAGAGTGTGAGAGAACCAGAATGGAAGAGGGACGGAAGAGAAGCAGAACTGAAGGGAAGCTGAATTGAGAAGCAGACAAGAAGACAGAGAGAGCGCTAAATAGCAGACATTGAGAGAGCCAGCATCGACAGAGCTGCAGAAGAGAGTGCTGGGCAGAGAATTAGGATTCACTACAGGAAGGCCCTAGCAAGGGGAAGGTTACAGGATGACTTGGTTCCTCACTACGATGCTGTGTTATAATTTCCTTGTTGCTACATTGACGTGGACTTACTGATTTTGGAATATAATTACTGCTATGTCGAACTGGAGTTATCGGTCTTGGGATCTGATCCTCTGGTGTCTAAATAAATGTTATATTTCCTCTGCCTTCTACCTAGAGAGTTTTTTATATTTTGTGATTCCGAACCATTCAGGCATGTTCATGGTTGTCCTTGAGGTCATGAATCTTGCCTTACTGATACAGTATATAGTAAACAATAAATGTTCTTTTGTTCATTCAAGGCTCCCTAAATGGAAAAACCCTGAGACACTGTCCCTCCCAAACCCTACTAACTCGATGGGCCAGGAGGCTCCTCACCACCACTTCCAAGCCCTCTCTTTGCTATAGATACTTAGTATTGCTTTTTTGAGGTTCACTCCATTTACCTATATGATCTTGTCTAGTATTTATCTGCCAGTTTCCAGGTCTCCCTCTTTTCTCAAGGAATTCATCATCTTCGCCTCAGCCCTTGCCCTACATTCAGAAACTTCAGTATACAGGTAGATAGTCTCTCAGATTCCCTGGCCTCCCTCTGTTTCAACAATCTGGCTAGCAGCTTCTGTGGGGGGTCCAGATCCACCCACAGCCAGCACCCAGAAAGCTGCCGGACAGCCAGAAAGCCCTGGTTCTTTTCATATGCCTTAACAAGGAGAGCAAGGTTAAGGGGTTGGCAAGCTTACTTTAATTCAGCACACAAATATCATTCACTTAGTTCAGGGGAAAAAGCCAGCACCCTGAACTTCAGAACAAAATACAAGCAAATCACAAACTTCAGCAGACAGACCTTGTCTGATTCAAATCCCAATCCATAGTTACCAGAGTTCAACAAAATCTCAGCATCCGGGTTTACAAGCTGGAGGGCTCCTTAGCTACAGCTGCCTGGAGTCTTAACATCAACACCAT
>CM053625.1:29010265-29029813 GCA_028646595.1 Phalanger gymnotis | reverse complement strand
GGGCAGTTTGCAGCTTGCCCAGAGTCTCAACACTCCTTCCATGAGTGTGCCCCAAAAATCAAATGCCAAGCTCTCCTCAGTTATATCCAGTTTTTGGAGCCCTGAAGGCTTTGACCTCACCCAGGCTGGGTCTGGGAAAGTTCTCCATCCCCAGGATCACATCATATACAAATCAATGACTCCTACTTGTCTCAGTGCTAAGAAAAGCTCCAAGACAAAAAGATCCCACTTTATCTGCCCCAGAATCATTAAAGGCACTTAAGAGAAGAAAAGCAAAATGTCCCACCTTAATTACTATCACATAATAATGTTAATGTTACACCTAGTAGAGGTTTGGGCCTAGGGCAAGATTCAGTGACAAAAGCCAAACTCTTCAAGGGCACTTGTTGAACTAAGTGAACTAAGTGCTAAGGAGAAAATTTTTTGCCTTATGACACACCCTCTTCATCAGCTTCCTCTATATCTGCAATCAAAAAGGTAGCTGTACCTTAGCTCTCATCACGTCCCACAACTGCTACCTTCATGATCCTGAATTCTGAAATTCCCCTCTGATCATAAAATGCAATCCCCTCCACATCTTTCTCCCTATCACCTCTGTTCTAGTCCCTATTCAATCTCTACCTTACAATTGGTGAGTCAACCATGTCCAGTCCTCCATCCTTGAAACCTTTGCTCTCTTAGGCCATCACTGGTCATGTCTGGCCAAACCCCAGTATTCACATGTGTACATTGCTGAATACGAATACCAATGGAGGAAGTCACAAAACTACATGTCTATGATTGGGTACATTGCAAATGGATGCTATCTGATCTCTCCTGGGCCTTTTATTGCTACAATCCTGAGGCAATCTCTGAAGAAGGGGTGGCCCTTCTCACAGGCCCTACCTCTGTATACCTTGAATGTGCTTTTTCCTCACCTTCACTTAAAAGGCTTAGCAGTTTTCACAAGGCTCAGCTCAGATTACCTCCTAGGAAAAACCTTTGATTCTTGTTAATACTCTCCCCCTCTGTAAATTACCTTGTGCTTGCTTATCTCTATACACATTGTCTCTCTCATTAGAAATTAAGTTCCTTAAATGGAGGAACAGTTTTTGGTTTTATATCCCCAGTGCTTAGTTTACCCCAGTATTCTTTACACATTTAAGGTGCTTAATAATTATTCCTTGAGTCAATTAGTAATTCTATTTACTGCCATGCTTTTGGTACCTAGCCTGTAGGCTATGCCTCTGTGCTTATGTTACCTTTTGGCTACTCAATCAGTTAATTAACAAGCACTTATAAAGCACCTACTATGTGCCAGCCACTATGCTAGGTGTGGTTAGCCACTCCTGCTCTCAAGGTTCTAGGTGTAGGTAACCCTGAGGGGTCTTTTTTCTAGTGCTGTTAATCGCAAGTCCTCACTGGTATGCTCTTCATTAACAATCCATCTGCCAGACTTCATTAGCTTTCAGAAAAGGAATTTACTGGGAACGTATATCAAGAACAGTCCCCCCAGACCTGAGGCACATACTCCCCTTATACATGAAATCAATAGGGAGAATTGGTTCAAGCTTAAAGGGCAAAGGTAGCAAGAAAACAAGGTAGCTCACATAGGGAGTCCTTTTCTGTCTTCATGAAGCTCTCATCAAATTCCCTGCTAGGTAGGTGACCTAGCTAGGCTCTGAGTGTCCATGTCTCTGCAGAGTTCAAAGCTGGCATTTCTCCAAAGGTCATGATAGGTTACATCCCTGAAACTATCATGTTTGTCCTGTTTGTCCTTGGTATATCTCTCTCTGCTCCTGATACAGCCTCTTCTGCCATTACTCCTCCAGTAGATGACTCAGCCCCTGCCTTACGGAACATTTGGACCTCTCAAAGCTTATAACATTGCTACTCAGCCAATTCCATCTTGGATACTCAATTGGTGAAGATGAGAAAATAGCAAATACAAAACAAACAGAGGTGGCCACATGCTCACAGCTTACAGCAAGATGGAGGAAGAGGGAGAGAATTCTGGGAAGTTGGTGGAATATGTCAGAAAATTCCAAGCTCTCAAGATTTTCCCCCATGTCAGATAAACTAGCACCTCAGGGCAAATATAGAGTAACTGAAAATAAATAAGAGTAGAGGCTGAACAGGGGTCCTCCTGGGACAATCCAAGAAGAAAAATCCCAGGACTAGGTTTGGTCCCTGTGAACAATAAACACTTCTAGGCTATATCCTATGTCCCTTTAAACAACAAGCAGCAAGCTCTGGGCTTAGCTGGGCTGGGAGGCTGCCTCTGCCCCAGCTGCAAGAACTTTTACCCCCCAGGACAGTGAGGAAAGTTGGGCATCTGAGCCAGAGAAGATCGAGGGAACCTCTGCTGACAAGGAATGCCAGACCCAGGTGTGCTGCAGAAACTCCATGGTAAAGGAGAGGGGTGACTAGAAGGAACCAGCACACTTCAGGTGACTGCAGAAGCAGTGGGGCAGGGACTTTGCTGGTTGTGAGTGCTTACAGAATGCTGGAGGTCTTGGTTTTGGTTTCAGGCTACAAGGGAGAACAAAGGAGAATCTGAGGCCAGAAGCACCATCCTCCATACCCCAGGACTAGAGGTGATTACAAACATAAAAAATGCAGAGGCAAAGGAGAAAGAATTCAACCATAGAGCATTACTATGGGAATAAAGAGGACCAGAGTTTGTCTTCAGAGGAGGATACTGGAGCAAAGAAATCCTCTTCTACCCCAAAGAGTGATGTCAAATGGTCACCTGCCCCCAAAAAAATTCACAGAAGAACTTAAAAAAGACTTTAAAAATAAAATGAGAGAGATTGAGGAAAAACTAAAAAAAAAAAAAAAGGGAAGGGGACAATCCAAGAAAAACAAGAAGGTTATGAAAAGAAAGTCAACCAATTAGAAAAGGAGATCCAGAATCCTAAGGAAGAAAATGACTCTTTGAAAATCAGAATTGGGCAAAGGGAAGCCAGCAAAGTTATAAGAAATGAAGAAATAATAAAACATAATATAAATAATGAAAAAACAGAAGAAAATATGAAACATCTCAAAAGAAAAACGACTGATCTGGAGAACATATCAAGAAGAGAAAACATAAGAACAATCAGACAACCTGAAAGCTATGATCAAAAACAGAATCTTGAAACAATAATACAAGAAATAATTAAAGAAAATTGTCCTGAACCGTTAGAACAAGAGGGGAAAGTAGAAATAGAAAAAAAAAAATCTACCAATCACCACTTAAAAGAGATCCTACAAGGAAAACCCACAAGAATATTATAGTCTAATCCCAAAACTCCCAACTCGAGGATAAAATATTACAAACAACAAGAAAAAAAACAATTAAAAATGGCAGTGCCACAAGTAGAATCACACAAGACCTAGCAGCAGCAACACTAAAAGACATCAGCTATTGGAACACTATATGTTGAAGAGCAAAAGAAATGGGGTTCTGGCCAAAAATATACTCAGCAAAGCAAAGCACAATTCTGAATTTAAAAAAAAAATGGATATTTAATGAATTGTCAGACTTTCAGGACTTTGTTAAAAAAAAAAAAAACCTGAACTGAATAGAAGATTTGACATACAAGAGCTAAGAGAAATATAAGGTAAATGCCAAAGACTAATTATAAGGGACTCAATAAGGACAGACTGTTTACTTTTTATGTATGTAAAACATAGATCTAAGATTGTTATTAGTAATTGGTAGTTTGTAAGAAAGACAGGGGTAGATCTGAGTATGATATGACTTTAAAAAGGGAAACCATTTAGGAACAGCTAAAAAGAGTAATTATTTTATACAAATGAGGTACAAGAGGAAGAACTGACACAGAGGAATTAGATGGAGGAGGAGGGCTGGTAGTTCTGGAAACCTACTTTTATTGGGCATGGGTTCAAGAGGGAACAAAACACACACATCCAGAAGAGTATAAAACTCTTCTAAATTCAGAAAGAAATAAAACACTAAGGAGATGGGGGAGGAGGATAAGGGAGGATCTCTAGAGGGGAGGGTAAGGGAATAAGTCAAAGTGGGGTATAGAAGGTTGTTTAGGTTAATGGGATGGGAGGAGAAGGGAGGGATCCTGGGGAGGGACGTAGGTCATGTAATAAGAGGGCAAAGTAGTGGGTAGAAGTAAAGTAAAGGAGTCACAAGGGATAGGAAATAAGGGATACACGCAAAGGTAAAAATAAAGATCAGGAGTAGAATCTGTTAGGGAAAGTATATGTTTATATATATGTTTATATATATATATAGGTATGTATGTGTATATATGTATATGTGTATTATATATCTCTATATAAATATATCCATGCTTAGTTGTAGCCTTTGTGGGGGGAGAAAGGGGGAAAAAAGAACAAAGAGAAAAATGCACAGCAGAGAATAAAAGAAAACTTACAAAGCAAAGATGGACAGCTCTCAACACAACATATAACATTTATTACATAGGCTTTCTTGAAATGAAATTTACTGCTATATATTTTGAATCCTCTCTTACATTCTGCTATGTACATGGCATTTTTTTTTCTTTTATTTTGTATTTAAGTTTATGTTTCTTTTTCTTTCCTTATTGTGTATTTAAGTTTTAGTATTTAAGTCTAAAATTTAAACAGTTGGAGGAAGGGCATTTCTCACCTGATGTGTCCTTTTCCTCCCTTCCCCCTAGAAACTTAAGAGTCATCCTTACACTTTGCAACTAGAAGGAAGAGTAGGGCCAAGGGGCAGGTTGACCCTTTGGTATAGCCACAGGATCCTGGTTTAGCAGCCAGTCGCATCATTCAACCCAGCCATAAGGCATACATAGATAGAAGCCTGCCCCCTCAGAACTTCCATATGATACACTGGAGGCAAGCAGTGAATCTATGTACATGCTCAGATTTGTGGTGATTAGTAGAGAGCAAATGCCACTACAGAGAAATAATTCAAGCAAACCTCTAGTTTAACCCCAAAGCCCATAAAAGGCAGCCACCATTTTCTCACAATAGGTTGAACTCGATCAGGGGCTCTTAAGCTGGAGTCTATGATCAAAAAAAGAAAACACAACATTTTGGTAACTATATTTCAATATAATTGGTTTCCATTAAGCACATTGTGCCCCCTTTTGGTTAGAAATGTAATTGCCTCAGATTCAGTCAAAGATCTTGGGTAATTTTAGAGATGCGATAGCCAGTCTTTGTTCCCTACCTGTCCATTTCAGGGCTGAGGAAATTGAGGTGAGAAGAGATAAATGGTCTCACAAAATTCAGACTCAGATCTGTCTTACTCCATGTCATACGATGTCTAGAAGAACAGTTGCTGTGCGATGAAGTTTTCCTCCATTAAAATAAAAAAAATATTATTTCTAACCTTTTCCCTTTCCACTAAAGACCCATATTAAGGAAATAGAAGACTTGTTTTTGTTATTGTCGTTCAGTCGCGACTGACTCTTCGTGACCCCATTTGGGGTTTTCTTGGCGAAGATACTGGAGTGGTTTGCCATTTCCTTCTCCAGGTCATTTTACAGATGAGAAAACTGAGGCAAACAGGGTTAAGTGCCCAGGGTGATACAGCTAGTAAGTATCTGAGGCCACATTTGAACTCAGGAAGATGAGACAATAAAAAACCAAACCATACACATGATTCTGTCTCCAAGAACATCTTCCTCTGACATCTTGTGGCATAGAGGGGACCCTGGGCACTTAAAGGCTGTGCTCTGCATACAGTTGGTGGTTAATAAATGTGTTACTATTATATCATTGTGCCAGTGGAGCACAAGCTCTTATAGGTCTTATTAAGTTGGAAAAACATCAAGGAATCCCCAAAACCCAGCTCAACTAAGTTCAGAAAGACCCATCACTAGAGTCATGGCTACTAAAGCATGGATTTTTTTTCATTCCCAATAATTTGTCTGCTAAAGTGTTAGATGTTGGGATTGGCATGAATGGAGAAAACATCCAACTTGATGAAATCACAGATAGTTAAAGAAGTAATAAAAAGAAAAATGTTTAAGATTTACAAAGTATTGTATATATATATACATATATATACATACACACACAGACACACACATATATATGTGTGTATATATATATATATATATATTGCCTCATTTGATCCTCATAACTGCGCGGTGAAGAAGGTGTGGTTTATTTATCCCCTCTTTACAGATGAGGAAACTGAGGCAAATAGCATAACTTGCCCAGAGTCACACAGCAGTGTCTGAGGCAGTATTTGAATTTAAGTCTTCCCGGTTCCAAGTGGAGCATTCTATCCACTTGTATCTTGTTCTGTCTCTAGCTACCAGGATAAATATAACAACTGGCTGACTTTCTACCACTGAGACACAGTCAGACTGTATTTCAATACATAATCATCACCACTGCGTAATCACCTTGTTTTTTCAGTCTGAAAATTGGTTTATAACCTTTCATCACATAACCATCATATGGTATAATCATGTCCATCATGCCTGCTTAAAAGGTAAACAGGGCAGCAATGTATTCACCAGTGACATATAGATACACATTTATCTCTCTCACGTTGTGAGCCAGGAGCCTAGAAGTTTTAGCCCACTTGCATTGTCAGTACTTAGTTTTAATGTATATTCACGAGTATTCCATGCATGCTAATCTTGCACCAAAAACAGTTTAGCAATAAATGATTTTTAAGCAATACCAGCACATTTTTTAAAGCCTCATATAATGGTCACACCCCACTTTTTTTTAATAACATTGGCATAGAAGAAAACCAAATTGCCAGTATCAAAAATGAAAAGGGTGAACTCACCTCCAATGAAGAGAAAATTAAAACAATAATTAGGAATTATTTCGCCCAACTGTGTACCCATAAATTTGACAACCTTAGGGAAATGGATGAATATTTACAAAAATATAAATTGTCCAGGTTAACAGAAGAGGGAGCAAAATACCTAAATAACCCCACCTCAGAAAAAGAAATTGAGCAAAGCATCAATGAACTCCCTAGGAAAAAATCTCCGGGGTCAGATGGTTTTACATGTGAATTCTATCAAACATTTAAAGAACAATTAATTCCTATAATTTATACACTATTTGGGAAAATAGGCAAAGGAGTCCTACCAAATTCTTTTTATGACATAAATATGGTACTAATACCTAAACCAAGAAGAGTCAAAACAGAGAAAGAAAATTATAGGCCAATTTCCCTAATGAATATTGATGCAAAAATTTTAAATAAAATATTAGCAAAAAGACTGCAGCAACTTATCAGGAGAATAATATACTATGACCAGGTAGGATTTATTCCAGGAATGCAAGGCTAGTTCGATATTAGGAAAACTTTAAGCATAATTGATCATATATCAACAACAGAAACCATATGTTATCTCCACAGAGGCAGAAAAAGCTTTTGCCAAAATACAACACCCATTCCTATTAAAACCCTAGAAAGTATAGGAATAAATGGAGTCTTCCTTAAAATTACAAATAGCATCTACCTAAAGCCATCAGCAAGCATTATATATAATGGGGATAAGCTAGGTGCATTCCCAATAAGTTCGGGGGTGAAACAAGGATATCTATTATTACCCCTGTTATTCAATTTGGTACTAAAAATGTTAGCTTTAGCAATAAAAGAAGAAAAAGAAATTGAAGGAATTAGAATAGGCAAAGAAGAAACTAAGTTATCACTCTTTGCAGATGATATAAAAAAACTGCTTAATAAAAAAACATACTTGAAATAACAAAAAAAAAACTTTAGCAAAGTTGCAGGATATAAAATAAACCCACATAAATCCTCAGCATTCCTATACATTACTGACAAAGCCCAACAGCAAGAAAGAGAAAGAGAAATTCCATTTAAAGTTACTGTAGATACTATAAAATTTTTGAGAATCTACCTGCCAAGACAAACCAGCACCTATATGAACACAACTACCAAACACTTTTCACACAAATAAAGTCAGATCTAAATAAATGGAAAAACATCAGTTGCTGGTGGTTAGGGCTGGCTAATATAATAAAAATGACAATTTTACCTAAATTAATTTACTTATTCAGTGCCAAACCAATCAAACTACCAAAAAATTATTTTACAGAGCTGGATAAAATAATAACAAAATTCATCTGGAAGAACAAAAGGTCCAGAATATCAAGGGAATTAAAGAAAAGAAATGTTAGGGAAGGTGGCCTCGCCATACCAGATATTAAACTGTATTATAAAGTAGCAGTCATCAAAGCTACTTGGTATTGGCTAAGAAACAGAGTGGTGGATCAGTGGAATAGGTTAGGTACACAAGATGCAGTAGTCAGTGACTATACCAATCTACTCTTTGATAAACCCAGAGAATCCAGCTTCTGGGTTAAGAGTTCACGAAAACTGCTGGGAAAATTGGAAAATAGTAGAGCAGAAACTGGGCATAGACCCATATCTTACACTGTATACCAAAATAAGGTCAAAATGGGTTCATGATTTAGGAATAGAGGCTGATACTAGAAGCAATTTGGGAGAGCAAGGAATAGTTTACCTGTCAGATTTATGGGAAAGGGAAGAATTCATGACCCAAGAAGAGATAGAGAGTGTTACAAAATGCAAAATGGATACTTTTGATTATGTTAAATTGAAAAGTTTTTGTATAAACAAACCCAATGCGACAAAGATTAGGAGGGAAGCAAAAATTTGGGAAAGAATCTTTACAACCAGTGTCTCTGATAAAGGCTTCATATCTAAAATATACAGGGAACTGAGCCAAATTTATAGAAATACAAGTCATTCCCTGATTGAGAAATAATCAGAGGATATGAACAGGCAGTTTTCCGGGGAAGAAATCAAAGATATATATAGTCATATCAAAAAAAGTTCTAAATTACTATTGATTGGAGAAATGCAAATCAAAACAACTCTTAGGTACCACACATCTCTCCTGTGAGATTGGCCAACATGACAAAAGAGGAAAATTATAAATGCTGGAGAAGATGTGGGAAAATTGAAATATTGTTACATTGTTGGTGTATTTGTGAACTGATCCAACCAGTCTGGAAAGCAATTTGGAACTATGCCCGAAGGGCTATAAAAATGTGCATACCCTTTGACGCAGCAATACCACTTCTAGGGCTATATTCCAAAGAGATCATACAAGTGGGAAAGGGACTTGTTGTATCAACAATCCGGCTAGCAGCTGCTGTGAGGGTGTAAAACCAACAACAACCAGCTCACAGAACACTGCAAGCCCAGGTCCTTTTGATCTGCTTTATTTAAGGAAAGCAACATTAAAGGGTTAACAATCTTACTTTAATCCAGCATACAAATATCATTTACTTAGTTCAGGGGAAAAAACGGCACCTTGAATTACAGACCAAATGCAATTCGTAGTTATCGACATCTGAGTCTTCAGCCGGGGAGCTCATTACAATTGCAGGCCCAGAGTCACGCGCCACTCCTGCTGTGGCTCAGAGCTCCAAGAGAGAATGCTAACCTCTGTGCTTATATATCCTGTTAAGGGCCCCAAGGGCCCTGACCTCACCCAGGCTGGGCATGTAAAAATTTCCCACCCCCAATATCACATCAGATACAAATCAATGACTCCCAATTGTCTCAGTGCTGAGAAATACAAAAACATCTCACTTTATCTGCCCCATTCAAACAAAGGCCAGAATCATTAAAGGTCAACAGCAAAAAGTCTCATCTTAATTACTATTACACCTGTATGTACAAAAACATTTATAGCAGCTCTTTTTGTGGTAACAAAGAATTGGAAATCAAGGGGATACCCATCAATTGGGGAATGGCTAAACAAATTGTGGTATATGAATGTAATAGAATACTATTGTGCTATAAGAAATGAGGAGCAGACGGACTTCATTACAACCTGGAATGACTTATATGAATTGATGCTGAGTGAGGGGAGCAGAACCAGGAGATCATTACACACTATTACAGACACACAGTATCTGTAAGGACTAACTTTTACAGACCTGGTTCCTCTCATCAATGCAAGGTTCAAAGACAGCTCCAAAAGACTCATGATGGAAAAAGCTATGCACATCCAGAGAAAGAATTATGGAATCTGAATGTAGATTGAAGCAAACTTTTTGCTCTCTCCCTTTTTGTTCTTCTTCTTTTTTGGTTTCAGTTCTCCTTCTCATGATTCATTCCATTGGTATAATTCTTCCTTACAACTGGACTATTACATAAATAAGTTCAGCGTGAAAGTATATGTAAAATCTCCATTGGATTACATGCTGTCTTGAGGGGGAGGGGGGAGGAGAGGGAGGAAGAGAAAATTTGGAACCCAAAAACTTGTGGTATTGAGTGTTAAAATAAAAATAAAAAATAAACTAAAAATAAATTTATTATAAAAAAATAAAATTGGCATAAAGTCTGCAATGATTAGGTGATGAAATATGGTAGTTACTTGGCATAGTTACTGAGAGTCACAAGCTCTATACCCTTCATATCCAAAGAAATAGACCAGATAATGTATGTAATCTAGCCAATTTGTCCTGAAGAAGATGGAGATGGAAGGGCAAATGGAAAGAGAAGAAGAGTACCTTTATAAATCCCAAAAGACAGTAGAATGAGCCAACATGCAGTGGGAAGCACATTGACCATGAAGGAGAGATAAACTCCTCCAGTCTCACCATGAACCAGTGTAGAGAAGAAAATAGAAATCTTCCAAAGCATTCTAAGAAATCTGCAGCTGCCAGAAAAAAACCCTTTGTGTGGAGGCTGGAATTATAAAACTTAAGTGTAAAATCATAGAATTTAAAAGAGGAGGGAGTCACCTGGAAGTGGGAAAGACCTGTCAGTTGACTCTTCCATGGATCATTTGTTTTGTTTTGTTTTGTTTTTAAAGTATATTGGATCAGATCTAGCCTAGCCTTTGCCTTTTCATAGCAGTTTTGAATAAGTGGCTAAAACTTTGGGCACAGGAGGGGAGGGAGAATAAAAGAGATTTTTCATCCTTTATCTGTTTATCCTTTTCCTGCAGCTTCTTGCCCCTGCCTGGAGTGGAACCCTCTCACAATCTTTCAACTGGAATCGATGAGGCTGGAGCTGGTTGGCCAAGGCAGGAATCCTATGCTCTTCTGCCCAAAGCAAAGCAGGCTGGAGAATGGGGAGCGGGGGGGAAGAATGTGTCACCCACCCACCCACATCAACAAGGCCATTCATATCAGAAGTTGTCTCTCGTCTGAGTAAATGGCAGGGAGTGCTGCTATGTGTGAAAGGATCACAGCGGGAAGCCACCAAACCCCATCAGAGGCACCAGACTGAAAACTTTTAGAATCCTTTTGAGGCTGATACCTTGGGATCTAAGGAAGGCCACATAGGATGATTTTAGTACAGGGAGTCCCTTTCTCAGGTAACCTCTACCTGTAATTCAGTGATGTCCACAACAATGGTCTAGGGCCAAGTGGTGAAGAAGTCTTCAAATTCACAACCAGGTATGTGCGCAGACCCTGAAGCCCCATGACTTCGATTTCAAAGTGCTCATGGAGGGTAGGGATGAATATCTCTTCCTCATCCCAGGACTGCTTGTCATCAGTCTCAATCTTGCCCTTAGATTTCCACCTCCATCAACGCAGGTGGATGACCTCATACTGGACTCCTGGACAGAGCTGTGCATATCTCGCGAGCCCTTTCATCTTGACATTAAATGCCCCCAAGTGCTCTTCCAGAGCCCCTTCAATCAAACACATGTTTTTGGTGCACTCCTGAAGGTTTCAGTACAGCTTCACCAGGCTCTCCCAAGAAGCTTTTGTCAAGGAAGACAGAGCAAAGACCTGCTGCATGTTGGAGACACCATCTCAAAGCTGACAATGGATACAGCCACCTTCATAGAGCTCCTCCACCTTGCTGATGTGAAATTCCATCTTCTGAATGTGACTTTCCACAGAGAGCATTTGGTTATCTAAGTCATAGTAGAATGCCAGTCTGGAGTATCTTCTTGTGTCTTTGTGATGGCTAGAAGAGTAATCCAGATCAGCCTGCTGAGCACAGAGATATTCCTTAAGGCTTCAAAGTTTCAGATATCCTCTTTACTCAATTAAGACGTGAGGTCCAAGCATGTGATGCTCTTACACAACGTGGGTACAACTTGAAGGATTTGATGGGCATTTTTGGTCTCATTGACTTTCTGTTGAGAGACTTCCTTTTCGATCAAGACCTCTGCAAAGTAGCCATCCAAACTGAGAGGTCCCATGGATCCAGCAGCCACAGAGGGTGGTAGTTTCCTCCCCTAACCTAGGCACGTAGAGAAGAGACAAATGATAATAACAATAACAATGACAACAAAAATATCAAGCACTAATACTGATGGGGAGCAGAAATAAAAGAGTTTGGCAAAAAAAGCAGTTGATCCAGATCACATGTAGCAACAGGGGTGATAGAATAACAGAGCACTGACCAGGAGCAGTGTCCAGAAGAGAACTGTCAGTCAAAAAGCAACATGGCATAAAGCATTGTTGTAGGGGAACAAACCGGGGTCCTCTCTTTTGCTGGAGCCCTACTCAAGGAGAGTAGGTCACGAATGCTACACACATCCCTGGAAAGAGGGTGGCTCACTGGAGGAGGGTATATCTTGACTGTTTGTGAGATGTCTTTCTGGTATCCTTTACTCTGAAAATAAACCTATGTTTTGAAGCTTTGTGAGCATGAGTGCTTGTAAGGGGAGCAAGTGATACCCTGTAAGAATATGTGAGAGGTCCTCAAAGTGTATGGAGGACTTTCATGTCAGGAAGAAGTCTGTGACAGAAGGGTTACATAAGGATTAAAAAAATCCACCAAGTTGGGCTTTTTGTTTGTTTTGTTTCACTAAAGATGTTGGTTCAATTCCCACTAATGCTCTCCCCCTCCCTTCTTTTACCACACATAGATTTGAAAAGTAAGGATAAATTCTAAATGTAAGAACAGTGAGCAGACTAAATTACAATATATTTCATATTGCCTCCTTGCACAGAAAAGTCATTATCATATCTAGCCCAATGGCACTTCAAATAGCCAGGCTAGGTTTAAGGAACTTTAACGTAAGAAACCTTAGGAAGCTCAGGGATACTTAGCCTTTTCTTTTCAAATTTTCTTTCATCAGTATATCTAATGGGCTTTATCCTGAGTATTACTTCCGAATTTGTGTCCTTTCTTCTTCTTGTGAATAAACTCTAGAAAATTCCCTCTGTGGTCTGGCATGGTAGAGATGAGAGTGAGAAGGGAAAGAGAGCAGAGGTTAGCGGCCCTGGGCATCCACTTAGGGCAATGACAGCAGAAGGCAAAGAGTGATTAGGGGTCAGGGTCATATTTGGCAGATCTCAGAGCCCAGAGAACTTAGTAGATTCAGGGGCCAGGAACAACAGGGGGTCTGGGCAGGGCTTCTTTGTGGGATTTGGGGATCAGAGAAATTTAGTAAAAGAGTCCAAAGTAAAATAGTTCTAGGGCTTAAGGCAGATTAGAGCCAAAGGATCAGGATCAGTTAATCCTAAGGACCAGGGCTGTATTCTGGACTTTACATAAGTACTCAGTAAATAGTCATTGAATGGGAAATGTATGTGTCACAAGCAGAAAGACTCTAGGTGTTGGCCAAAAATGGCTCCAGACTTATGGTCATGGGATATAAAAGTTTACAGAAAAGAGAAGGAAGAAGTAGCAGGTTCGGAACACAAATAATTTGCTCCAAATGTATCTCAGAAAGGTCCAAAAATAAAGAGAGGGTTTTGTTTGTTTGTTTTTTCCAATCACAGACTGTCATGAGAAAAAGAGATAAAATCTGGTGGCACAGTGGGCAGAGCTCTGGGCCTGGAGTCAGGAAGACCTGAGTTCAGATATGGCTTCAGACACTTACTAGCTGTGTGACCCTGGGCAAGTCACTTAACTTGTTTGCCTCAGTTCCCTCATCTGTAAAATAAAGGTAATAATAGCAGCTACCTCCCAGTGTTGTTGTGAGGATCACATGAGACAATTATTACAAAGTGCTTAACACAGTGTGTGGCACATCGTAAGTGCTATATAAATGTAAGCTATTATTATTATATTATTATTATTATTTTTATACTTAGCTGCAGAGGGCAGACCTAGGAACAATGAGTGGAAGCTGTGCACAGACATATTTATGGCTGATGCAAAGGAAAAACTTAACAATTTTTCCAGAAGTGAAATTGGCCACCTCAGGAGGTAGTAAGTTCCCACTCACTATATTGTTGTGTTTCCTTCTTATTTGAAAAGGATCAGTTACATTACAAGGTTGGGGTCAAGGTTTAATGTGTTCAACTCTGATCGATCAGTCGAATACAAGCTCAGAAGTCTCTAGGACGAGTTAGGCACAAACAGTCCATTCGAACATTGGAGATATCTCTAGATTTGTGCATCTCAAATTTCCTTGTGCTACCGTGATCTTGCTTTGGTCATAGAGCACAGTGCCTTTTTTGATGAGGGGATGCCATGCTGGGCAGTCCTGTGCCAGCATGTCCCATGTCTCACAATCGATACTGAAATTTGTCAGAGAGACCTTGAGAATGTCCTTGTATCCCTTCTTCTGGCCTCTGTGTGAGCATTTGCCTTGTGAGAGTTCTCCGTAAAATAGTCTTTCAGGTAAACATAAGTTTGGCATTCCAACAATGTGGCCAGCCCATTAGAGTTGCTCTCTGCAGTAGAGTTTGAATGCTTGGCAGTTCAGTTCAAGAGAGGACCTCTGTGTCTGGTACCTTATCTTGCCCGGTAATCTTCAGAATCTTCCTGAAACAAATCAAATAGAAGCAGGTCAGTTTCCTGGCATGGCATGGGTAGACTGTCCAGGTTTCACAGACATACAACAATGAGGTCAGCACAATGACTCTGCAGACCTTCAGTTTAATAGACAGCCTAATACCTCTCCTCTCCTACACTTTCTTCCTAAGCCTTCCAAACACTGAGCTAGGTCTGACAATGTGTATGTCAACCACATCATCTATGTGGACATGCCTGGAAAGTATGCTGCCAAGGTAGGTGAACTTATTCATAGCATTCAGAATTATTTGCTGTAACTGATGGTTCCATGTATGGACGGTGCAGTGCTGGCTGGTGGAGAACCTCTGTTTTCTTGATGTTGATTGTCAGGACAAAATTAGCACAAGCTACAGAGAATGGATCCATAATCTGTTGCATCTCAGCCTCAGAGGCTGCATTGAGTACGCAATCATCTGTGAACAAAAAGTCCTGCAACAACTCACCTCCTACTTTAGTCTTGGCTTGTAGCCTTTTCAGGTTAAATAGTTTATCATCCATGAAGTAGGGGACCTTGATGCTGTTTTCATCCTCATTGAAGGCATCTGACAATATCACGGAAAACATCATGCTAAAAAGCTTGGGAACAGGCACAGAGCCCTACTTTATTCCATTTATGACTGGGAAAGCATGAGAGCATCATTCTTTATCCAGAACCCATATGAGTATGTCACCACGAAACTGGCCTACAATATCGATGAACTAAATTTCTCCATGATCTTCCATAAGCTCTCACAACTGACAGTATCAAAACCCTTGGTCAGATTGACAAACATTGTATAGAAATCTCTTTTCTGCTCCTGGCATTTCTCCTGGAGTCGTTGGACAGCAAATCTCATGTCACCTATGCCTTCCAGGGGTGGGGAACATGCAGTCTCAAGGCTACATGTGGCCTTCTAGGTCCTTGGGTTTGGCCTTTTGACTTGAGACCAAGTTTTATAGAACAAATCCTTTTATTAAGGGGATTTGTTCTGTGAAGTTTGGATTCAGTCAAAGGACTGCAATTGAGGACCTCAAGGATATTGGTTCCCCAACCCTTCAGCCCTTTCTGAAGTCACAAAGACCATGTTCCAGGTGAAGGGTCAGCCAATTAAAGAGGACTCTGACAAGAATCCTGCCAGCAATGACTGAGAGAGATACCTCTTCCCACCCCTCTACCCCCGTGATTATCAAAGGACAACTGTTTTCTTTTCCTTTATCTTTATTTTCCTTTTTCTACATCTCTAGATGAACAATGGAGGCATCTTTGATCTCCTGGGGAATAGCCTCCTCTTTCCATATAACTCAGAAGATTTCAGTCAGCTTCTATATAAGCAGTGGACCCCCTGTCTTGTAGATCTCTGCTGGGATGGAATCAGCATTGGGTGCTTTGACACACAAGAGGAACCTAATGGTATTCAATACCTCTTCTTCACTTAGAAGTTCATCTAGAAAATGATTGACTTCAATCTGAGGTCAATGGCTTCAGCATTAGTTGATGCTGGTCTATTGAGAACACTATGGAAGTGTTCAGCCCATCTCTCCAGGATCATGTCCTTATCAATGATCAATGTGGCTCCATCAGTGCTGAGTAGCTAAGATGTAGCAGAGGTCTTTGGACCATAAATAGTCTTCAGGACATACATCAGTAAGGCAACAAACACAACATCAATGATAATTGTGAATATGCCTATGCAGTTCTGTATCGCAAAGTATGAGAGACTCTCCATAAAGAAGGTAAAAGAAGTATAATATTTATTCAAACACCAGAAAATCGTATCCCCTAACCAAAATGTTCAGCTCCCACAGCCAGTCAGCCCACTTTATCATAACAGCAAGGAACTTAAAACACCATATAACAACCTGGAGCCTCATCGTCCCAAAACCTCTCCAACGCCCTGCTGGGGTCTCCCCAAAGAGAAACTCACAGTACAGCTAAGTCAGCCTGTTCAGCTCTCTCTTTCTCTCTCTCTCTCTCTCTCTCTCTCTCTCTCTCTCTCTCTCTCTCTCTCTTTCTTTCTCTCTCTCTCTCTCTTTCTTTCTCTCTCTCTCTCTCTGTATTTCCTATAACATAACTTCCTTTTCCTGTCATGAAGCTCTTCCCACCACATGTATCTTAGGCTTCCTGTGACTAAGAAAGTCACATGGCCCATCAGTGTGTGGGAAAGATCTTCAAATTTAAATTGCTAATACAGGACATCATAGAAGCACTTTGGATTTTTGCTATCAGAGTAAAACTGAATTTCATCTGCCTTCTTAATGAGGCAAGAATCCTGCATTTCTCTAAGCTTCATTTGCACTTCACTTTTGATGGAGTTAAATGTTGCCTTCTTAGAGATGGACAAACTGTCCTGCTGTTAAACCCTGTGGAATTCTTGCAACTTCTGAATTTCCCTATCGCTTTCATCAAATTAATCCTGATGTTTTCAAGTGTTCTGGCCCCAGTGAGCAAATGCAGTGTTGTACACCAAGTCTCTGAGAGCTGTCCAGTCTTTCTCTGCTCTACCATTGCTGTTGCTGACCCTCCTGGTCAACAATAAGCTGTTCCCATACAGAGAAGCCCTCTAATCTGTGTTGAGTCTCCTGACAGTCGTCTTTCCTTGGGGCCACTGCTTTTGTTGAATGTGAACATTTGGCTTGGAGGATAAGTCTATGATGCCTTTGTCACTTCCATATCCAGCCTGTCTCTTCTCCTTATAATCACACAGTCTACTAAATGCCAGTTCTTGCTGCAAGGGCACATCCACGACATTTTGCTGCATTTGGGTAAACAAAGACAGTGTTGCTGATAAGAAGGTCATGAGACCCACAAGTCTTCAATAGCGAGTGACCATTGTTGTCACTCTTTCTGACTCTGTTCTTCCAAAGACTCCCTCTCATATCCAATAGTCTGTGCCTAAACTTGTTTTCTTTTGGCACATTGATAATGAGGGTCTCAGGTCTTCATAAATTTTTTTTTATCTCATCAGGGTTAGTCATGGTGGGAGCATAGGCACTGATGATATTGGCATGGCACTTTCCTGTAAGTGGTAGTTGCATTGTCATGAGCCTGTCATTCATTCCTTTTTGGAGGCGTACAAGTGTGCTGACTAGATTAGATCTGATTGCAAAACCTACACCAGCTCACCCCTTATCACAGCAACCACTCCAGAAAAATATCTGTCTGGCTCAGACTTCAGTAGGCTGGTCTTCATTTGCCAGCCTTGTTTCACTCAGCCCTGCTCTTTAGATGTGGTGCCTGCTGAGTTCTCTCACAACAAGAACTGTTCATCTCTCAGGTGTTTCATGCTGTTCATGAGTGTGCACACATTCCATGTCCCAATGGTAAGTTGAAATCACCTTTGCAAAACTTTTTGTACATTAGGGTAGGCTAAAGCAGACAATTTTTAGGGCAACTTTTCTAGCCCCTTCCTGTATCAGCAAGGCAAGAATAACAATATAAATCTTCAACTCTAAATTGCTATTACACTTCCTCACACCAGGAAGTGAGCAGTTCAGCCCTTTAAAAAAATGCTGCTCAGATACCCAGGGAACTGCTGAATCCCACTGATGCTTCAATCCAGTGAGAAGATGACCTTATGGCCTGGGCTGCCTGTGTACAGGGTTGTGACTACAGCTCCGACTGTATCCATGCCTGCTGCTTTGTCACTTGTCTATCGCCACAGGACTTCAAGGTAGATAAAAATGGTAAAATGGCATGGGCAATGTCTTTCAACTCGAACATAAATTGAATTTAAGTAAGTGAATTTAAGTAAGGCAAAGTTGCACAAAGTTGTCAACCTCACTCAATTCTTCCAGAGTCATCAAAGTTCAATGGCAAGACAAAAGCCAAGATGATTGGCAATGGCTCGGGATGCAGTGGATGACTCTGGTGCTTTCAATATCTAACCAAGCTCTAAGCACTCCACAGCACCTGCTTCCACCAACTTCATGGCCCGTTGGACCCAATTGTTCACATCTGCTTATTCTGCCAGGGAAATCTTCACATGTTTGGGATAGACATCCCTCTTACTCACTGATGGGTTTGAGGCCCATTGGTTATCCTCAGTCCGATTTAGCCCATCTGCCAGTTTACCAGGCAGGGACCACGGTGCATGCGACGGCTTCTTGGAGCCAAAGGTGGGAGTTGGGTGACAGACGGACACTGAAGGCGGATGAGCAGCCCTAAAAAGAGCTCAGCAAGCCCTCATGCTAGAGGTGCTAGGTCTCCCTGATCACCCATACACCCCACTTTTATGAACGGATGGAAAATGAAATGAACAGAACCAGAAGAAAATTTATATTAGAACAATAATATTGGAAAAAACAAACAATTCTGAATTACTTAAAAACTCAGATCAACTAAATGACCAACCACAATTCCAGATGACTGATTTAAAAAAGAATGTTGCCCATCTCATAACAGGGATATAGTAAGACTAATAATGCAGAACAAGAAACCCATTTTTCAATGTAGGCATTATGGGAATTGGTTTTGCTTGACTATGCTTTGTATGATATACTTGCTTTCTTTCTTTGTCTTTCATCTTCTTTTCTCTTTCTTTCTTCCTTGTTTCCTTTATTTCTTTTTAGTGGATGAGAAGTGGGAGGAGGAAAAATTAATGCTTGATAACTTAAAAAAGCAAAATTTTACCTTAAAAAAGAAAGGATCATCAGTAAATAAATCAGGTACACAACATGCAGAAGCAATCAAACACAGTAGGACAGAATTTGATAAGCCCTGAGATTCTAGTTCATGGGGGAAATCCTCACTAATTGACAACAACTGAACATAAGTATGGCAGAAATTAGTTTTAGACTAACATCTTCCACCATACACCAAAATAAACTTGAAATGCGTGTTTCTAGTTATAAAAGGTCACATCATAAACAAATTAGGGGAGCATGAA
>CM053625.1:28992645-29009765 GCA_028646595.1 Phalanger gymnotis | reverse complement strand
ATTGTGGAAACACAATCAGAATAACCCAGGATCTAGCAGCAGCTACACTAAGAGATTGAAGGGCTTGGAATTCGATATTCTGGAGGTCAATGGAGCTAGGACTAAAACCAAGAATTACTTACCCAGCAAAACTGAGTATCATGCTCCATTGTGTTTCAAAGGGAGCTACCCTTTAAACCTAAATCACTCTAGCTTCCTTTGAATGGCCAGTAAGAGCCCCCATCCCAAGCCTTTGTGGCTCATTGTTTAGTTTGGTGGCTTAGAATGATCTTAAGTAGAAATTTTTTCTCTTCTGGGCTGAAACTCTAAGGGTCTTTCCTTCCCAGATTGATAGTTTGGTGATGGTATATTAGGCCATCTTTGTCTCAGTTTTTGCTTAGCCCTTAGTCATTGAATGGGCTTTGCCTCAGACAAACTGAGACCTAGAAAAGACCTTAATTTAGAAAGGCCAAGGTCACCCACTGTATCCTGGGCCATCACCAGTTGTTTTGACTTCTGTCTTGCCACTGGATGATTCTGGAGGAGACCAGAGGCTAATGACTTTGCAAAGCTTTGCCTCACTTAAATCCAATTCACCAGCAAGTTAAGATATCATTCTTGTGATATCATTGGTCCTCTTCTATGACAAAGAACAGGAAACCCATGCTTTGATACCTCTGTTGCAAAAATCATGGGAAAGAGCATAATGTAAAAAGCCTGAAAAGATAAAAAGAGTCCAGGTTATAAAGTGCTTTAAAAGCCAAATGGAGGATTTTATATTTGTTCCTAGAGATAACAGGGACCCATTGAAGTTTATGATTAGGGGGATGACATGGTTACACCTGAGCTTTAGGAAGACCAATTTGACAATGGAGTGGAAAAATGGACTGAAGTAGAGAGAGAGAGACGAGACAGGGAGACCACCCAGCAGGCTATTGAAAATGTCCAAGCATAAAGCGATGCAGGCCTGCATCAGGGTGGTGACTGTCAGAAGAGAGAAAGAGGAATATATAAGAAATGTCAAAGAGAAATCAACTGAATTTTGCAACAGATTGGATGGGGGGGGAAGGGTTGAGAGTGAAGAGTCAAAGATCATATCTTAGTTTCAATCCTGGTTGATTGGGAGTACAGTGGTCTCCCCTACCCTAACAGGAAGTTGGGAGGAGGAAAGGGTTTGAGGAGGAAAGGGGTTGAGGAGTAAGATAATTTCAGGTCTAGACATGTTAAGTTTAAGATATATCTATTGGAAATCCAGTTCCACAACACCAATAGGCGATATTTATCTTATGTTTTATATACCTATGCGTATATGTGTGTATAAATATTTACACACCTACACATTTACATACATACACATATGTGTATATATATATACATATATATATGTGTGTGTGTGCATGTGTTTATGGATAGATAATTTCTCCTAACGGAATATAAGCTCCTTAGTGGAAAGAAATGGTTTCATTTTTGTCAGTGATTAATACCTGATGGGTAGTTAACCACATTCATAAACTTTTTGCAGCAGAAAAGCCATAACGAAGTCTCTGAGTTCGAATGTAGCCTCAGATTTTTAATAGCTGTGTGACCCCAGGCAAGTCAACCTCTCATCATGTTTTATCTGTAATAATTAGGATAATAGAGCCTCCTTCACAGGGTTGTTGTGAAGATCAAATGAGTTAAATATATGTCCTTAAAGTGCTAAATAAATGCTGCTTCGCAGCTCAAAATGGGATCTCCCCAGGGAATATAACATGAGAAAAGGAAGAGGGAAGAAAGGCTGCACCAAGAAAGCGCAACCTGCCCGCATGCGCAGTCTCCTTCTCCCATCTCCCTCCCGACCCCGCCACCCTCGCCCTTTGATGGACTTGCTGACGTCAGCCACCCTGACGGTGGGGGCGGGGTGACGGCGTGACGTCATCAGGAGCCTGGACAGCGCCTGTCACAGCCAGCCGGCCGGGCCGGGGAGTCCGCGGGGCGGCCGCGCTCCATCTCTGGGGCAGCGGGCGCGGGGCCGGCCAGCTAAGCATCCATTCCAGGCCCCCCACCCCGGCCCGGCCCGGCCCGGCCCGGTTCTCCCCGTGGCCAGGGTTGCTGGTGGACGCGGAGCGACGGCGCAGCCCGCGACGGTTAGTAACGGCCGTTGGGGGACCGTTGACGCGGGGGCGCGGGACCCAGGAGCCTTAGCTCCACGGGGGTCTTCGGGGGTCCCCTTGTCGTCCCCCTCCCCAGCGTTTCCCCGCCGGCAGTCGGGGGTCAGCGGATCCCGGGAAACCCAACTCCCTCATAGACAGAGCCGCAGAACGTCAGCCCCTTCGTATTACCGTTGGGGAAACTGAGGCCCCGGGCCGAGGAAACGACTTGCCCAAGGGCACGCGGGCCATCTCGGAGACTAAATTCTTATTCCGGGCTCTGAAGTGATTAAGATTTAAGTCCGAAAGAAAGGGTTCCCTTCTCCCCGTCCTCCTCCTCCCCTCCCCCCTCTCCCCCCCAGCTCCCTCCATCCCCACCCCCACCCCCCGTCGCTGTGTCCGCCCGCCCTTCCTAACCCCGCTGTGTGTCCTTTGCCAGCTCGGTGCCCCGCCTGGAAGCGTGCCCCCGGGCAGGTCCCTGAATGGAAAGGCCGAGCGCCCGGAGCTGGGCAGCGACCGAGCCGCGGCGGCTGCGGCTGCTTCCCTGGAGGCAAAGGAAGAAGTGAATGGCCCCCGGGACGCTCCGCTCTCGCTTCTTCGGCACGGGTCGGGTTTGGTGTTTTTGTTTGTTTGTTGTTTTAATTCCCCCCGAAGAATCCCCTCGCTGAAGATGCAGGACCAGCGCCCCGGAGGCCAGGAGCTGGCCAGGGGGGCCTCCCTCGGCGACCTAGTGGAGGCAGTGGAAAGGGCTTCGGTCCGCGAGCCCCCCGAAGGGAACGTGGGAGCTTATGGACCCGGGGGCAGGGGCTGCGATGAGGGGGCGGCCCCCTCTGGCCTGCCGCGCTTGGAGAGCAGAGCTCGGAGTGCGGCGGGATCGGCTCCCGCCTGGGACCCCGGCACCCCGGACGGCGGCGGCTGGCCTTCGGCGGAGCACAACAGCTCCTGGGGGGATTTCGAGGGCTTCAGCGAGGCCGCGGACGAGTCCGACACCTTCAGCAGCCTGAACATTCTGGAGCGCTGGGCGGCCGCGGGGGCGCGGGAAAGGGATCCGGACTTAAATGGATGCGCCCCAACCTCCTGTGGCTGCCTGCAGCCTGACAGCTTACCCAGGGTGAGCGAAGCTGCTGCGGCTTCACCCATTCAGGTATTGGCTTCCAACCTTGTTCTTTGTTCTGAACGGCTAGGTGCTGCAAATTGCCTTGCCGGGGACAATTGGAGGTATTCTGGCAGAGGTTGGGTGCCCCTCCCGTCTGGGATGCCGAGGAAAAGAAGCCTGTTAAAATCACTTCCTGCTCTGAGCTTTTGTGATGTATCCTTAATCTACCGGCTTTTGCCGGCCACTTGGTTATTGAACCTCTGCAATTCCCCCTTTTCTTTGACTTTGAAAATCTCTCTAGAAAAAAAAAAGTGTTGAGACTAGGAATTTTCAATATTCCTCCAGATGGTCAAAGTAGAGCCGAGTTTTAGCGGTGGAGACAACAATGACGAATTATTTAAAAAAGTCAAAATATGTTTACAGATGCACTGCCCGACTTTCTGATGTCCAGCTTAACTGGTATTTCTTTACCTTTGTCCTGTGGAGTCTTTTCTTCTTGATAATCTCTTAACTTTTTTGTTCCGAAGTTAAATTTGTCCGATCTTCTGCCCTTTAATCCTTCTTTCTTTTCCCTACTCTTCCTTCATCTTCACTGAACCTGGTCTTTGCTTTCTCTACTCTCTCCACTAACTTTAATCTCTCCTTTCTTCTCTTTCTCCTCTCTTCCAGTCATCCCTTCACTTTCTAATGAAAGAAAGGGAGAAAGTGTAAGATATAGTACTTTTAAGTGAGAAAGGAAACCTATTCCATTCTCTCCACGGTGTAAACTGGAGAGTTCCGTGTGGTGAACTGGGTTCTCTGGGGCTTATTGATAAAGTGCTTACTGATAACTTGGATTTTGATACTTAAAATGCTTAATAGTGATATTGTGTCTTCAAAACCAAAATTAGACCATTTAGGAGAATAGCTGGTAGCACAAATAGTGTGTGTATATTTCGCTGGCATAGTTTTTCCTAAAAAGACTGTGGTTTGACTTTTGATTTTATTTTTCAGGCCAATCTCAGCTATGAGAATATTTTTAAGCTTGTCTTTCAAGAAGTACCAGTACAACAAATGACTGAGGATATTTGCACCTTACACCATTTTCTAGAAAAACATAATGAAGAAAATACTAGTTGCAAACCTGTAAAGAAGCAATTTTGGTAATTAATTTAAATTAAAATTAGACATTTAGTTAACTTATTCAGTGTATTTTTGGCAAGAAAAATAGAAAAATGAAATTGATAAGAAGTTTGAAGTTTATTTGGGAGCTTTCTCTATTCCTTATCCAGTTCAGAGAAGCAGATCATTATTTCCTTCCATTTAAGAAGTACAGTTGGTACCAGGGATAGAGGAGAAAGTTTAAATCTGTAAGTCATTCCAGTTCTAAGAACTTTACTAAGCAAGGATTACCTACATAATCCCCTCAGTTCCTTCTGTTCAGTAGTCTGTTCCAATGTACAGCCCTGTTAAACCATTGGACTAATAGAGAACAAAAATTAACCTGCCTTTTATTTCTTCTTTTATTCTCTTGCTATTTGCTCATATTAGAAGTTCTAGGGAACAAGGCAAAAGCCAAAAGACACACAGCAATAGGGAAAAGGAGACCCCAAAGTCTTAGTTAAACCACAAGTTGTCTAGTTACAAGACCTTACTTATACAGAGCAGGTATTTTGATAAATATTTGTTGTTGGGGTTCTTTTTATTGGTACCTAAATAATAATTTTTAATTAATAATAACCTTTAAACCTAAATAATAACCTTTAATAATAATTAAATAATAAAAGGTACCGACTATATAGTATATGGCATAAAATAGAGCCATCTTTTCTGTAGGTAGAACTCCTGGAAGTGAGCTAAAAAGTGCTTATTAGCTTACTAGAATGACTTTTATCAACCTTGTTTGCCTTTGGAATCCTTATTTGCATCTAAGCTCCTGGTACTGCATCTGATGCATAAAGTCCTGTTAATGCTAAGTCACGTTGGTGAACTCTCAAAGGTTGTAGCTTATTCCTACGCATGTTACCATTTGGTAAGAAGGACAAACTTGACAGATTTCATTGGGGGTGGATTTGATTCTTTAATAGCAATAAAGTTGGATCAAGTGGTCTCAGAGAGGGCAAATGCAGGTCAAGGCAGGTTAATTTGGCTTTTTTCCCTTTCCTTGGTCTGCCAGAACAGATTTCCCATAAGCTCTTTGAAAAGCTAGATCAAAATCTTAAAGCTGTTTACCAAATGTCATAAGGCACTTTAAATCTGATACCATTTCAGGTCAGATCCAGTTCTGACCAAAGTAATAGCAACTCCTACGTGCACAGCTAAACCCCAGACCCAGAGTATATCCTCAGCAGGCGGTGGGTGGATACAAATAGGAGGAAAGATTTTGAAGTACCTTGGTGTCCTCAGGTATTCTGTCACCTTCACTTGATTCTTTTTTGCAGATAGGCAGAACTCAAATGAGCATTTGTAACTAAACCCTGGGTTGTTTCTAAAAAGGCAGCTCCAACAAGTAGTAGATGCTTTGGGGGGATAATGGTGAAGAGATTTTCAGGAGCAACATCATGGGGAAACTATGGGGTGATCTTTTTGTCAGTTAATGATAAAGTAGAACAAATATGGCAAATTACAATACTATGAAGCATTCTGTACAGGCATGGGTGATTTCTTTTTTAAATGCCAGCTGACCCCTAGATGTTTTATCGAAGCACCCGGTGACTAAGTAGAGCATTCTGTTTTCTAAAAGCTTTGCAAATGAGCTACTTTCCTTAACCAATTT
Organism: Phalanger gymnotis; assembly: GCA_028646595.1. Lineage (NCBI taxonomy): Eukaryota > Metazoa > Chordata > Mammalia > Diprotodontia > Phalangeridae > Phalanger > Phalanger gymnotis. The sequence continues at coordinate 29,003,806 of CM053625.1, read as the reverse complement.
AGAACTAGCATCTTGGTATAGTGGAAAGGATACTGAATTTGGAGTCATAAGACTACTTATAATCTGTGGTCCCTTGGACAAGATACTGGGCCTCAGTTGTGACATTTGTAAAATGAATGTGATTTCAAAAGTCTCTTCTAACTAAAAAAAATATCCTGTGATGCTGTAATTTCTATGTTGGGGTATTGCTTCAAGGATTTGGTCTGAAAGCTTTCTGGATAATATTTAAGTGATTGCATTTGTTTTTCAGCTCTGAGTCTCGAAAACTGTGGAGGATTCTCCAAGATGAAGATGGCACATCAACTTCAAAATGCCTCTGGAGTAAATCTCATTGCCAAGACAATTTCTTACTTGTTCTTGGAATAGACGCTGCTCAAAAAGTAAAGTATTTAATACACTTTTAACTAACATAATGTCACTGACCCATCATTAGAGCTTTGCATCATTTCTCTGAGTGGGAAGGCAGGTTATACGCAGACATTTACATACTCTGTTCTAGTTATCATTGCTACTTGTGGGGCACATTTGTCAAACTTCTGGTGAGGGACTAGGGGTGCAGCCTGTTGCCATAGGGCAGTTTCTTACTCTATGCAAAGCCAATTGGTCTGTAAGGAATCAGAACTGCCATTTTAGCCTCATTGCTACCCATTAGTCACCTCGTCGAACTGGCTCAAACTCAGTTGTCCTGTTTAAACATACTTAGAGGTTTTATGTACAAGCGTTGAATTAGGAAGAAACAAACTATTTCCCAAACAATTTATTTTTACAAACCTGCCTTGCTACATATAGTATTCTCAGTATTCCTGAGAATTGTCTATTCAGTTCAATTCAGGAAACATTTATTAAGCGCCTACTATGTACTAAGTGCTAGGGATTTGTTGTTCAGTTGAGTCCAACTCTACATGACCCCAGGGACTCTGTCCATGGGTTTTTCTTGTCAAAGATTCTGGAGTGGTTTGCCATTTCCTTCTCCAGTGTGTTCCCATGTTACAGATGAGGAACTGAGGCAAATACGGGTTAAGTGACTTACCCAGGGTGACACAACTAGTAAGTGTATGAGGCACTATTTGAACTTGGTTCATCCTGACTCCACCCCCAGTATGTGATCCACCATGGCACCTAGCTGCCCCCAGGTACTGGGGATACAAATAAGAAAAAGATAATCCCTGCTGTCAAGGGGCTTACAGAGAAGATACAAAAGGAAGGAATTGGGTGGTGGAAGTACCAGGGAGTAGTTGAAACCAAGCAGAGCTATAGACAAGAATAGAGTGAGCTGGAAATCCGATTTCTGACCTCTTTAAAGAAAGAGGAGGTTAGGAGAGGTTTAATACTCCATCTTTCAGGCCTCGGAAAAGGTGAGGAGGATGCCTGAGGGAGGTGGGCAGGAGTCTGAGTATTCAAGGCTGAGTAAGCAGTACAATGATGAGATTAGAAGTGATCAGTTTATCCCGGGAAGGGTAGCTTGTCTGTATAGACTCTAATCAATCAGACATTAATTTTCACAGTCTAGGGAGTTCATTAATTAAGCCTTATGGTGGATGACTTTACAAAACACCCTCTCTTGGAGGGCAGATAACACCCCAGCCCTTTGCCCACACCTTGTCAGGTTTAATATATCTAATGACCCAACCATGACCTGGAAGTCAGGAGACTCAGTTCCTGGTTGAGGCTCTGCCATTCTCCATTTGACCATGTCCAAATCATTGAATTTGTCTGTACCTTAGTTTTCTCATCTGTCACATAGGATAACATCACCTAGCCTACCTACAGCAGAGGGTTTTGATACTAAAATGAAATAGTAGATTTGAAAAGTTAAAAGTATCATAGAAATGAAAGGTATCATCACTCTAGCAAGTGCAGATTTTTCATCTTTTCTTAGAGTTGTACACTTATGTGTTCTCTGGTACCATCTGTAAATTACCTGTTTAAAAAAAAAGAGAATGTAAGAATTTCTAATTGATAACAAATGTATTAGGTTTTATTGAATAAGCTAGAAAACACCAGTGTAGGGAAGATTCTTTCCTTTTTAACTATCTTGTATAACCCTGGTCAAGTTACAACTTCTCTGAGTTCTTCATCTATAAAAAGGAGGTAATAGAAGCAGACACTTCACAGGATTGTTATAAGGATCAAAGTATGTAACAAGACACATGAGTTCCCTGCCCAAAAAGCACTGTACTATGCAAATTGCTCAATATATGCAAAGAATATATATATAGCTCAATATGCAAAAATGCACAATAAAAAACAGCTTATGGGGAAAGTGGAATCGGGGCGCACGTCTCAGAAACTTTGTCAGTGACACTTTAAAAAAAGATAAGAGCCAAATAAAAAATGGTAGCCCAGTCGTATACATGTTAAAAGGTTAAGAAACATACACATACTACAATAAATGGTGGCCACAAATGCAGCCTCAAGCTGCTACCAGGCACACACTTTGCAGGCTGAAATTCCAGGGCTGGAGGGGGTGGTGGTGGTGAGAACCAGCCCTCCTCCACCCACAGCTCCCTCTGCATCAAAATATCCAAAATAAATATGGCACTTTACTAGAAGTGGCATCAGAAGGGTTGCAGCTTGTCAGTTACTGTAAAGTGGTGCAGTTTTCTATATTCTCACTTCTCTTGAGGAAGAAATTGAGAAGCAAGATCTGAAATTTGAGTTATGCTCAAAATGTTTCGTAATGTATCATTCATAACAAATTTATGACATAACAAATTTAAGTTTTTAAAATACACACTACAACAGAACTGAGTATGATAATGTATGTTTTTTGCAATACTTTAAAGCTCTATTAAATGTAAGCTATTATAATTTACTACAGAATAGAATGGAGTAAATCAAGGAAAATTAATCTATTCCAAGGTCAGCTTTTAAAATCCTGCCATCCTTTTCAACCTTCTTTTTTTGTTTGTTTTGGTTTTTTGGTTTTGGGAGGTTTTTTTGGAGGGGGGACTGCAGGGCAATTGTGGTTAAGTGATTGCCCAAGGTCACACAGCCAGTAAGTGTGTCAAGTGTCTAAGGCCAGATTTGAACTCGGGTTCTCCTGATTCCAGTGCTCTGCTTACTTTGACACCCAGCTGCCCCCTCAACCTTCTTAAAGTACAATTTTGGGTCCTCAGGTACATTTTGTACCTAATGGTAGAAGTTCTCGAAATGTCATAAAATGTACTGATTTTCACAATTGGAATTGTTATTTATCACTAGTTTATTTTTATTTTAATATCCATGGGTTTTTCTTCTCTGTAAAGAAGGCATAGCACATAGGCACACAGTCCATGTGCATTAAATGACTGAATATTTATGATCATTGACAAGGTTAACCTTTGATTAGGAAACTCAAGAGGTGCTTCAAAAAAACAGAAGGGAAACGGGTTCATTTCTCAGTGCCCAATGCCTGGCACACGGTACTTAAATATTTAATAAATGGTTGTTGATTGCTGAGGAGAGGCAATGTGGAATTGTAGATAATCAATTTGGAGTCAAGAAAGACCTGGCTCAAATCTCACCTTGAATACTTACTGTGTGACCCTGTGCAAGTCACTTAAACTTTCTGAACCTCAGTTTCCTTCTCTCTAAAATTGGATTGTTAATAATACAGACCTCAAGAGTTCTGAGGTTCCAATGAGATAATGACTATAAAACACTTTGTGGCCCTTAAGGTGTTATATAAATGTCTACTTTATTATTGATAAAGTAGATGTACACTTCAAGTTACTGACCAGCTACTGAATGCCTTTTTTATTTCCTTAGGATCTTTCAGGAGGTAAGAATCGTGTTCTGGAAGATTCTAACCTGAAAGAGACTGAAGAGTTAACAGAAGTAAATGGCTTTAATCTTAATAATTGCAAGGCACTAATTCAAACCAAGGTAAGAACCATAGAATTATTAAACTTCAGAGTTGAAAGGAACCTTAATGGTCATCTATTCCAACTCGAAGCAAGAATTCCTGCTACGATTCTTCAACTAGTAGTCACCCAGCCTCTGTGTAAACTTTCAATGCCTTGAAATTCATCTGACAGATCATTCCATTGTGGGACAGCTTTGATTTTTAGGAGTGTCTTTCTTGGAGCGGTGATTTCCTCACTATGAATATTTCTTTGACACAGATCGCTGTCCTTCCATGTGCTTTCATCCTGTGCGATTCTTGTCCATGTTATCTCATGTCCTTCACAAAGCCTTTTCTATGTGGCACACTGTCCATTTGTTATTTTTACATTTTCAAGGGCAGAACCCATAACTAGAAAGGGGATAATCAAGGCTTTTGACCCTGGGCCTCAAAATGGGATAGAGGCTCTTTCCCACTTACTGTTCCCAGTGACTTGAGGTTCACTGCAGACTATACAGTGCCACAAGGCTCCCATATTTTTCCTAGAGCCTTCCTTCTTCCATGATGAACCTTTCCTACTGTCATGCTCCCAGCCTGCTACCTTCCAACATGCCACCACCTCCTCCCTATGGGTGCCTGTTGCAAATGCACCATAAAGGTGAACTAGAACCCCCTGAACCAGAATTTACCACCCAAAAAGAATCTCACTTTTCCCATTGAGCCCTGGCCGACCCCTCCTCCCAGGAATTCCCTGGGAGCACTATATCCAGCTAGGGTGTATTATTTTTTGTTCATCCTCTGTCACCACAAAGGCATTTGCCTCTTCCTCCTTCCCAGGCAGAATTGCACCATGAGGTTCCACCCCTCTCCTTGGACTCATCTGCCCCTCCCCACCCCCTCATACTTTCCTCCTAATTTCTCTCCCTCCCTCTCTCTCTCTTTCTCTTTCTCTTTTTCTTTTTCTGTCCCCTCACAACAACTAACCATTATGACTGTAGGACTTCACCAAGGGCTTCTCCTCCCCTTCTGCCTCATGTCAGTGCACTCAACCAGGGCAGCGTGTCTACTGTACCTTGTCCATTACCCCTAATCTACACTGAATTTGCTCCTGAATACTAATCCCTAGTTATGATTCTGTTCTGGGGATATCAATATGCCACTTGAGTTGCCCATCTATTGGCTATCGATCCTACCATGTGATCCACCACCTTTTCTAGCCATAGGTACCCTCAATAGTGTCTTTTACACAATTATCTCACAAAGAAGCTGTTCTGGGAATTCACTGTCTCTACAGTCAGTTCATCAACTTGTTAGAAAACAGCCAAAGTGAAAAACCAAATTTGAAGAAAGGATTAATGTGAGAAGATATTGTGTAATTAGTAATTCTATTTATGATTAGCAGCTCTAACCCAGACTGTTTAAATAAGCCATTGACTTGGTAAATGGTGAAAATTAAAGATTTTATCATTGCTTCTCAGGGAAGTTTAACCAATGCAAAACAATCACCACAGTAAGGAGACGAAAAGAACCCCACACTATCTTAGGCAGCAAATAGTTAATCTTCTTGCCAAGCAGACACATGATGGCCAAGAGCAATAATACCAGTTTCTTCCTTGAGCTGATATGTCTTCTGATAACTTCTCCCCCATTAGCCCTAGAGGAGCAAATTTAATCTCCTTCCCCCATGATAACATGTGATGAGCATAAGGATCTAACTCTCGATTTTAAACCTCATTGATCCTCGCTTAATTTCCTAGGGTACTAGCTCCTCTTGGAACCAATGTAGGGGATCTTGCCTTGTCTCAAGGCTTTCACCACTTACTACTTACTAAACCTTCCCTGAATACTGAACTCTAACCTGAGGTACCAAGCCTTTGATCTTCCTGAGAAAACAAGGATTCTCCGAGAATCCTTGATTTCATAAATCTGTCACCCCTAAATCAGTTAATCATTCCCCGAAGCTTCCCAAGCTCCCTTTCCACCACTACCACTTTGTTCAGGTAGTTTTCCTGGCACTCAGTTTTCCTCCTTGCCTTTCATCCTGTATTTATTTATACTAGACTATTAACAGTGCATTTTTAAGGAGAAAGATAACATAAATATTCAAATAACACATCAGAGTAAGGTCATTAGAAATATATTTAAGGTAAATTACTCATTTCCTCAAATCAGGATGCCTTTATAGAATTATAGAGCTAGAAAGAAATGAAGTTATCTGGTCTAGCACCTTGAATTTTGGCAAATGCATGTCCAAACTATCCAAGGCAGATGACTGTTGTTTTCCTACTAAAAGTTACATAGGCATAGGAAATGCACTGTTCCATTATCTAATCAACTGAATACTGAAAATTCTTCTGTACAATTAAAAAAGAAAATATCTAATCCCAGATTGAATGACACATAATTTTTCTAAATTAACCTTTAATTAGAGTTCCCAAGGCCTGTCCTGGTGTTGGATGCCCTAAGGTCTGCTGTCCCAAACAAGAATAAATTTGCATCCTATACCCTCTGGACAGAGCTTGTTGGTCCTAATTTCTGAACTTCTGATCTCAGCTTTACTCTAAGAGGGACTTGTATCAATATAATTATATTACTTAAACTATATAAACTAAAATATTTAAACTTAAATAACTTTCACTTTTCTGCTCCTTCCCCACCCCCAGGAAAAAACAAAGGATTTTTTTTTTTTTTAAAGTACAGGGTTGTCATTACTTTGAAAAGATCGAAATCTTTTAACCTGGCTTATTTATCCCCAGACTCAAAGAAGACACCTCAGGGAAATGTATAATATTTATTCCACATTTACATAATACCTGTTTATTTAGTGTTTGGGTATGTTACAATATTTTTCTTTGAATCATTGTGAAGTTCTGAGAGATAGTTCATTTTAGTCTCAAAGCTAAAGAAAATGTAAAACAGACCCTTGGCAGAGTTTAGGCAAATCTTGAAGAGTTTATAATTGTCATGCCAAGGTTTCATTACACATCCCCTTCCATAAAACCTCTTCTAGTTATTTCCCTGAAACTGGCAAGATTTGTTAAGTAATAGTGATACTAATAAAAATAGAACTCACACTCTAAAGTTCCCAAGCACTTTCCTCATAACAACCCTGTGACATAGGTAGTAGTGTCGGGAGCAGTGTTAGCCCCACTTTACAGATGAGGAAACAAGAGACTGAGGAACAAAGGGGCTTGCCCAAGGTCACATGACTAGTACATTTTGGAGCTGATGTTCCAACCTGTATATCCATATTCCAAGCCTCTTTCCACTATACCAAATTCCTTAGCACTCACAGGAATTCTGAGTGTAGAATCAGGTGTTCTAGCTTCAGATCTCACTCTGTGACTGTGGACTAGCTAGTTGCCTTCTCAAGGCCTTCTTTCCTGATCTACAAAATGAAGGTGGTACATTCTCTGATGGTACTTTCCAAATCTAATTCCTGTGATACTGATGTTTTATTTGCTCCATTTTGCCCTTTTGTCTGTGTTTCATGGAAGAGTGAACCCTGAGCATTTACATCCCACTACACACCGTAAGTTTTTGCAATTCTATTCATGGTAACAGTCTGCATTGCTTGGCTACAAAAATGTAATAAAATGAACCTGCTTTACCTTTAGCTTTAAATTGGCTGCACCCTCTTGACCATGAATGAGCCTTTCCTGATTACTGATAGGTGTAGGTGGTGTTATACATTCTGTTTATGCTAGCTGGATTGCCAGTGACTAGTAAAGCCCACTGTGCCCTTTTTCCACCTGCTAAGCTCATGACTCCAATCTTTTATACATTACTTTTTCTCTCGTGGTAGCATGGCCTTGAAGTCCACCCAAATTGCCTAATTGTTGCTTCTTTATGCTCTGCCAGACTTAGTTCGACCTCCTCCCTCACATAACTGTTACCTCTCACTAATGCCTACCCCTTCCCTAAATCCCTAATGTCAGTTATGGCCAAGATAGATTGTGCTTACTAGTATACTATAAGGGAAGCCTATAAAGCCCTTCTTTCTGGCACTGAAGGGTAGAAGTAAGAGCAGTGGAGGAGTAGGAAAGAAGGAAAGATTTTGTCTCAGTATAAAGACAAACATCCTAACACTGTCTGATAGTATACTTAGCCCACTTGTGAAATGTTTCCCTGTTACTGAAAGCATTCAGGAATAAATGGATGACTGTTTGTGAGAATCTTGCATTGGGCAGGAGATCTGCCTATATGATTTGTACTGTCTCATTTCCTGTACTACCTGAAGCAGGTGCTATTCCAAACTTTCTCTTGTCTCTTCAACCCCTGCACCTCCTCCCCACTTCACCACCTACCACAAATACATACTATAACATACTCTTTCTCCTCTGAGAAAGAAAGTTTGAGCAAAAGACTTGACCTGGTGCTTTACTGAGAAAATCAAGGCAATCTTCTGTGAATACTCCGCACTCTCTTCTCTGGCGCTTCAGTCTTTTAAGAAAGAAGTGGACCTCCTTGCCAAAGCCAACCCCTCTACTTATGCCTTTCATCCTATTTCTCCAGAATCTTATACTTTTTGATCATTCCCTTTTTCTCTCTCATCTTCAGGCTTTCTTGATGTTAGGGTTTATGCCCTGCCCTTTATAAACATGTCTAGGTCTCTGCAAACTCTTTAAAAAAAAACCTTTCATTAAATCTCCTTCAAACGATCACCCTCTGTCTCTTATCCCTTTCACAAGCAAATTTCCTTTAACCTTCACTTGCTCACCTTCCTCTCACTCAACAAATCCAGGCTTCTGACTCAGTCCCTTGAGTAAATTTGCTCCCTCCTAGGTTATCAACAACAATCTATTAACTTTAACAAAACAATGGCCTTTTCTAACTCCTTATCTCACTTGACCTCCCTTTAGCTTTGGACCCTGATATTTTTCTCTTCCACTTGGATAATTTATCCTCTCTTTGCTCCAGTGGCACTGCCTTCTCACCACTGCTCCTTCTCCTTTGTTGGATCATCATTTTATCCCCTAACAGAGATGGTCCCAGGTTATATTTCAGGTCCTCTTTCTCCCTTCTTGATTTCATCTACTCCCATGGTTTCATTTGTCTTCTTAAATAGATGACTCTCAGATCTAAACATCCCACTTTTATGCATCCTAAACTGTCAACTACATGCTAGACAATTTGTAACTGGATGTCTCATTGGCATCTCAGACTCACCATGTCCAAACAGAGCACTTACACCCTTCCAGCAGGCTTCCCTGTTTCTGTCAAAGACACTGTCTTTCCAACCATTCAGGTTCACAATCTCAATCATCCTTCTCACTTGCCCTGTTCTTGGAAATTCTGCATTTCTCACAACCGTCCCTTTCTACACAGTCAGTACCCTAGTTCGAGTCCTTATGCCTGAGACTATTATAGTTGCCTTCTCACTGTGTTTTCTGCTTCCACTCCCCCCACCCTGCAATCCATCTTCCAGACTGCAGCCAAAATAATTGGTGTAAGGCACCAGGCCTATAGGATAAAGTACAAACTCCTACCTGGCATCTAAAGTGTACTAAAATCTTCACTCTGGCTTTATCTCACATCTCTCCTTGTCACACGCTCTGTTCCAGTCAAACTATCCTGTGAACTGTTGCCTAAATTCAGCATTCTCCCTCTTGTGTCTTGGCCTCGAAATAGACTGTTGCCCATCCCTGAAATGCAAGGCATCTGATTCAGAAGCAGATAAGTTACTTGGCATGGCAGAATGATGAATACCAATCACAGGCTCCATACAGGTCACTGTGTCCTGTTTTCCATACTTTCAAGAAGTGAGATTGTCAGTGCTTTGGCTTTCTGGTTGGCAGATTTTATTGCAGCTGCCTGTGGAGATCTTCCTCCAGAGCTGCTAACTCTCCTCTCCTTCACATCTTGACAGGCCCACCCACCTTCTTTTCCTTTGACTTACCAGCTTCCCTTTCCATCTCCTGTCTTCCTTCTCCTTGAGTCTGTTAGGATGAGTCTGAGCTGTTATGATGTTTGCTCTCCTTTTCCTATGGCTTAAATCCTCCTCCACTTTAAGTCATTCTCTTTTTCCTTCTTATTCAGCTAGAGTCCTTCAACTCGGATTATTCTTACTCTTTTCCATTCCTCTTGAATTTCAGTCTCTGCAAGTCTTCATAATTCCTCCTCTTCCTTTTCAGCTGGAGTCTTTCTCTTTCCCTTCACTTAACCCCTAAGCTAAACGAAGTTTAATGAGGAATCAAAAGTGAATTAAGTGACTTTAAAAGGCAAGATTGGCAGTGCCATTCACGATGAGTGAATTTCCTTGGGTGGCAGAGAGTGGCTCACCTTGAAAAGCCCCAGAAGAAAGTAGAGACCTTAGAACAGTTCTTTCCAGCTCAAATGACGGCAAAATATGTCAATTTTCTCCTGTCTGCTTTCCACAGCCTCAGCCTAGAAGTGATTAGTAACATCAAGGCCTGGAGTCCAGGTGAGGAGTAGGACATAGGGAAAAGGATTCAATCTTTTAATGTGTAGGTTTTTGAGAAAATAAAGACTTGATTAATTGTGTTGGCCACTGATTGTAAGATACTGCCTCAAAAAGAGGTCACTAGTCCAACCTCTTCCTGTCCTTCCCTCTTGCCCCCCTACCCACACCAGTTTTCAAGAGGGAAGTCTATCTCCAAGGGAGAATAGGAGTCTAGCAGTATCAGAAGAAAAACAAAACTGCCTCAGGCCTCAGTAGACATGCCCTGCATGGTTAACTTGACAGATGTTGATCAGCACTGTAATTTTGAATCCTTGTGTTTAACTTCCTTTATTTTGCCCTGAAACTCACTATCCTTCCTTCCTTCCACTTTCAGCTCTCTGGATCCTCAGCTCCCCGACACAGCAGCCTGTTTATGTACAACTTGTTTCTGAAGAAGACTCCTTCCAGTGGAAATATGCAATACATAACAATTCCAAGAAAGAAAAAACTTTTTACTGCCCGGAATCTAAAAATGAAATTTTTTAATAGTGATGTTTGCTAAAGAAAAATAATTTTTATCTTTGAGGAAAATCTTACATTTTGCTACTGATTTGGTACTGGAAACTGGAAATCATAGACATCTTTGAAGTGATAAACTAGAAATTCTCAGCTGTATTTTCCTGTGGCTACCAGTTTGCAAATGAATTAGTCATGGGTAAAAATCAAGACTTTTCTTTGATGAGCTTGCTCTCCATTTTTAAATGTACTGTTTTCTGGCCACCCCCAATTTGCCACTAGCAAATGAAGGCTTCTTCTACAACCTTTGCTTTAGTTTTCTAGTCAACAAATAAATGCCCAGGCAAAGCCTTGAAAAGGAATGCACTGCCAATTTAAAGCTTAGGGATGCCACATATTTCTTTGACAAAGTTGCC
>CM053625.1:28970413-28992145 GCA_028646595.1 Phalanger gymnotis | reverse complement strand
ACAAATTCACACTGACTTTTGTAACATTTTATCAAATAAAGTTCCCTGAATAAACTTTCTTGATTGTCTTTTGTTTCTCTTTCATTAAATGAGGTGAAGTGTGCAATTAGGAAAATAAAAACCTCTGTCTACTCTGAATTCTGTTTTTAAGGCAGCTGTGTCACAGGGTAGGGTAATATTAAGATTTGAGAGGATTAATTTGGGAAATAAATATTTCAATGGACTTGAAGTCAGAAAACATCCTACGTCCCCTGCCTATTAGAGTCACACTTTAAAAATTTAAAGATCATATTTAGTCCATTAGCTGTGACATTTGGCAAGCTACTTCCTGACTCGGCCTCTTTACCCATCTATAAAATGGGGGCAATCATAGATGTAAAGCTAAAAGGAATCTTAGAGGCCATCTAATCCAAAACTCATTTTACAGGTGAGGAAACTGAGGCCCAGGGAGGTCAAGTGACTTGCCCAAGGTTACACAGGTAGAGCCAGCTTAAATTATATTCATGGTGGTCATTTTGCAAATACCCATCATGAGTATTGTGATTAAAAGACATTTTACAACAAAGTGTCCCATGAAATGATACTTCTTGTTACCTTTGTAAGCATGATGAAATCAACTCCACCTACTCCTTAACTTGCTTCACCAAAGAGAAATTATAAGTCACCCTTCCAGTTAGACTCAACTTCCTTTTGTCATCAAATTTAATTTGTATTTCAGTATTTGAATTTTATTTGAATTTCAGTATTGATATGATTTAATTCCTCCAGCTGTATGTCAACTCACTGGTCATTGGACCAATCTCATTTTTATCATCTCGCATTTAGAATGCCAACCTATAACTGGCATTTGCCTGGTGCATTAGGGTTTGCAGAATGCCTACATGAGTTATCTCATTTGAATCTCAAAAAACACCTTATAAACTAAGTACAACAGGTATTAATAGCTCTACTTAACAGATAAAGAGGACTAAAGGGGGTAAAGGAACCACAGTCATAAGATAATGCCAAAGGTAGAATTTAAACCCATTTCTCTCCATTCCTACGTCTATTTTGTCATTGGGTCATCTTCAGTCACGTCCAGCTCTTCATGACTCCATTTGGGGTTTTCTTGGCAGAGATACTAGAATCTTTTGCTATTTCTTTCTCCAGTTCATTTTACAGATGAGGAAACTAAGACAAACAGTGACTTGTCCAAGGTCACATAACTATTAAGTGTCTGAGGCCAGATTTGGACTCAGGAAGGTAAGTTTTTCTAACTCCAAGCCCAGCGCTCCATTCACTTCAATGCCTACCTGCCCTTATCTCTGTCTATAGATGGTCAAAAAATTTCTTAGAACACTCTGCCCCCTTTAACACCACTTTGTGAGCAAGAACAGAGGCTGTCTTTTGCCTTTCTTTGTATCCCAAGCACTTAACACAGTGCCTAACACATAGTAGGGGTTTTAACAAATTTATTGACTGACTGACTTTGCCACTATTATTGCACAACTGGAAAGGAGCTGTATAGGACTAAGAGCCATTTATTTCATGGGTTGCCATGTGTGATGTCCAAAAATTCTTAGAACCCATAGGGTTCACCTGCAGCAAGCTGCCTCTGCTATAGACATGTGTTTTTGCCACACACACACCCCCTACCCAAATCTTTTGACCTTTTCAGGAATCTTGTTGAGTCATTTCAGTTAAATCCAATTCTTTATGACCCCGTTTGAGATTTTCTTGGCAGAGACTGGAGTCATTTGCCTTTTCCTTCTCCAGCTAATTTTATAGGTGAAGAACTGAGGCAAACAGGGTTAAGTGACTTGCCCAGGGCCACATAGCTAATAAGTGTCTGTGGCTGGATTTGAACTTAAGAAGATGAGTCTTTCTGATTCCAAACCCAGCTCTCTAACCACTGTACCACCTTGATGCCCATCAGGGGTCTTAACATATGTCATACTTCCATATCTCCTACCTATTTGGTATCATGGAATTCCCTTGCATTAATCTATACACAGTGTAGCTCTGCCTGATATTATCAAAGGTAGGAAACCAGATGTGTCCAAAAGAATCCACCCCTTCTTTATAAAGCCTTTGGCTGCCTCAGTGTACTGCCCTGGAGGGAAGGCAACTGTGACCCAGGTGCCAGAAACTGACCTGGGGCAAAGGAAATCTCAGCATTACCAGATATTCAAAGTCCAAGGGCAGCATCCCCAAGCTGCCATCCTTGGCCCACATCTGAAGCCCAGCCCATAGTCTTGCAAATGTTTGTTTCTTCTTTTGTCACACTAATACACATCCTCCACACAACTATCGCTTCTGTACTCAATAAACACCAATGGCTGACTGTTGCCAATATCAACTCTGATGTTTAAAGGCCTTCACAGTCTAACCCCAAACTATCTGTCCAGTCTCATTATACATTTCTCTCCCTCCCTTCTATGGGCCAGTCAAATTGACTTTCTCCCTATTCCTTACACATAACCCTCCATCTCTTGTCTCTGAGATCTTGTCCTGGCCATCTCTCATGCTTGTAATGAACTCCCTCCGTACTTCTGCCTCATGGATTCCTTGTCCTCCTTCAAGATGCAGCTCAAGCCTCACCTTCTACAAAAAAAAAGTCTTTATTCATTCTCCCAACTGCTAATGCCATGCTTCCCTATCTGGTATTTAACTACCTTGGTTTTATTTTACATGTACTTAGATATGATGTATATATTGTGTACTCCTGTCAATAAATTCCTGAGGGTTTTTTTTTTCATTTTTGATGGTTATTTCATTTTTTGTATCTATATCCAGAGCACCTGGTAACAAACTGATGTAAGCAGCACCAACCTATCAGGGGTGAACTACGTCTGTATAGTCACTGTGTGGATGCTATAAGACAATTGTTTTGTCAGATGCATCCTTGACTGCTAAAGGGTCTTGGATCCAATTATTAGTATTTACTAGCCACACTAATAAATTTGCCATGTTCCGAATTTTGTGCTTCTGTTTCTCTTTATTGAAGATTTTTATTGCAACATTAATAAATTACTGCCATCCCTTCCACGTCACGACTTTCCCCATCACAGTTTTGATATATCACAGGTCAGCATTAAAAATTAAATGGTAATTTGGGAGGAGTTTTGTGGAAGCTGCAGATAACATGTGAAGGCCAGCAGATGACACAGAAAAAGTTTAGAAACTCAGAAATGCATATTATATAGAGAGTGTTGTATAATGTCAACATATTTTATCTTTTAATACCATAATAACTCAGACTTCTTCTCTGGTACAAAAGGAGGGCCAAAAAATCTTACAGAGATTTTCCAGATTGCATGGACACCATGCCCCTAACCCCCACAATATGGAAGGAATAACTGTAAATATTTTGTTTAAAAATTTTGAACATAAATAAGACCAAATAAACTTGCTAAGTAACTTTGGATTTGGAGTACTTAATTTCAAAACATAACAATAACATGACAGTTTTTCAGTCATTCACCCATCAGGAATCATTTGGGTCCATTCATTCTCATTTTCCTCTTATGTGGTTGTGGTTATTATGATATATTATTAGTTATGTTCTCTCCTGGTTCTGTTTTTTTCACTCTCCATTATTTCATAAAAGTCTTTCCAGATTTCTTTGAATTCCTGACACTTGTCCAGCTTAATTGCATAACAGTATTCCATTATATTAATTCACCACAATTTTTTAGCCATTTCCTATGATTAACATGTAAATTACTTCCAGATACCCCCCCCCCCGTTATATATTATGCTTGTATAAAAAATATTGGAACAGAGAATTCTTTTTGTCTTTTTGGTAAATTTTAGGGTATATTTCCTTGGCTACTAGTAAGATCTCGCCTTGCTTCCAAAGCACCACCAAATTACAATGTATTCACTGTATGTATATTTTGTATCAACTTTGTACATTCCCCACAATGGAATCTAATCTCCTGGAAGTCAGGGGCTGTTTCATATTTGTCTTTGCATCCACAGGGTCTGATCCACAGTAGATGCTTAATAAATTCTTGTTGATTGGTTATTTTTGTAGTTTCAACTGTACCCACAAGGATTCTAGAAGCCCTCAATCCTGCCATCAATAAAAAAATCTATAATATATATGATTCTGCCAGTATCGTTTCATTGATTTTAATTATTTTTGCTAGTTCACTGAGCAGCATGTCAAAGTTGTTTTAATTTGTTTCTCTTTAATTACTAGTGAAGTCAAGCACATTTTCAAGGGCTATTAATAAGTTGTGTTACATCTTTTGAAGAGTAAAATTATCTATTCATATTCTTTGACTATTTATAGACTGTGGACTGGGAGTGACTTTTCTGCGACTTTTAAAAAAAAGTCCCTCATGTCCCTTAAATGTCATGTTTTTATCTACATTATTTACAATAAATATCTTTCCAAGATGTTAACTTCTGTTTATTTTAATTATACTTTTTTGGTCGTGCAGTCGAAAAAGAATTTTTTTCCATGTAAACAATGTCGTCTACCTGTCTTATCACTGGATATCTTTTTCAAGGACCAGCAGACCTTACTATAAAAGGAGAAAGGAAAGGCATTCTCGTGGCATTGATTATGTCCTGCTAAGATCTGGTCTGGGATGACTGACCTTGAATACTTGTTTGTTTTTTTTTTTTTCTTTCTGGGCAATTTCTATGGTGATACTGTGTGAAATGTGGTTCCCAAATTATTTATTCACATACAATGTCTTCTTACTATTCAAGGAGTGTAATAGTCAAGCCTGTGGCCAACAGAAGGGCTGGACTTTTCTAGCCAAAAAAACAAAGGGTCATTAGAAAAGCCCCTCTTGTTGGAGAGTTGGTAATTATTAAGCACTCCCACAATACCAATAGTCATTTCTAAGAACAATTTGTACTTTGAATTTACTGTCTCCTTATCATAGAGCTGCAGCAAAGGGGGTAGAAAGCCAACCTCAGAGCCAGGGAACCTGGGTTCAAATCTCACCTCTGGTGCACATCCATGATGTGACCCTAGGAAAATCACTTAACCTTTCAAGGTTCTAGACAAGTCTCTAAGGCTCCATGTGGCAGAGTAGCTGCTGACGTGCAGTAGAGGGAGTTTCATCTCCTAGGATTTCCAATGAAATCATAGTTCCAGTTCCTGTGCCTATCCCTGTCTTATGTGTAATAAATGATAAGTTCGTTTTGATCACAGGGTTACAGATTGCAAGGGGTCACTATTATCTCAACGGATTGTACTGTACACAGCAATTTACAGCTATTATAAGACATGATTGGCTGCTAGGTAGCACAGCGGATAGGGCACCAGGCTTGGAATCAGGAAGACATCTTCATGAGTTCAAATCTGGCCTCCGATATTTTCTAACTGTGTGACCCTGAGCATGTCACTTAACCCTGTTTGCCTCAGTTTCCTCATCTAAAAAATGAGCTGAAGAAGGAAATGGCACACCACTCCGGTACCTCTGCCAAAAATAAAGAGGGGGGGTGGTGTGAAGAATCAGACACAATTGAAACAACCGAACAACAAGAAGACATGATGACTGATTTAATAAATAGTGCACAGTTGGTGAACTATAACCTTAATCAGTACTAGCAGTATCCAATTAGTTTGCAGCTAAAATACAGCAGGTAGCAATAATAAGCGATCTTATCTTTACGCCTATTAAACTCTACAAGACAGTCCAAAGCTCCTAGATCCTTTCTTGCTCCTGTATAATATATTATGTAATACGCGTCATATGATCCAAACCCAAACTAAATAACAATGCAGAATAGATTGATAACGATAAAGGTTTTTTTAATAGCATTATAGAATGAACTAGTATAGAGTAGGTTCAATTATTTTCAGTCATGTCCAACTCTTTGTGATTCCATTTGGGGTTTTCTTGGCAAAGATACTGGAGTGATTTGCCATGTCTTTCTCTGGCTCATTTTATAGAGGAGGCAAACAGAGTTAAGTGACTTTCCCAGAGTCACACACCTAGGAAGTTTCTGAGGCCAGATTTGAAGTTGGATCTTTTTGACTCCAGGTCAAGTGATCTATCCACTGTGCCACCTGCCACCCATAGAGTAGGTAGAAGAGCTTAAAATAAATCTAAATTAGTAGAGCAATAAGGAGAGTTCACCCCTAAGCCAACACTGTCCAGGTTCCTAAATGGTGCAGGTAACATTCACTTTGTGTTCAGGTTTCTAGAAAACAAGTCACAAAGTTCACCCTAGTTCACATTTTCATCTTTGGGGAAGCCAGATTCTCCACAATGGATAGGCATCAAGAAGAACCGAGTCTCAGATGCTCACCAGCTTTCTGTCTCTGGGCAAGTCACTTGACCTCTATCTGATTCCGTCTCTCTAATTACAAGATGGGCATAATAATAGCACCTACCTCCCAGGGTTGTTGTGCGGATCGAATGAAATAATCATTGCAAAACACCTAGCATAGTGCCTGGAACACAGTAGGCATTTAATAAATGCTTGTTCCCTTCTGGATAGCAAAATCACTGTGGGTGACAACTACCACAATTCAATTTTTGTGCAAATGATATTTGAGCACTACAAAAACCAGCCCAATTCTACATTTCCATTGCATTCCATGTAGGTGTCCTTCAAGGCAGCAGCACTGTATGTATATATAGTCAATAGTCCTTAATCTCCAGTTGTGAGCCCTTATCAGAGAATGGCCACCCTGGTCTTGTTGCATATGATCAAGTGGCTGAAGGGTCCTCTAGGCTTAAACATAATGCTTGTAATCCAGCACTAATTAGAGAATAAATATTCCTCCAAGTAAGGGAAAGATAAATACGAACCAAACAAATGATCACAATAATAGCTGTGATGGTATAAAAAGTTCAGAGACATAGTTTCTGAACAATTAATGATTTTATTAATCATGCTAGCAATAATTAATAAAAGGGGTCAATGGCACTCTCGAATGCCAAAGAGCCCTCATGGAACCCACTCAATGCTTATTTGCCCTTGGAAGAGTGGGAGTTCCTGTGGTTGGCAATCAACTCTGATTGGTTAACAAATAATGAAAGAATGAATATTATAATGAGAGGTGGGCTTATTCTAATGAGGGTCTCGGACACTGATCACTCAGTCTTGGACAAAGAGACTTACCTCTTATCTAGATTACTTTACCTTAGGGCAATGTAGACAAAAAGGGGTCCACTTCTGCTGAGACTTGAGTGGAACACGATGGGCTAGAATTCACCTTAGATTAAATTCTTCGAAAAAAAAATCAAGCTGGAAGGAGAAGACCCTCACAGTTGCTGTTCTGAAGAGAAACAGTTACCATTGATATTCATTTTAAGCCAGGAGGGCCCAAAATAGAGGCATTAAGTGGAATTTGGGCAGGGACCTATAGGGGTCCAATCTATGAGCTTCAGAGTGAACTGAGTTTATGGTGTTGAGAAAGGGAGGAAAGAAGGAAGGGAGGGAGAGACAAAGGAAGGAATGAAGGAAGGGAGGGAGGAAGGGAGGAAGGAAGGAAAGAAGGAAGGAAGCAAGGAAGGAAGGAAGGAAGGAAGGGAGGAAGGAAGAAAGGAAGGAAGGAAGGAAAGAAGGAAGGAAGGAGGGAAGGAATCCAGCCAGTAAACCTCAAGTTAAGTGGGCAGCTTCTGGCCATCAAAATTTAAGCTTGGATAACTGTTATTTTTTGTTTGTTTGCTTGCTTTATTTTTGGTTGAGGAAAATTATCTCTTGTTAGAGGAAAGTGTGGACTCAGTGGCTAGAATCCTGGGCCTGGAGGCCGGAAGAGATGAATTCCAATCTGACCTCGCACAATTACTTTGCATTATCTTAGCAAGTTACTTAATTACTGTTTGCCTCAGTTTCCTCAACTGTGCAATAAAGATAATGATATCATTTGACTCCAAAAAAAAAAGGTTAAATTCTTAGTGAGATTCTCTAGTTGGGCAGAACAACAACTCCCACTCAGGATCAAAAGACTGTACCCCAGGGATTTGGACAGTCTCATCCATCAACAATGTTCTTCAGATGCTGGCTTGGCCTAGTAGGGAATGAGGATCTAGGAAGGGGAAAAAAACTTGGATTCCCCAACAATCAGTTATTTAAGAATCATTTCTCTCATAGCTAATATTGATAATACTGCTTCAGATTTTAATGAAACGCTTTACATACATCATCACATTCAATCTTCCCACAATTAAACTACCCCATCAACAGATGTGAAATTGCCAGGGTACCAAGGGTAATATCTTTTTTATTTCCTTCTTATAACACAGGAAAGGCATCTTCTTGCTGAGCATGGCGCATAACCTTTTCTGTTCTGGATACCATTGTGACTATTTAATTTTCTCTTCTCTTCAAATTTTGTTCTGCTGGTCAACCATCTTTATTGGCTGACTGGGTTCCAAAACTAGGCTCATAGTATTAAATCACACATATCATAGTCAGGCAGGGAAAGAAGATAAATATAGCTAAAAATCATGATAGAGAGGAAATGCACACAGAGAGAAACAGATTATGGGAAATAGGAGTGAAAATTGCAACTTGTACTTAAATGCACCTTCAGGAAGACAGAAGAGAGCAATAGAGAACTTCCCCAGAGTCCTGTTGGGCTGTGCTTGCTGGGTGCTCCCAGTTAGAAGAAATGAATAAGTCTTGGAGCCCCTCAACCCTCAGAAATAAAGAAAAGAAGAAAGGGAGAGGACTGATGTCCTCTGAGCTCTCCTCCAGACCAGAGAGAGGCCACAACAACATGAAATTGTCTTTTCTGAGAAAAAGCATCAAAAGAAAGATGGCACTCCCCTCCAGGAAAGGCTATTTCTGGAGATGTGGGGGCTTAGCTCCAAGAGTACAGTATGGGTACAAAGGTCTAAATTATTCAGTGTCTGAATCCCTATTGTGAGAAACAAAAGAGGAATTCTCTTTTTACAGGATTAAAACTACTCCCAGCTTTGAGTGATAACAGGGTGTAAGTCAAAGGTAACTGATTCTAATCAGAGCTGTGACCTAGCAGAATCAGGCTTCTGATTAAGTAAAAGGTCTGAAGCTTGTATGCATGCATAATGAGATGTTTGAGGGGGAACATATCAAGGAAGAGAATATGAAGTGGGCAGTTCAGGAGGTTGCATTTAGCCAATGGAGAGCAAAGGGGGAAATTCAAATTGGGAGCAAAGCATAAACAGCCTTCCATCTGTCTAAACAAGGGCACTCCATTAGGGAGTTACCCCTTCAGAATGAATGAATAATGAACATAATGAGAACTTTCCTGGCTTCACAACAAGTATTTTCTTTCTAGAACAAGCACACTTCTGACACTATTTTAATAGTCCATGGCAGAGTACATACAGAAACATACCCAAGAAGGAAAAAAAAATCAATTCCGTGTACATGGAATGTCACATATATTCTGGCATAGAAAGAAATGTTGTCCAAGCCCATAGAGGCTAGAGTATTCACACCTCCCTGTTCTGCATTCAGTCATGAGTTTGGACCAGGTTCAGTCCTGGGGAAGCCTTTTCTAATTAAGACTTCTCATTCCCAAAATCATTTGGGCTCTTTAAACCCCCACCACACAGTATTACCAGGGGCAAATGTACTTGTGGCTCATGTCTAGAGACTCCTCAAAAGGGGACTTTAGGGAAAAAAAAAAAAAGAAAGTACCCAGTGCACAATATTAATGAGTCATGGGACAAGTAGTTTATTCCTACACAGAAAGAAATGGTAAACATAGAATCATAGCATGCATTAATAAAACAATTTAAACAAGATCCAGTAACAACTTATAAATATGTTTAATTAAATGTCATCAGGACATAAAACAGCTTGAAAGACTACTAGATAGCTATTTTACATTTCACTTAAGCTTGACACTATCCAATCAACTCCTGGTTCTAGTCTACTGGTGAAATAGCCAAGCCGGGTCAGTCATCTTCCCCTTGGTTGCCCTTTCTAATACATAAACTTCCCTCGCTACTGGTCCTCTCCTGCCACTTCTATGCCCATAACTACAACTAACTGCTCCAGTGGTGGTGGACTTCCACGCTTTCAGGCCTCCCGGGACCTTTGAACCTTTCAGAGCTCACAAGGCTAAAGCTAGTTCTGAACATGTCCACCATGTGATATTCCTTTGCCAAAGATCAGGAAAGGACAAACACCACATGCTCACAGTCATATAGAGGAGAGAAAGAAGAGAGAGAGAGAAAGAGACAGAGAGAAGGGAAAAGCAGAAGGGAGACGGGATCAAAGAGATGGAAAGGGGAGGAACAGGAAGAAAGAAAGAGGGAGAGGAAGAAGAGAGATCCCTATAACTCCTTGTATATATGTGATATGTTATCAGCTCTTCTGACCCAACAATCAATCAGTCAACTCTTCATCATCCCCTCTTTTAAGCCACTGAATCATGAATGACCAGAAGCAGGTCTCAGAGCTCAAATATGGCCAGATAGAATTCTTCCTCTAGCCATAGTGATCTTCTTCCTTTGTCCTCCAATATTTTAAGGATACACCTTTTTATATACAGGCCATGTATCCATATGGAGTTTATGATGATATATGGCATGTTGGCCTAAAACCTAAAGTTACTGCCAAGCAACTTTCCAGTTTTCCTAGTAGTTATTGTAAAAAAAAAAAAGTATTTTCTATAGCTAGTGTCTATAAGTTTCTCAAATGTTATTATGTTCAATTGCTTCTGGTTCTTGTTTATCTAATCTAATCTATTCATCAATTTTTCCAGCTTTTAACCACTACAAAATATTTTCAAAATGTACTATTTTATAGCATAGTTTGAAATCTGGTACTGCCAAGCTCTCCACTTATTTTTTCACTGTATTTCTTGAGATTCTTGACCTTTTGTTTCTCTAAATTAATTTTGTTATCATTTTGTCTTGATCTGTGAAATAACCCCTCGGTAGTTTAATTGGTATGACATTAAATCTGTGAATTAATGTAGATATTAATATTGTCTCTTTTTTTTTTTTACTATATTGCCAAGCCTAACCTTGAGTGATTAATATAGCTCCAATTATTTGTCTGCAGCTACACAGGATATGGGGATTAAAATTGTCCAACCTACAATAAAGGGAGACTGAGGCAGAGCTCTGAGCCAATGGCACTTTAGTAAAGGGTCCATGGTCTCTGCTAATGAGATAGACCTCAGATCTTCCTCAGGACCTGAGATCTCTCCTTTTTCCAGGACCTTGTTTTTATAGAGTTTTATATCCAAATATGTAAAAGAGGCATGGTAAAATCTCATTGGTTGATAGACTTTGTTCTCGAGGGCCAAAAATGACATTAGTCGGGGTGTCTCGGGTTGGGTGAAGTATGGGGCATCTCTATTGACTAAGTAGCCCTAAGATGGTCACCTGCTCATGTTGGACAAGAGAGAATGGTCAAGAAGTACAAAAATAAGATGGTGTACTTTCCAAAGCATCAAGGCAGCCCACTCATGCTGGGTTGGGACATGGAATTCGAACAAAACAGGGTAGAGATATCTTTGTCAACATTCTTGTGGCTGTGCAAGTGAGCCTCGCAACTTGGTAAACAAGTATGAACATTACCTTAAAGTTTGAGGCCTACTATAAGACCATTCTATCTACCAGGCCTTTCTATCTAATTATCCCTACATGATTTATATAAAATGTCAAACTGATTAATATTGATTAGAATTGAGTAGGCGATCCAAATGATTTATTTCTCACATGGGGAAAGAGCACAGAGCCTAGAGTCAGGAAGCCTATTTTTCCTGACTTCAAATCTGGCCTCAGATACTAATTAGCCACGTGACCCTGGGCAAGTCACTTAACCCTCTTTGCTTCAAACCACTCAACTATCTTTGCCAAGGGTCACAAAGTGTCAGACATGACTAAACAACAACAAAAAGGATTTTCTAGTTGAATTAATTCATGTAAGTCTGGAACGTTTCTTGATATATGGCCTCCCAGAGATTTTGTACATTTTGTAATTACTTTGAATGGGCTCTTATTTTCCTATTTCTGCTAGGTTTTCTTAGTAACATTACGAGAAAAAAATTTTCTCACTGAGTTCATGTGATAGACCACTGCTGCCAAATAATACTGTCACAATTCAGAGATTCCAAAAGCTTAAAACCTAGGTTTTATAATGTTTAAGCATAAGCTCAGAGCTCAGAAAAAGAGCTCTGAACTCCAATTAGGGGCCTAACAAAGCTTTTATAAAGTAAAATTATGTCAGAGACAGAGAAATGTTTTGAAATACAGCAATCGTACAATCTCTTATGCTGTAAAAGTCACACATAGAGATCAAACAGAATTATAACCTCATACGTCCTCTAAGAAAACAGACCCAGCCAAATAAACTTAGTTATATATTAAAAGTTAAACTTCCAAGGTTCAGATTTGCAATGGTCCGATTGATAGGAGACATTTTCATGTCACAAAGGTGACCAAAGGTTCTGAGCCAATAGGATCCTTCCACAAATTAAAGCAGTTAAATTACTTTGGGAAAGGCTAACTCCCTTTTGGCTTTTTACCGCAGGAATGTAACCAGTTTAGCCAGCCAAACAACCTCTTAATCAGGAGAAATGACCACGAACCCAAAATAATATTCATAAAAGGAAATCAAAAATTCTCATATCAGTAAAACATACAAAAAGACTGATGGTTTTTGTTGGTTTATTTTTAAAACTTTACTGAAGTTATTGTTGAATCTTTAGAGTTCACTAAGTAAACCATTCTATCAACAGCAAATAAAAATAATTGTTTCTCTAGTGCATACACCTAGTCCCTCCATTTTTTTTTTTTGCATTGTTGCTAAAGATAGCATTTCTAGAACTGTGTAGCCAGATCTAGGACACAGATCTTTACGAACAGAAGGAAACCTTAAGGGAGTACCTGAATGAATTTCTGGGAAACAGTTCATTGTAGTTTCTTCCAGTTTTGGGAGGGACTGAGTCAAGAGCTCTGTACTGGGCATGAATAGAGACAGTAAGGCTGAGCCTGAGTGAGAAATGGGAGGTAAGAGATGAGGTGCTCCAGGAGGCCTTTTATAATGCAAATCCAGAGACTGTGATGCTAAATTATGTAGGTCTGCAGCTGCACTTAGGCCATTGCTCAAGCCTCAGGTGATGCAACTACCTTCACTTTTAGTTGTTGCAATAGTACAGTTGGAGGCACCAAGGACTGGGTATCTGGCTTACTACTACCGTATTTCCCCATGTATAAGATGCACCTTAATTTTGGGGCCCAAAATTTGAAAAAAAAAATGTGTTACATAAAGTTATTGAACTCAAGTTTTATTCATCTGCTCATAGCTTTCAGGAATCTTTTGGGCAAGTCTGGTGCGTGTACACACATGCTTGGTTCATTCTGTTTCATGTGTTGTACCAACAGCGAGCAAGACGCACCACAGAATATAAGTTTTAAATGGAGAATTTATTAGCCGGCGTCTGTTCTGGGGCATTAGCAGCCCAAATCAGAACAGTAGGGGTGAAGGAGACATATTTATACAGAAAAATCAAGGTGCAGTGGTTTCTTATCTCTTGAAACTTGCATAGGTTATTTTAACAGACTCGGCAAGCCTGTGTCATTTCACTTTCATGGCCATGATACAAGAAGAGGAACTTCCTTAATGGAATAGATTGTAAATACAACAAATCAGATAACTGACAAAGTGTCAATTGAAATTACAACCCAGGATCTCTGTGTCCAATTTGCCATTAACATTCCACAACATGGTATATGCTCATAGAATATCAGGATATGGGGCAGCTAGGTGGCGCATGAGTGAGTAGAGCACCGGCCCTGGAGTCAGGAGGACCTGAGTTAAAACCTGACCTCAGACACTTGACACATATACTAGCTGTGTGACCTTGGGCAAGTCACTTAACCCCAATTGCCCTTCAAAAAAAAAAAAGAGAGAATATCAGGATAAGGAAAAGTGACATAATTCAAAATAATGTCTGGGGCTAAGGTTTTTACCCTTAATGGCCATAGACAGACCAAGGGATGCTCCATCTGGATTTGTTGACATAAGATAGAGACGTCTCTCTGAGCCTACTCAGGGAACAAAGAGACTGTTAGGGTCAGGCTTGCCTTCTGGTTAATTAGTTGACATTCCTTAGAGCAGTGCTGCCCAGGGACATTTGCTGAATGCCAAATGGCAAGATCTAAATCCATTTTTCTTATGCAAACTGGGCTTTTTATCAGGGGCTGGAGGCAGGGTGTTCTTAGCAATAGTACCACAATGAACCTGAAGCACCAATTGTATCCTCCTTTGAAATCAGTAACTTCTTTTTCATCAGCAATTCTTCTTGCCTCATGCTGAACCATCTCTGTGGACACAGAAATTCCAATTGCCCTTTGCTCTTCAATCCATATCTTCAATTCCCTCTCTAAATCAGGCCATTTTACTGACTTGCCTCTCATGGCCTTCTTCTGCCACAGCGTTTTCAGTAGGGTTTCTTCTTCCTGTAGCCAGTCTCGGATTGCTTTCTCAGTTGGATGAGGACCAAACTTACATTCAGCAGCATGATTTCCATTCACTTTTGCAAACTGGATCACTTTTAACTTGAATTCAGCACTGTAAAAAAATCTTTTCTGAGCCATTTCTGGGCAGAACGTGGCAAAATGTAACCTAATATACTGGTAACAAATGCGAAACAATGAGCACACAGACAACAAGTGAAAAAAAGCGGGAAATGCAAGTAAAAAAGTCTACAACCACTGTGTAAGGCGCATCCAGTTTTTAGACTGATGTGGGTGCAAACAGTGCCCTAAGGACTAAATTGCCTTTTTCCTGGGGACATCCTAATGTATCTTAATACAAAGGTACCCTAATGGATGAGTTTCTCTCCCTGGCACCCCAAAGTCTCCTCCCCTTATCGTGTGTCCAGTCTCCCTTATCTTGTCCTTACCCTTTATCCTATCCCTAAATCTCCAACCCCCACAAGAAACCCTAAAATCATCCTACAGTCTGTATAGCTTTTTGTCTATATAAGTCTGGTCCCTTCCCTGTATTAGTGCCTTTGTTTAGCTCTTTGCTAAAAGTCTCAGGCCCATTGCTTTTGCACCAATAAAGCTTCCAATGGCTACAGAGAAGGTCTAAGTCAATTCTTTCACATTTGATGAACCAGCTCTCCCAACTCCGACCTTATCACTATTTTGGTGTTGAAAGCCACAAGTCCAAACATTAATTGGACTCCAATGATCTTCTCCCAGCCACTGGGATAATAGGTAAGCACCTTTTTCTTTGTTTTCTTCCCCAGACCCTTTCTGCTCCCACTGTCTTCCTAGCAATGAGACCCCTGGAGTGCCCAGACACTGCCATCGGCGTCTGAAGCTCCACTGACTTCTGGGTAGTCAGTCGGACTGTGGCCTTTGGTATAAGGGGTCGCCCTTGCCCTGGGTCTGTCATTTTTCTTTCTCCTCTCTGTCCTGGGACACTGGCACAAGTGGTGAGAGACTGCTAGGAGACTGCTAGGAGGGAAATTTGGGAAGGAGATCTTTAAAGAAAAGTGTCTAAGTGTTCCATTGTAACACAGCCTGACCTCAATATAATCTGGAAAAGTAATTTGTGAAGGTGATTTCTAAACAAAACAAGTTTAGTAAGAAATTTGGTCTCCAAAACTAAAAGAAAAGGCACCCTGCTCTGCTTGAGCAGACTTTTTAACTCCACCTTGTTCTCCCTGCACCCTGGTTTTTCTTTGGGGGTCCCTGTACCCCAATTTCAAGGTCTCTGTGCCAGCCCAAGAAGTAAAAATTATCTGGAACTTGGAATTGTCACCACATGTCTTCAAAAAATGTGAGTTTATAGATAATAATCTTTTCTTTTAAAGGACTAAGAATATTGGGTCTTAGAAATTCAAGTGTTACCACTAGTGATTATGAATCCAGATTTGATTTGCTCATCCAACTAAGCAGGTAATTAATTGGTCCTGTTTCAAGTTTTAAACACATGATAATTGCTTGCAGCATGGTTCTTTTTCTAAATTTTCTTATATTGTGAAACTTGGTTAACATTGTATATTACTTATGTTTGTTAAAAAAGCAATTCCTCTTATAATCTAAATGGTTTTAGATTAAGAATTGTACTTAATTAAGGTTGTTAATGAAAACAAGATATTTTTGGAACCATCTAGTCATAAATTCTTATCAACCCTGTGTAAGTGTTTTTTGAGGTTTCCAGCTAATTTATTTTATGAAAGTTTTAGTGATTATTCCTTTTAACATCAGGGTAAATTGCATGCTTTTTTAGAAAGGGAAATACTTTTTACAAAGAAATGTTTTGCAAAATCTTTTTGTGTGATTTTAAAGGCCTACTATACTGATAACAATTATATTCAAGCCTACTGTGAATTCTCTAAGTTTCACTCCTAGGTTTGTTTTGTGTCCTTAGATCAGCCTTAAATAGGTGCTTTCAGAGAAACAGAGTCATTGGTTTGTGCTTCAGGTATCCTAAGAAAGGCCACTCGTCTCTTGAATGTAGGTCTGAAAGGTTCAGTGTCCCACTCTAAATTTTAAGGGATGGGCATAGAAGAGAAAAGATAGAATGGCTAAAAAACAGCTTAGCACATTTTCGATTGATCTTTAAGCTTTGAAACCCCTCCTGACAACCCTGGTCACTCCCTTCCCTTGAGTCAAAGGATATCTCAGTACAAGTGCAAACAGCTCTGGAGTTTTTTCTGTTAACTCCTTTCATCCCAGATCAGATTAGGGAAAGAGAGTTTCACATTTCCCCCACCCCCACCAGCAATTCACCTTCTCCTACCTGGTGAAAGGAGGGAGGGAGAAGGGGTATCAGCTGCTGTGAGGGCCCCACTGGTAATGGCCTTGGGCCCCTGGGGCCAAAAGCCTGGAAGTACCTCCCAGGAAGGCAGCCAATCTCGCCTGCACTTGGTAAGATCTTTGTGTCAATAATTTTTATATGATCTGGAAATGCAGTTGATGTCATCTGAATTTTATTGTTTGTGATACAGCTACAACAATTTGAAAATAATAAGATTGCTGGTTGTTTTAATTCTAAAACCTAAAGCTGGTAACTGATTAGTGTGTGTGTGTGTGTGTGTGTGTGTGTGTGTGTGTGTGTGTGTGTGTGTGTGTGTGTGTGCTGTATGGAAAGGAGGGCTCTGCCCATTCAGAGCAGTCCTCGGGGCTAGTCAAAAGCACAGCCCATAGCAGCTCTAAGGATAGATGGAGTAGATAAGGCAGCCCCTTCTCAAGGGTCCCTCTGCATCCTCCTTAATTTTATAAGCTTGCCAAAGAGCTTGTTTCAGTTATGGAGTTCCTAAACAATGAACTTGGCATGCTGGGAATTCACAAGTATATAGAAATGATCTCTAGTGATTGGCTTTTGCACAAGGACAGATTTAAAATTGGAGATCTAAGTCCTAGTTAAAATTTTGTTTTTGATTAGTGAAACTTGCCGTCTGAGGTGAAAGTTCTTGGGACCATAATGAACCGTGTTTTTGAGCTATCTGGTGGGTCCTAAAAATTCACCGATAATCAATAGTCCATAATCTACCATCTGAGAGAAATGCCACAAGCTACTCAGAGAGAATGTGACTGTTACAAGTGAAGGTCTATGTCTGGAAAAGCTGGGAAGATAACCTTAGCCTCAATCTAAGATAGGATCTTCCTGACTCAGTTTCCCATTGTGTTCCTTTGAAAAGGTTCCCACCTGACTATTCCTGAGTCTGGCAATGAGATGGAACTGATACTATGTGGTTGTAAAACTGGTATTTTATCTACTCATGTCCTTGTCTTTCCCTTTTATGGCAAATTTTTGTAGTCAAAGCAAGGGGTCAGTGTAAGGTGTGAGTACAATCTAAGTATATGAAATTGCTCTTTTCAATCTGAATGTGTAGTCCATGGAATAAAGCATTTTTTCTGAATATAGGAATAATTAGACAAAGGGAAAAGAAGCTTGTGAAATAAAGGTACACACACAATGTTGAATCATTATCCCATAGACTAAGGCTGAGATACATCTGAGCTGCCATAATAAAGTGTATGTTTAAGATCTGAGCTCTTCAGCCTAAAATTATATTCCTTTTTATATCTTAAACAACTTAATAAATGGGTATTTGGCCTAGTTATCTGCCTGTTACTAAACATATGTCTGTATGGAATGAGGTCCTTAAATGTTTCAAAATGATGTTACAATAATTAAGTATTGGTAGAACTGACTGAGAGACCTGTTATTTTATTAATTACTGAAACTAGATCAGAAACATTTTCAGTTTGGAGAAAAGAATTTCAGTCCCAATTTCTTAGAGGTAACTTATGGAATACTTTTTGCATTAATAGAAAAGTCAATTTCATTCCAAGTTTGTTACTGTTGTGGAAATAATATCTGTTTATACTGTGTGTTCTGTGGTACAAACATGTTTTATTATAAGCAATTTATTGATATGCATTGTTTGGGAGTTAATCACTTCTGGATCCCCCCAAATCTTTTATGATAACTGGAATAAAAGTCAGTCTCTTATAAGTAAATTCATCTCTATAACTATTGAACTCAAGGGTAGAAAGTTTCTACCTGCAAAATGTCGTTACTTATATTTACATGTGTAGAATTGGATCCTCAGTAGCGTCTGATCCTCCTAAGGAACTCGAATCAGAGTGGAAGCTTTCGAGAAAATAACAAGATCAGAAAATCCTGTATGTCAAAAGTAAGTAATAGCATCATAGGGCTCTCGGTTGCTTTCCTTGTCACTTGTAATGTTCCTTCTATTTGGGCTCTGCATATTGAACTCGTCTGTTAGCTTTGTGTCTTCTAGACTATTGGCTATCCACCTGCAGATGGTCACGCAACAAAGATTCCTGTTCCACAGTCTCCTCATCCCCTGGATGCTGCTTCAGTCTCATTTTACTCCCCTCCGTACCCCCACTCAGGCCGGGACAGCTCCTTTGCCCTCTTTCAAAAGCATTTGGGTGGATAGTGAGGCAGACAGGAATGCTGAGGCAGATGAAGCAAGCAGGAGGCTGGATGGGAGATGGGAGAGAAGATTCGGGGTGTGACTAGCCAGAAAAGTGACCAAAGAAGACTACGCATTGAAGCCCCTCACCTTGGGAACTTGCCTGTGTGCTTTCTAGCTATGCTGGGTTCTGGCCCCCACCGTGAACCACTTCTGTTTCTAGCCCACTGATTCCTGATTCCCACCCTATGCCTAGGATTAGGCCTGCTTCCTCATCACTGGAAGCCTAATGCCTTAATTCAAATAGGGAACTCTGCAGGGGCAGGACAGAGTGCAGGATTACTGGGTGTGTCACCATCATTCCCAGGATACTTGCTTACTCCCCATAGCTCTCCCCCATTCCCTGGAAACTCTGCGTGGAATTTATCCTTTGAGCATTTGAAGGACATTACAGGCAGCCTTTTGGATGCAAGATATCCACTCCTGCCTGGTATCTCCCTCTACCTCCTCCTGTGGTTCCTCCCCCTTCTTCCACCCATTCTGATCTCGTTATTAATGATTTTATTTGCTTCTATATTTGGTCCCTGCTTGTTTAACCTCCTGGTTCGTTCACTTTGTGTCTTCTCACCTACAGAAATTCCACTTTCAGCTTTTAGGCTACCAACCCCTACCCTTGGTGTCCCCGAGTGGTTTGCCTCTCTCCATCCTGGACTCAGCTGACACTGCATTCCACACCCCTACGCTGATCACTTCTCTTCAACCTATTCTTGGCCCCTGAAATGGACTCTTCACCCCTGTTCAGCAGGAAGCAACTACTGAAGACGACAACCTTCGCCCCTTTCCCCCCACCCCGAAAGAATTCTCCTGCCTAGTGGTTGAGTGGGGAAATGATGTGGGTGCAAACAGCGCCCTAAGGACTAAATTGCCTTTTTCCTGGGGACACCCTAACAAAGGTACCCTAAGGCATGAGTTTCTATCCCTGGCACCCTAAAGTCTCCTCCCCTTATCTTGTGTCCCATCTCTCTTATCTTGTCCTTACCCTGTAAGGCTTATCCCTAAATCTCCAACCCCCACAAGAAACCCTAAAATCATCCTACAGTCTGTATAGCTTTTTGTCTATATAAGTCTGGTCCCTTACCTACATCAGTGCCTTTGTTTAGCTCCTTGCTAAAAATCTCAGGCCCCCTGCTTTTGCATCAATAAAGCTCCCAATGGCTACAGAGAAGGTCTAAGCGAATTCTTTCACATTTGATGAACCAGCTCTCCCAACTCTGACCTCTTCATAAACCCCAAATTTTTAGGAAAAGGGTGTGTCTTATTACGTACAGGTGTGACCCTGTGCAAGTCACTTAACCCTTTTTTGCCTCAGTTTCCTCATCTGCAAAATGAGCTGGAGAAGGAAATGGCAAACTGCCCCAGTAGTTTTGCCAAGACAATCCTAAATGGAGTCGCGAACAGTCAGATACGACTGAAAACAACTAAACAACAAAAATCTGGCCTACTGGGAACTTTCTGCCCAAGAAAATAGGTATCACACTGTGAAATATGATCTTCCCTTCCCCCTCAGTCCCTCTGCCTAAGTGAAGCTGGAAGCCAGTTCCAAAGTGAATTCTCTTTTGTGAAGTAACTTTTCTAATTTTCTATTTCTTCAATATTTTTGCCAGCTAGATAAAATCTGACCAGTCCTAACTGTTTTGATCTTTCCCTCATTGTGAACAGGGGGTGCAAAAGAACCAGTCACTGGTTGAGATAGGTTACAGACATACAAAAACGTCCAAGGTTTGAACCTCTGACCAAAACTCTGGGCTTCTCTCTTGTTTGAGGGCCTGCTCTAAATTAAGAAGAATCTAAAGGGCTCTGATTTATTAATAATTGTATAAGGTCCCAGATAGCAGACAAATATTAAGCTGCTTCAGTCTAGACCATTAACCTTACCTAAGGTTAATGCCTGAACCAGATTTAAGTGTCGGAAGGAAGTAAGCAAGCAAGCAGGAAGATTTTTCCCTCAGGAACAATCAGCTTCAGACAAATTTGCTGCCTTTATTGTTCTTTTCCAGTCAGTACAAAGTACTTCTAAGTGAAGAGTGGATGAGAGGCTTTGATGTTCTCCCAGTATTCTGTAAGCGTGGCCCTGGAAGTGCCCTTTCAGCGGGTCTTCAAGGTCAAAACTATTTTCATAATAGTACTAAAACAATCGAACAAGTTCACACGCGCAACACACTTTACAAATGGTAAGGTGCCATCTAAATGCTAACTTGTTATTAACAATAATAATTTCTATTACAATATAGTGTTTTTTCCTTTGTTCTGTTTATTCTTTCACAACATGACTAATGTGGAAATATGTTTTACATGATTGCACACGTGTATCCTATGTCAGATTGCTTGCCATCTTGGAGAGGGAGGAGGGAAGGAAGGAAAAAAAAATTAGAACTCAAAATCTTTTTAAAAATGGGTATTGAAATTTGTTTTTACATGTAATTGCAAAAAATAAAATACTATTTACATTTAAAAATTGATAGATATAACTCACATAAGCAAAAGTTCTTTAGGGGAAGGAGTCCTTGATAATTCTTAAGAATATAAAGGGGTCTTGAAATCACAAAGTTTGAAAGCTGCTGTATTAAGGGAAGGTCACTGTAAGAAATGGGAGTAGCAGTTTTGTTTCCACAGAACTAAAGGTGTACTTCCCCCTCCAGCTTTAGTAGAAACCAGGCCTCAAGGTTGGTGATTGGTCAGAAGCTTGTACGCATGAGCATGCTTTTTGAGAAGGCAGGGGAATTAGAGAGGCCAAACAGCTTGAACCAGTTCAAGCTTATCTAGGGTCTGGTCTTGGTCAAGAATCCAGGCCTACTAATTTGCATAATTTGCATATGTTAAAGAGGGAAAGTAGGGGAAGTAAAAGAATGTAGTTT
>CM053625.1:28945050-28969913 GCA_028646595.1 Phalanger gymnotis | reverse complement strand
CCCCGCACAACGGTCCGTCAGCTAAGGTCTTAGACAAGCCCAGTTCCTAAACAACTAAAACAAATTCTTACTAACCTGTTCTGGATTCATTTCACAAAATTCCTCAACATTCTAAATAGCTATTCAGCCCCCAAACTGAGCAGAATGAACCACAACCCCCCAACTGTTAGATCAGCTGACTAATAAAGCCCCTTCATGCTTTAGATCTGTGATCCTATTAACTAAGTTTAACAAGGAATAGAGCAGCCCACACTATATGTTCATTTCCTCAGAATGGGAGTGGCACTCCATGTGCTGCAGGATTAAAGGTGATAGGATTTGAAGACAGAAGGGCTAGACTGTAAAACATGTTGTCACTTTCTACCTGTGTGACCCAAGCTGAGATCTTTTCCTCATTTCAAAAATGAGGAAGTTGGACTAGATGTTCTGAGATTCCCTTCCAACTACAATGCTATATCCTATAGCGACTCCACTTTCCCATTATGCCATGGCATAATATAATGAGCATTCACACACACAATCTGCAATGTATGTGAATTAAAATTTGCCTTATAAATCTTCAAATTTAATTATGTGACATTACTCACTAAGGGGGATATTAATTTAATCACACACAAAAAAACTGTTGAAGGCGGCTCCTATGATTTCCCAAACACTAAACACAACCACTATTTTCTCACTGGGTACATAAAAAGCTAACAAGGACTATTGCTTTAGCAAAAGTCCTCAACCCATGGGCCAAGGATCCCTCAAAGTTACTGTAAGGTGTCCATCTCATTAAACAGCCTAAGCAATAACAATACTGTCTGTAGCATGAATGTCTCACATGTACGTGTATTGCTAATTTGCACATACATTCAGATACTGTTGTGAATAAAATAAGCTATTTTTTTCCAATTCGTGATATAAGTTGGGATGAGCCATGGGGAAGGGGCTGATGAGGTCCATGAAATTTTTTTTTATGAGCACTACACAGCATTAAAGTTGTAAATTACTGCTTTAGTGCAAAATTCCAAAGTCCAACACCAAGAAAATACCCAAGGTTTCCATTATATCTATTCTACACCAATTTAAAACTCATGCAGTATAATCCAGTGTATTTATTTCTTGTTAACTTTTTGTATAGTTTTGTATCTATTTGATTCAAAACACAAATGAATTATTTGCAGGTTTATCATAGATATTCTATGGTAATAGCCAGTGTGTGTCAGAGCTTAAGAAATCTGCAACTCTTACTAGGAAATTATTCCCTCAACCGTCAAGGCTAAGCAGCATCTCCCAAGACAGACAAAACATTCCCATTACAGTAACCATCTAAGAGTACAACTCAAACTGAACAGAGACCAAAATGTACATTTCTTGGGTGTGTTTACCTTGATACACACCCTACTTCATATCTACTAAATTCAGGAAAACATCTTACCCATGATATCATACATCCATTAAAGATCTGCTTAAACTTTGGCGACCGGGATATACAACACAGCTTAAGAAGCATCTTTCAGGCCTAAAAACCTGATTAAAATATGTCCCCACACTCATTTGTCTTCCAAATAGGTTAACATATATGGCACTTGCTAGGAGGAAATCTGTTCATTTAAGGAGTGTCTTAATATACAAGCAAAGAAAGAATGAGGACACTGTCATTTTTTGTGCTACAGGAAAACCTCAGAAAGTCATGCCTTCCTAGGTTCCCTCCTTCCCACCCCCAACAGTGTTTAAAACACACTTACACCCGCAAGCCTTTGGCCAGAGCATCCTAATAAGCTTGATCTCCAGCTAATTACAGACCTCTGGCCTAGATCTCCATAATAAACTTCTTCCTCCATTTGATCAAATATAAAAAATAAAAAAAGGAAGGAACTGCTGCTTCAATAATTTCAAAATAAACAGGTATAACATAACAACTATGGGGAAAACATTCAACATATTGGATGGTGTACTGATGCATTTTTCAGTTTTCATATTCAATACAAGGATTTCCCTTCAAGAGAAGAAAACTAGAAAACAAACTCTAAATAACTTGCAATATTAATCTGCTTTCTTTGCTATTTAGAACAAAGTTGACAACTTAAAGCTTTATGATAAGTGGGCTTTAATATAAACAAGTGCTGGAATTAATCAATGTCCATTTCAGGAAGTTTCTTCTCAGAATCTGGGGAGGCGCTTGGATCTACATTCTGCTCGGTGGACTGAGCCCCTCCGTGGCTATCATCTTGTCCTTCTACTGGTCCGTTCTGTTCCACGTGTTCATCATCTTTTGGAAGCTCCACTTTGGGTCTAGGTTTTGTAACTATAGGGTTACAGATACTCGTAAGCTCCTAAAACAGAAACAAAATCATTGGGATTTTTTGGTAAACGGCCATGAAACAATTTACTTATTTTATTTCAGTCTCACCTCTGATGCTTACTATCTATGGGAGCCTAGGCAAGTTACTTAACTTTCCTGGGCCTCAGTTTACTCATCTGTAAAATGAGGGAGTCAAGATTAAAATGACCTCTACTGGCTCACTGAGCTCTAGATCTACAATCTCAAGTGGCAACTGGGCACATTTTATCCCATGTTCTATAAATTAAGATGACTTAAATGTTGCTCTCTAAATTGTACTCAGAAACTACGCTGAGTCATGTAACCAAAGGTAACTAAAGAGTAATGAGGTCATAAACATGTAAGATGGTAAATTACTTTAATTTTTGCTTCAATATCCTTTGTCTTTACAACTGGATCCACAGTAAGACTCTGTTTGTTTTGAAGATTAAGCTTGCTGTTCATCCATTCCATTGCTTCATCAGTGCTCTTCTCAACTTTCAACACATCGGCTGCATCCAAATGGTCATACTGTTCTTCCTATAACAGGATGAAAAACTAATCAGTAAGTCAGACCAGCCGCCTTAAGATGTTTTTCCCTCCCAAGATACAGACAAAATTTCACCTTACGCCAAAGTAGAGGTCAGATTATACACTCAGAAAATTAAACATCTTTATTAAAATACACAATAAATATGAAACAAGGTGCTTTCAAACATCTTTAAAGAAAAAATAATTCCCTTATCGATACTGTTTTATTAGGAGAGGTTGTAAACTCCAAGAGCATCTGAAGAGAGTATTAATGAAAAAGATTTCATTAAGATTTAAACCACTTTCCACATCTGAAAAAAGGTAGGAACTGAAGAACAAATCCAAACGTATTAAAAATCAACTTTTATTCTTGTAGAATCCAAGGTGTCGGCTTTATTGAATAAGCATTAGAAAGCAATAAATATCATTCAGCTACTAAATAAATAACAAATTAATGAATATTAGAAATAAAAATTAGAAATTAAGGGTTTTGCAAAAAAAAAAAAAAGAAAAAGAAATTAAGAATTTGTAGAGGCAGGTGGGTAGGGCAGTGGATAGTCTTCTAGGTTGGACTCAGAGTCAGGAAGATCTTGAATTCAAATCCAGCCTCAGACACTCACTAGCTGTGTGACCCTGGACAAGGTGCTTATTAACCTTTGTCTGTATCAGTTTCTTCAATTATAAAATGGGGATAATAAAAGTACTCACCTTGTAGTTAGATATGTTGTGAGGCTCAAATGAGACTGTAAAGTGCTGAGCACAGTACCTGGCAAGTAGCAGTTATGAAAGTCTAGCTACTATTATTATTAGTATACCATACTGTCTTCAAGTGGAAGTGGGGGGAACACCAAAATATCTAGCAATCAGAGCACATCAGGGCAGTAAGAGGAAGGGCAATTAGACTGAGCACCAGAACTGCTGCCAGAAGACGTCAGCTGGAGTCCAGGTTCTTGATGTGTATTAGCCATGTAACCCAGATCAAGTAAACCTGTCTGTGCATCCTTACATGTAAAATGTGAGCAAAACACTAGAGACTTTTATGTAGTGATAATGCCTGTGGAGTATATTAAGAAATCTCTTCAAAAAGAACAGTGATATCAGCAATCTGGATGACATTTTTGTGACAGGAATATTACTCTTTGAAAGGAATAAGAAAATAACTGAAACTCCTCAAAACTACCCCTGTAAAAGGAAAAAGGTACCTTGTTTCTGAAAGAGTCAATAATTTTCATAAACATTTGGATTTGTTTTCCCAGTTCTTCAAATGCCTTTGGTCTTTCTTCAGATTCCTGGAACCGATTTTTAATAGGCTGACCCAGATTCTTGAAGAAAAAGAAATACACAATGCATCGTTAGAGCAGTTTCAGGGTAACCAGAATTTTATTTTTTCTACTGTTAAACAGAACACTGAAATATGAGTCAGTTTCTCAGCTGCTCCCTCCAGCACAGCTTCCCCTTTCTACCAAGTACAGCAGTCATACTGAGGAATGCCCAAGTCAGATGCTGTTAACACTTACTCATGTCAGAGCAGGAAGCTAAGCTGCAGGTCAGTAAAGCATAGCACATAGTAAGTGCTTACTGACTTGACATGGTTTTCTCCTCGTTACACATTATGCTAAAATTGTATTCTCCTTCAATGCATGAAATGTTAATTTAACTCTTTAAATTCCTAAACCTCCCAATAACATTAACAGCCTGATCCTTTCAGCATTGTCATTCAATTACATTGAATTTCCTGATGTCACAATGTGTAACTTTACTATTACCAACGAGACTGAGCAGGCTACAATGGTAGTAACTTTAACTCGGCACCTTATCGCATTTCCTTTTTCATTATAAAGGCAGCACAGTGGATAGAACACTGGGCCTGACATCAAAAAGACCCAAGTTCAAACCCACCTGAGACACTTCCTAGACGTGTCATCCTGGGCAAGTCACATAACGGTCTGCCTTGGTTTCCTCATCTGTAAAATCCTTTCTGTCCTGCCTCTCAGGGTTGTTGTATATAAAATGGGATAATATTTTGTAAATCACTTTGCAAACCTTAAGGTGCTATAAAAATGCTAGCTATTATTACTATTACTTTTATTATTATATCTTTATTAAGACAAGAAATCACATTATCACTATACCTTGCAGGTAAAACTTATCTTGTAATAGTTAGGTGGATATTTTAGGAAGCCCTCAAACTCTCTGGGAATGAGGTCCAAGATGGACCTGACTTCTGCTGAATTTTTTCACTTGTTACAATAGTATTTCAGGAAACTTCAGTTCAAAGTTTATTGTAGTTTCATAATGTCACAACAAAACATCATTTTAGCATTACTGTACTAGCCAATTAGCAGTTACCTTCAATTCTGTTAATTTATCAATATAAACATGCTTGGGCTGGTCTTCTCCATCTTCATACAACCAATTCTCAGTATCTTCCAATTTCAAAGTAAAACTGTTACGGTCCTAAAAGTTAAAAAAAAATTAATAGATATAATCTGGAAAGAAAAAATAATTAGCTCATAAATTATGTTCAGGCAATCGGCTCCTCCCTTTCACCACCATTAAAGAAAAAGCAGTCCACTCTGGCTGCCTCCACTCCCTCCCCTCTCTCACTCACTTGATGACCTCTCTGCAATCTGGCTTCTGATATCATCACCAATATGAAGCTGCTGCTCCAATGGGCCCAATAGGAGGGCCTTAAGTCCTCATTCTTCAACACAGCATGTGACATTACTATTTAATAAAAGCTTCCTGATTACCTCCCCCAGTAACTCTTCTCCTCTTCTGACTTGGTGATACTGCTCTTGGTTCTGTCTGGCCACTTCTCAGTCTCCTCTGATGGACCATCATCCACTTCTAATGGCATCACCAAGGATGTCCCAGAGTTTTCTTTTCTCTCTCAGTCGTCTCACCAGCACTCATGGATTCACTTACCTCAATGCAGATGACTCTCAGACCAATGTACTCAGCCCTACTCTCTTTCCTGAGCGGTAGTCCCATATTCCAAATATGGAAGCATCTTAAACTCAGCATGCCCAAAATACAACTCATTACTTTTTTCTCCAAATCCATCCCTTTTCCTAGCCTTCTTCTTTCTGTTGATAACACCACATTCCTCCTAGACTCTGTCTTTCCTAACACCAAAATGATCCCCTAAGTCTTGCTGTCTCTTTTCTCTACTCAGAGCCACAAGCCTTTCCACTTACTAATCTCTCCTCTCTCCACTCTAGCCTTCACAGAATCCAATCTCTCTAAACCCACATCCAACAATATCAAAGCTTGGTTCAAGAAATTTCCGTGAATTCCTCCTGTCTCAAGATAAAACACAAACTGCCTCGTTGGGCTTTTTATGACCCCTGCAATCTAAATTTATAGATGAACCTCACACACTTCCCTTCATACGTCCTCTGTTCCAGCCAAAATGATGTGTTTACTTCCCACCTTACTGCTTCTGCAAAAGACAGTTGCATTGTTCCCACTCCCTCCCACCCCCACATTCCCTTGCCTGGAATAAACTCTGTTCTTATGTATGCCTCTTAGAGTAACTACCTTCCTTCATGGAAACTAGAGGCAACTGGCAGTGCAATGAATGGCTGAGCCTGGATTCAGGAAGACCTAAGTTCAGACTTGGCCCCAGATACTTTACTAGCTACGTGACTGGGGGCAAGTCACGTGACCCCCGTTTCATCATCTGCAAAATGGGTATAATAATAGCACCTATCCTCCTGGGTGATTGTGAGAATCAAATAAGATGTGAAAAGTGCTTAGCACAGTGCCTCACACATGGTCAGCCTTATATAAATGTTAGCTATCATTATTACTGTGACTATTCAAGACTCAGCTCAAATGCCACTGTCTACAGGAGCTCCTTCCTGATTCCTACAGTTATTGGTATCCTTCTCTCAATGCCTCAGATTATTTTATATTTACTTATATAATTTTGTATAGACTTATCTGCATACTTCAACTCCCATGCCCCATCTGAATGCAATTCCGTGAAGATTCCTGAGTCCATTCTACTTTTGTTATTATGCTAACTAAACAATAAAATCTTGCTAAACCCATTAAATTCTAGACTGACCAACTTCAATCACTGCTCTCTCTGGATTCCAATAATAATTCATTAGTTCATTCTGAGCTAATTCTACTACCCTGCAAAACCTGCACGGATCTGCAAAGGGCACAAATTTCTGATTTCCCAACCAGTACTTACATCCTCACTGACAAATTTCTCATACAGGCCATTTAGTTTGTCTCTCATTTCATAAACATATTCTTCCACTGCATTCTTGGCGTCATTTCTTTCCTTCTCCA
Organism: Phalanger gymnotis; assembly: GCA_028646595.1. Lineage (NCBI taxonomy): Eukaryota > Metazoa > Chordata > Mammalia > Diprotodontia > Phalangeridae > Phalanger > Phalanger gymnotis. The sequence goes on along the minus strand of CM053625.1, from coordinate 28,962,766 downwards.
GCTTATCCTGCATGATCATCTTACCCTGAGAAAAGGGAAAATTAGTAAGACACTGGCTAAAGATGCTAAATTATGAATGTGAGAATGTTATGAACACAATTTACAAGAGCAAAAGGAGGAAAATACAAAAGCTTCCCACAACTCTCCCAACCAAATCCTTCCAAACAAGAGAATGACTTTATTAAGGATGAAAGAATGCATTTTCATTTCGGTACTGAATTCTTTAAAAATTTCAAAGAAGATTGTATGCGAATATTTCAATACATGTAGGAAGGGGAGCAAATTTATGGAGAACTAGAAATATAAGCAGAAAATACTGCAGCTGAATAAGAAAATTTGAAAACAAAGAGACTAATTGGTGGCCTACGCTGGTACTACTCCATAATAAAACACATTGTATTAAATGTTCCTTACAACACATTTAGTACAACAGAATAATCCAAAATAAATGCTTCCTCTGGCCCACAATCTAAGTCACTCTGACCCAAGTACCTGTTAAATACTATCTGAACCAGAAGGAGGGGGAGAAAGCTCAAACCTCACCTAACAGTACACTTCAAAGGATAGTTTTAAATCTCTGAATTCTACAAATTACTCCTCAGAACAAGACAACCTGTAATGATTCAGAAGATTTTGCTGAGCTACATAAGCTACTATATCTCAAGTGAAAATCTGCTTCATTTACTAAACTCAAACATCTCTATGTTCCAAAGTATTAAGTCATTAGTTTGCAACTGAGAAAACATGAAAAATTACCTCATTCTCAATGTATAAGTTCAACATTTCTCTTCCTATCTGCCATAACAACTGATTTTCAATAGGGAGATCCACAGTGGTGGTTTTAACTTTTGCCTTCTTGGCTTGAGGTGGCTGGTCCATTTTTTTATCTTTGGACCCAGGCTGAGAAGTCTACAAAAGAGAAAACAAAGACAACGAAACACATAAGGACAGACTACTTTCAACTTTCATTTGGGTTCTGAAGCAAAGTTTGACCTAAGTCGGTTTGATACTGGAATTCATTCTCCACCCAGAAATAGTATGATAAATTACCAGTAGTTAGGGTCTAAATCAAGTCTGCAGAAGGCTTTTAATCCCACATTGCAATATATTGTTAAAAAAAAAAAGAGTTCTGCTTTATGTAGGCTTTAAAACTAGATGACTCCTAAGGTCCTTTGGAATTTAAGTCTATGAACTAGAATACTACTCTAGTTTCACCTTAATACTTATGGAAAAATTTCTAGTAAACTGTAAACTCTGCAAGAAACCAGAGCCTTAAGAAAAGAATTATCTTCCCCATCACATGTGGTAAGCGGCTTCCCTTCTACCTTTACTTGCTGGGTAAAGAGTTTTATTTCCTTTGACTTGCCTAAATCCCTGGCAATGCTGGAAAAAGTGGGGATCACATCTAAGTAGGTGTGACAGCAGGCACTCCTTGTTGCTGTTTGCCACATTGTTCACATGTAAACTAAATGCTCACTTAATAAGCCACCTGGACAAGGACCAAATTATGTCTCACAAGCTCTTTCACCAATACAATTTTGATTTGAAAGCAGATTTGTATAGCTAAAGAAATCCATCCACCGAAACTGGTTATTAGGTTATCAAACTGCATAACAAACAATCCTGTCCTAAGGGTAAGGTCAATACTTTAATACCCCTTTCAAAAGTATTTGATGCAAAATAAAACAAGAAGCAAAACAGCATTTCAAAAGTCTTTCAGAGATATTATCAAAATTAAATGTAAAAATCAAGTTCAAAATAGGATCGAGGTCATTTAAAAATATGTAGCTGTACCACTTTGATTATTAAATTTAAACTCAGTTATGCTAGTATTTAAACAGATGTTATACTTACAGGAAAATCTAAATCATGCAAATTTTAAAAAATAAAGTATCAAAATGAACTCCAAAATACAGGCTTTTACAGAAAAATCAGTTTAAAACACAAATACAGAGTGTCTGTGAGATACTTTAGTTACTTAAGAGCATTCTAACCAGTCATTTGGACTAGTTACCACTCTAGTAATGTTGAAATTTCCTAATGGTTTGTATTATAGCCAAATGCTGGCCATGGTTAATGTAAACTACAAAATCTATTAAAAAAAAAATTGTTCAGCACTAAAACAAACACAAAAGAATTCCTAATCCTGCTTATTTTGGAGATTCAAATGCAATCCATACCTCCATTTCTTCAGATTCTGTCTTATTTTCCCCTTGTATTGGATTTTGGTTTTCCTCAGTCTTCTGTTCATCTTGGTCTACCTGCATCTTCTGTGAAAAGATGAGATCAGATTTTATATTATAGCCAAGCCAGAAATACATATTTTAAATAAAAATGTAACTGGTAAACACAACACAGATATTAATCTGTGGTCAATATGCAAGTTATAGACACATCATTGCCTTATACTAGATCCACAAAAAATTATAAATGGAAGTATGACTAATAAATATTACACAATAAAAAATTAGAAGAAAACCATATTACCTACCTTCCACATATATGGATAAGTGATATATTCTTTATCAAACAAGGGAAAGTGGCAATTACAAAAGATAAATAGCACCTTAGGATCAACAAAGTGCAGGTAAAAATAAATAAGAACAGGGGCACAACAGAGGGCCTCTGGGGACAATTCAAGAAGATCAGAAGAAAAATTTCAGGATGAGGTTTGGTTCCTGTGTAGAGTAAAATACCTCCAGGCTAGGCTCAGCTTTAACAAGCCCTGGGTTAGCTGGTTGAAGAGGCTGCCTCAGGCCCAGCCACAAGAACTTTTAACCTTGAGATAGTGAGGGGAGTTGGGCACCTGAGCTCGGCAAGATTAAGGAACTTCTGCTGATGAGGAACACTAGACCCAGCTGTGCCGAGAAGAGCAGTAGAGGCAAGAAGGAAGGTGAGTGCAAAAGAAGTGGGGCAGAAAGCCCCTGGCTATGAGCACTTACAGGAGGTTGCAGGTTTGGCTTCAGTTCCAGGCTAGTATTTATGTTTTGAGGTATTTTTTTTGGGGGGGGGGGGGGAGGCCATCAGGGTTAAGTGACTTGCCCAGGGTCACACAGCTAGTAGGTGTCTGAGGCCACATTTGAACTCAGGTCCTCCTTAATACAGGGCTGGTGTTCTAGTCAATGTGCCAACTAGCTGCCCCCACACCAACTGTATTTAATATCCAAAGATTATAACTAGACAAGGGCTGCAATCTGTAGAATACTAATCGTCTAGCCAGTCTGTTACTATTTTTGTACTGGGTTCAGTGTAGAGGCTTTTGAGGCCTGAGATTACCTCTTCCTCTTTTGCATGCTGATCTGTTTCCATAGGCTCTTCGCATTCATCAGACTTGTGTACCTCCACGAGGGATGCACTAGACACACTGAAAATACCATGCACGTTGACTCGAACTTTTACTTTCACTTTTGAACTGGATCCATCAGTCTGAGGAGTAACCTTCTGAACCAAAAATTGGGCTAAACACATCAGGAACAAAGGAGAACGATGTTAATTAATAAAGGAAACTGTAACTGTAAAATGCACAAAAGAGAAGGAATGAGAACAAGAAGCTACAAACGGAGATTCAGAGTAAAACCAAACCCTAATACAATTAGTATACCACTGCAACCGCAAATAATTTTCAATGGTCACTTTAAGTAACATAAAACTTAGGGCTACTCTCAAAATTACTGTCAGTCATCTTTCCTTTTATACCTAGATAATGTTTTATTAATTCTTGCTTCTACAACAGCACTCTATTCCTCTTCATTCAAGCCATCCTAATATAGGCCTGCCAATCTGTGCCTGAATTAATATAAAAGCATCTGTAATGATCAAAATGGCTCCACTGTCTCTTAACAATTCCAATTCATCTTTCAAGCCACTGTCAAATTGTCTTACTACACAACCTGAACTCACACTGTCATGGTCATCCACATAATGCTTACTTTAATAATTTCCACTTATTTACTACAGCTAAAATTCAAATTTCTAGCACTCAGGCACCCTACAACCTATATTACCTCCTACTTCTAAATAAGAACGTTTTGCTCTAAACATGCTCCCCCAAACATGTACTGCCATTTCTATACCTGTGCTTGAGCTATCTCCTAGTATGAGGTGTTTTCTTACCTCTTACCACCAATACAAATCCATCTATTATTCTTCATGGCCTTCCCTAACCAGGATAACTTAGTCAATGACCTCTCCATTCTCTAGAACCAGGCAACCCCTTTCATGCCTTTGGCATTTAACATAAACTGAATTGTAATATTTCTTGTATTGTTTATATTCCACATCTTTCTAATCAATCATGTACACATCAGTTCTGACGCTTAGTAGGATCAGGGCTAGAAGGACTACCTGAGATGTCACCTCCCATATTTTATGGATGAGCAAACTGAAAACCAGAGAAGTCAAGTGAACCCAGGTACTGATTCTAAGCTTTGCATTCTTTGCATTGCACCAAATTGTAGAATTTTTACGGATCTCCAAATATTTCTGATCCCTCAATTCTCCAAGTATACATGAACGATTCTGAAAATATCCACCATTTCATTCCTAACCCCTTTAAAATACCTATAGCAGGATCTGGGTAAGGTAAATCCTTAGGAGAACTATAATAGGCCTCGAGATTAAACGGTTCCTTTCTATAAAATGTGAGAACTTTAGAGAAAGGGGCTGGATGATTCTTCGTGAACACTTCACAATCACTAAAAAGAAAAAAAAAAAGTAAAGACAAACATTTAGAATAACCATAACATTTTAAAGTACATTCTAACTTTAATCTATTCTTGGCTTTCATCAATTCTAATTTTTTTCTAGAAAATATTTTATCACAGTCTGTTAAAAAATATATATACAATTGACCATAAAGTCAGGAGGGAATGGGCTGTCATCTAATATTTTAATACCTTAAATCCCCTAGCATGGTGCTGAACAATGTACATAAAATATTTATTCTAATAGCTTTTCTGGTGATAAACCTGCCTTATTTTAATCTATGTTACAGACAATTCAATTAAATTGCTAGGAGATCTTATTACCTTATTCCTTCTTCTGCTGGGGAATTCCATCGAAGAGATATTGGATATGGCACTACATCAGTGGTAGAAAACTCTCGTACTTTGAAAGCAGGAGACAATATTGCACACTAAAACAACAAATTAATCTATTACAGGTACAGATGGTTAAAATAATATTATAAATCCAGTATCAACATATCTATAATTTATTGATTTCTCACAAATCTTTATTGGTCTACCTTAAAAATGAATTTATGTATTTGAATTCACATTCTTATTACATTGTGTCAGAATCAGCATTTTCTAAGCAAGTTTTGTAAAATTACTTATCTGTATGGTCCATCCAGAGCTTGCAAAGCCAACAAAAGAAGACTTTGGTGACAAAGGAATATAGTCTAACAATGTCTAATTTTAGTTCCCCCTTTCTGCCAATCAGCACAATATAATTTGTCAAAATTCTAGCAATTACCTAGCTTTAGAGTATACATGTTTTGCTATTTTTGTAGCCAAATTTATCTTAAATTTCTTAATATGTGCAATTATTATTTTATCCCAGTGATGTTACTTTCCATTTTAAGGAGTTATGAAAACATTTCAAAATCTTAATTTGAAGGAAAGTCAATATTACTTATATTCCCGACACCAAATTGTAATTAATTAAATGGCAGAATAAGCTACTGTCATTTTATGTCCCATGAAACAATCTACCTATGGACCTGTGTGAAATTAACTGCAACCTGCTAGTAGTTCATGAAATCAACTCACCTGCAACGCACACCCTCGTGTGACTGCTTCATCTGCATTTAATGTTGTACTAAGTTCTTTACCAAAGAATTTGCTGATCTTCTCTTTCACTGCAGGGATCCTAGTGGCACCACCAACTATCTCTACTGCATAAATATCCTCTTTCTTTAACTCTATTTAAAAGAATAAGAAGTATTCAATATTGCCTAAAATATTTACTTTAATTATAAGTTTGTGATGAACTATAAACACACTATGATTTCATTGCATTTAAAATTTCATTCCCAAATATCTTTTTCATCATTAGTCATATTGAATAGACAATGGAGCTCTAAAGTGAAGTTAAAAATATAAATTGAGTCAGAAAGGAAAGAATGGTATGAATGACAATGACAGAAATACATCATACAGTAATTTCTTGATAAGTGATTTTGTTTTCTAATGAGAGTTACTCCAAGATAAGGGTTTGCCCTGTTAGAGAAACAATGTTCTGACTGGTTATCAGAGTCTCCCATTTTGAATCGTATGCCGGTATTTGGATCATATAAATAAAATTTCCTATGAGACAGAAGTGTCTCAGGTTACCAGGTTTGCTGGTACTATCAATCTGACAAGGAAAAAAGCAGGTTTTGTTTTGGGGGCTTTCTTGTAAAAAGATTAAACAAATTTTTAAGCCAAGATGACATGAACGGTTATAGCCAAAGCATCCTGGGTGAAGGAAGCTTGTTCTGGGATCGGTCCATTTCCCAAACTTTCACATGAGTCTACTGTAGCATCTTAACCCCTCTTTCAAGATGTCTTTATTTCTATTCATTAAATAATCATTTATTGCCTTTATGTCTATTGCCTATTATGTGTAAAGCAATCACGTCTATATCTAATCTCAACTCCTCTCTCTGCAACTGAATCCATTTTCGATTGTTCTGGCCTTCCTGGTGATAATGGTTGATCACCATCTTCCATAGAAAAGCCTTTCGTATGTATACCTAAGGACAATTATTAGGGAACACTCAGCTTCTCTTCTCCAACCTAAATATAGCTTATGTAACTATGATGAGTATAAGACTTAATCTTTTAGGATTTTATCTACAAAACTGGGATCTAGGCAGCACATAGAAAACATCACAGAATTTGTATTTTTAAAAAATGGTCAAAGTTAGTATCACACTGTCGAACTTAAAAGACATTCTTTCTGTTAAAAAAAAATGGATAAATCCAACTTTTCCAGGGAATGTACTTTTGTAGGAGTTTGTTGGGAAAAGACAGTCTATATCGAAACAAAATATCAACATTTTTAATTAAAAAAAATTTTTTTTAAAGAAAGTCAATGACATTTAGAATTAGCTTGTCCAACAAAATGTTCAACACTAATGAAACACCAAAATTCTCACAGGCAATGAGACAATCCTTATTAGCATTAAAAAAAATCCTCTAATTCAGAATATCAATAAAATTTTAATTAAAAAAAAAGAGAGCCAACATTTTAGTTAATAGCATCTGAACTACAGTTATTAAGGATTTATCTGGATTCTCTATCTTTGAGTTTTCCTAAATATCTGAGTTGGTAAGCAAAATGGTGTAGCATCAATTGAGTTGGGACTTTCTTACTGTTTTAAAATGATTAAATTAAGTGTCTTTGAGTCTTACTAGGTGCTAAGCCCCAGGCCCAAACCCCAATTAAGTGCTAAACCTATATGGGTGTGAATTGGTAACCAAGGTGGGGCCCCAGGTGGGGCTAACTAAGGGAGGGCCTAGTTTACACAGAGTTTGAGTGACAGGTTTGGGACATCAGAGGCTTTTAGACTACGTGGTTAAGTCACCTCTTTATAACAATTTCAGGTCACATGGGTGAGTTGTATGTGTGACTCACCCTTGACACTGAAAAAGATATAAAACCAGGGGTTGACTTTCTCTTCTTTGGAGCTCTTACTCACAGCAGTGGTGGCTCGAGTGACTCTGGGCTATGAGCTCCCGGGCTGAACCTAGATGTTGGTAATTATGAATCTGCATTTGATCTGTCTGTTGATGTTCGTAATTTGTTTGTATTTTCCTCTAAAGTTCAGAGTGCTGGCTTTTCCCCCTGAATTAAGTGAGTGATATTTTGTATGCTAAATTAAAGTAAGCTTGTCAACCCCTCAACATTGTTTTCCTTATTAAAGCAGATCAAAAGAACCTGTGCTTTTGCAGTGTGCTGGTAGTGTGCTTGTTGTTGGGCTTCTGTTGGTCTTTCACCCCCACAACAGCTGCTAGACAGATTGTTGAAACAATATTAGAAAAAGAAAAGTTAGGAAGAAGGGGGAAGAAGTAAAAATCATCCAAAGTAAATCAATCAAATAGTTCCAATTATGGAATTTTTACAGGCAATTGTAGGAAATGGTATTTAAAATGTCTAAGTTTCCACTGAAGTAGTTAAATGTTTAGCTTTGAGATATATTTACTTATTCCCTATTTCCTAACAATAAAGAACTTACTGGCTTGTTCCAAAACACTTCGAAGTGGTGGCTCCACTCTAGCTAAGAGATCATCACACATCTCCAAAAATTTGCTCCTATTTTAAGAAATAAGAAGTTAATTACATTCTCCTTTTAACAAACCAGGATTAAAAAAAAAAACCAAATAGCTACTCACTCCCTTAATATCATAAGACTTCAGAACTCAGTTGGACTGTGCCACTTTAAATAGATCTTTGACCACTCAACACATAAGTCTCAATAAAAACTGTTAAATTCTCCCTTTGATAGCCAAGAAAATAAATAACCTTCCTTCAACTAAGTTAACAACTGTAAAGTACTATCTTTAATTGCTCCTAATTTCTACTTCACACCTTTGAAGGTGTTAGATCATGCTTTTCCAAACTTATCAATCAAGTATCTATTAAGCACCTACTTGCTAGTCTCTGAAGTTGTAATAGAAATATAAAGAATGAAACAATGTGTCTCTCAACTTTGTCAAAAAGGTTCTCATGGCCAAGGGTGGGCTCTGGGTTCCTGATAACTATGCAAAATAAAGATGAGCTCTGTCAAAGTCTATATACCAAGCTAGAAAGGCCTGGAGACAGACTACATGTTGTCAAGAACTAACTCATAGAAATTTCACGAGGCTTATAAGAAAGCCATCAGGGAATGATAGCTTCTGAAGGAAAAATTAAATAAGCAACTACTTTTAATTTGAAGTATTTGGAATTATCTGAAAATTTCTAGTTTATGTAGCTTATTTATGGCAATGCTCAGCTAACGCAAATATTAATCAAAACCTGCAAATGAATGGTAGCTTATTTTATTAGAAATTAATTTCTCAGTCACAGTGAAAATAAAAAAGGTCAGTTTAATTTGAGGTTTCAGTTTTGCTCCTCACAAAATTAGCTTATTAACCATCTCAAATAAGAATCAATGATTATATACAAGTTTTAGGCTTATGATTAAGAATAACACAGTAAAACCCAAGCTTAAAAAAGTAACTTTTAACCCTTATTTTGAAATCCTAAGAGATACCTGTTCATAATTCCAGATACATCAACATCATTCATGAAACATTCTATGTTCATAGGGAGGTCTGAAGCATTTGCACTCATCAATTTCTTGAGCTTTTCACACTCCTGAGAAAGTCGCAACAACGCACGAATTTTGGACTTGATGTCTAGTTTGTATTTCTTCCCAAATTCTTCACAGAAGTGATTTACTAACATTTCATCAAATTTTCTACCTCCCAAAGTTGGATCAAATGCAGTGGCAAGAACCTAAGGAAGAATATGATAAAATGACTCCAATTAGCCATGAAGTGAAAAATGTATTGTTATTAATAAGCATCAATTCTTCACACTGACATATCGCTTTAATGTTGGCAAAATTCTTTCTTTACAGAGACACCATGAAGAAGGGAGATTATCTACTTAAGTTAGTATCCAGAGGGTAAAAACAAACAAAAATTAGAAAAAACAAATTGTCTTTAAATAACAGGCACAATTTTCTAAATAAAAGGACGCCCAGCCCTTTTAATAGTGGACATTCTAAGAATCTCAATGTTGTCTAAGCCTTGGAAGCTTACAGCACCTCTATCTTCTCCAAACTTCCCATCTCCGCTGATTGACAAGGGGCTAAAATACCCCTTGACACAGGTGACTGGATGCCTGTGCTCTTTTCAGTACTCCTTTTCCTAAAGGTTTAATACTTGAAAAAGCATCATGAAATTGGTTTTAAATAATTATTTACATTTGAGTACATTAAACATATTAATTTTATCATATAAAATGTACTGGGTACGTATAAAATTTACTGGTCACTTAAGGTGTGTCACTTTCTTTTTGTCTATTTATTGCTCTATGTCCACATGCACATTTTTTCCCCTTTTATATAAGTTGTTGGTATGTAAACTATTCTTACCTTCCTGCTCCCCTTTTCCTCACATTTTTATAGATCTTTTAATAAACACTTATATCTCCAAGCTTATCTATCGCAGAATCAAAGAATTTCAGAGCTTAAAGGAACTTAAGAGTCCACTGAGTCTAACCCAGACTTGAAAAACAATTCCCTCTAAACAGAGTGTCAACACAGATGTTTCCTGAAGAGCTCTTCATCATGAGCAGTCACCTCCAGAGGCAGCCCACCCATTCACAGAATCACAGAATAATCTGGAAGCACTCTCATTTTACAGAGGTAAAGTAACTTTCACCTCAAGATCAGAAAGGCAGTAAGATTCAAATATAAGATTTGAATACAGGTCGCCTAATTCCAAATCCAGTCATCTTTTTTACTTAACCACACTGTTCTCCTACAATACGCTATGGAAAGGTGGTTTTCGTTTGAATCAAGCTTAAATTTAACCTTGTCTACCCCAGTGCTCCCTGAACAAAAAGAACCACATAATCCTCCTCCAACATGACCACCCTTCCAAAACTCAAACACTGTTGTCAGTCCTGACTCCCTGTACCACCCCCCAAAATCTCTTTTCCAGGTTTAATAGCCTCAGTTCCTTAAACTGGTCTCATGACAAGGAATCAAGGCCCTCCACTGCCCTGGCTTCTCATCTCTTTATGGCTCTCCAGTATAGCAACACTCCCAAAAGACAAGCACTAGAACTGAACACAGAACTTCAAGACTGCATGACCATTACCCAATTCCTTATTCCTGAAATCTATGCCTCCCTGAACATAGCCCAGGTTTGCATTAAGTTGTTTTTTTTTGGGGGGAGGGGTTGCCACATTACTCCACTGCCTTATAATGATCTTGACTTTTGCCCCCATGAAGCTCCCAGATCTTTTTCAGACAAACTACTATCTAACCATGCTGCCCTTCATCTTATATTCATGAAGGCAAATTTTTCAGCCCAAGAGTAAAGATGTTACATTTATCACTACTGAATTTCATCTTACCAGAATGAAATCGTTCTTGCAGCCTGACTAGATTTTCAGGGATATATATCAGCTATCCCTCCCATTTTCAAATATCTGAGAAGGATGGCATCTGTTATTATCCAAGTCGCTGATAAAAATAATAAATGCTATACCAAAAAAACTAGGTAAAGCATATCTATATAGCACTCCTGTAATAGGTCAGTTTTGCAACCTGGGTTTTTTTTTTTAAGGAAAAAAAAAAAAAAAGGAAATCAAGTTAGACTGGCATGACTTGTTCTTGCTGAAGCCAAGCTTGTTTTCTGACTACCACTCCCTTTTCTAGCTGCAAACCATCTTTTAATAGAACATTTTAGAATTTTGACAGGGAGTGAAGTTAAACTCACTGTAATATGCAGGCTCCACACTCTTCCCTTTTCCAAAAATCAGAATAACTAATGCCTGCCCTTCTTTTCCTTAGCCCTAAGATTTTTTTTTACTTGCCACAATCTCTCAAAGAGTGACTCAGCAAAATCTGCCAGTTCTGGAATAGTATAATTAAATTACACTATATTCCCATTATGTTGGCACACTATGATTTAGTCATCCTTTCCCCAACTATATGACACTTCAGTTTCCAGGTTTTTGCAATAACAATGTTGCTAAAATGTTTCACTATAAACCTTTTTTTCTCTGATAATACTCTCCAAGTAAATTCCCTCAATAAGATTACTGGGGTAAGGTTGTTTTAAGTAGCTGAGCAAAATGCAGTAATAGTACAACCTCTCACAAACCATCTCTTGAGCTCTCCAACTAGATTTTTTTCTTCTTTCCTTCTGTTTTTAAAAGGTTATATGGGTTTTTTTGGTTTGCCTTTTAAAGCTAGGGTCCTTTGATCCTTATTATTGCACTCTTACTATGATTTGAACTACAGAGAGATTAACAGGTATAAATTTATAATTAAAGAAGCAAAGTGTACAACTCAGATGCCACTGCTACTGTTACCTAAATAAGTATTGCTACTTAAATGTGCGAAGTTCTGAAAGCTTTACTTCTTTATCATTTTTTTTATTGGATTACAGTCAATCAACAAACATATATAAAGCACCTTCTACACTGTACTAAGTGCTGATTATGCAAAAAGAAGCAAAAGACAGTCCCTGCCTGCCAAGGAGCTCACAATCTAATGGAGATAACATGCAAACAAATATATAGAAAGCAAGCTACATATAGGATAAATAAGAAATAATTAACGGAGGAAAAGCAATGTAATTAAGAGAGGTTGGGGAAGGCTTCTTGTAGAAGGTGGGATTTTATTTTCAACTTAAAAGGAAGTCGGTAGTTAGAATGGAGAAGGGAGAGTGTTCCAAGGCATGGGAGACGGCAAGACAGAATGCCTGGAGCAGAGAGATGGAGTATCTTGTTTGGATCAACGAATACATGTCAGGGGGTAAGGTATAAGAGTACCAGACAGGCAGGAGAGGCGCTAGGTAATGAAGGGTTCTGAATGCTAAGCGAAGCTTTTTTTATTTGCTCCTAGAGGCAATAGGGAGCCACTGGAGTTTACTTAGTAGGGAGATCCATGTGGTCAAACACGGTCTAGGATAATCATTACAAACAATTTTTAGGCAATCATGCAAACAAATACTGGTACCTAATCTTTCCTACTTAATAAAAACAAAAGGCTCCAATCAATTTTCAGATTAGCAAGAACAATAATACCTTTAAGTTTTGCAAAGTGCTTTACACGTTACCTTATCCTGACAACTCTTGATGTAGATGCTATTATTAGTCCCATGTTACAGATGAAGAAACTGAGGTTGAGAGAAAAGTGACTAATTCAAGGTCATACAGCTAGTAAGTATCTGAGGCTGAATTCTGAACTCAAATCTCCCCAATTCCAGGCTGCAACTCTTTACAGTGAGGTACAGTAATGTGAGCATTACATTCAGTGTGAACATGTAACAGAGTCTTGGGGTACACACACAGCTGGGTAAAATGTGAATGATGATTTAACAAAGACTGAGAAAAAAGGACATGTGGGGAGGAGAGAATCAAGAGACTCTCTAAAGAGAGTCTATAATGCAGAACGTGTTTATAAGTGTCAAATAGAGCACAGAGCTCAGGAAGGATGAGAATCATTGGTAACTGCAAAAAAAACAGCATGACTTGAGTGATGGAAATCAGAAGTCAGATTACAATAGGCTAAGGCAGAAAAAGAAAGAAGAGGAAGGGTAGGCATTGAATTTAGAGAACTTTTTCTAGGAATCTGGCTCTGGAAAAGGAATAAAGATAAAAGAGAAGAGGTGAATGATAAGGTCAATTTTCCTCCTAAGAAAGGGGAAGACATAAGTATGTCTGTTGGAGTAAGGAAAGAGCCTGTGGACTAAGAGAAAATGAAGATAAGACAAAGTAGATAAGACAGGAGAGAGAATGAAGAAAAGAGGAAAGAAACTGATGACAAAAGAGGAAAAAAGGAAGAGATTCAAGATGAGAGAGGAGACAGCAGGGAATGAAAGGTCAATCTAAAATGGAAGAAAGGAAGACAGAATGGGGGATGATGTAAGGAATTTTAAGATACAGAGCAGTAGCCATTATCAGGCATAATAGCCAGTATTTCCATAGTACCAAAGAACTTTACATATATCATCTCATTTGGTATCTGGTACATCTCAATAACCCTGGGAGGCGCTATTATCATCTCCATTTTGCAAATGATAAAACTAAGGTTCAAAAAACTTAACTGGGAACAAGAAGGAAAGGAATAAGCATTTATATAGCACGTAGTTCAGTGCCTATAAGCTTTTACATAGAATGAGAATTCAGACATTATTGAGTCCAAGTCCGACGCTCTAACCCCAATGCCAACATGCCTTTAGTGCCTATATTAAATTTTATAAGACTTATAAGAACAACACCCTGTGATAACACTATACTACTTTAGCACAGAAATCATAAAATCTTAAAGCCAATTTTAATTAGTGGGTACAAATAATTTAGGAACTACCAGACTATCTCAAAATCCATTTCCTCCCCCACCCAATACCACAATCACATTACCCTGACAAAAAAGGGATATTTACTTTGAGTTTTCCTTTGTTGAAGGCACACACAGACACCTGGTAGGCAGAATGTCCCATGTCAACAAACACAACATTTCTTGGTTTCTCTTCCATGGTGGGCAGATCTTGTTTATAGATTCCATATGCAAGGGCAACTGGAGAGAAGAGAAAATGTTCTAAGTTTATTATAACATATTATCATTCAATGACAGGCAATATTTCACAACAATAAAATTAGAGGCATTAAAATGGATTTCCTATATTCAAATTACATTTAAATGGGAACCCTGTAAGATATAAAGGAAAAATATAGCACTTACATTTTATATTTAAGAGAAATACTTTCTTACATAGTTGAAACTCGACTTAAAAGAGAGCTGGCCTTGATCTTAACTAGTTATGTGACCAAAGGCAAGTTACTATCCTTTCAGCTTCAGATGTCTTACGTGTTAAATGCGGATACTAAAAGTATTAATAAATAGGGTTATCTTGAGGAAAATGCCATGTAAGCCTTAGAACATTATCCATAAACGCAAATGCCTTGAGGCTCTATTTCACTGACATTCTCTCCACAGGAGGCTGGAAAATGTGAATTACAACAGTTACTCCTAAAAAGCAGTTTCTTAAAATTTGTGCAGGTGCACGTGACTTGCTTCTTGAAGCATCAGAAGCCAAAATCAGAGCCCTTTCTAATGTCACTACCAAACTGCCATTTTTGTTTTGTGATACCCTCATTACATTCTCCCCTTTCCTTCTCCAATGCCTTCACCTGGGAATCCTGATCCCAAGCTATCCCTGTTCCTTTTACTCCCTCTTCCCTAGCCCAGCTACCTGTCAAGCTCTCCTGAGGCCCTCCCTACCCAGCTCCTCTGCTACAGAGAGCCTATACAGTTACAGGAGAAACAATTACTTAACCAAACAATGGTTTTCACTGACTTATTCTCCCCAAGACAGTGCACAATCTGATATAGGCTCTCTATATACATTCACGTTAGATATATTTTCACATTAGTCATGATGTAAAGAAGAATTAAAACCAATGGAAGGAACCACAAGAAGAAACAAAACAATAAAAGGAAAGGAACAAATAGTATGCCTCCATCTGCATTTAGACTCCAAAGTTCTTTCTCTGGATGTGAACAGCATTTTCCATCATGAGTCTTTTGGAGCTGTCTTAGATCTTTGCATTGCTGAGAAAAGCTAAGTCTATCAAAGTCAGTCACTGAACAGTATAGCTGTCATGTGTACAATGTTCTTCTGGTTCCGCTCATTTCACTCAGCATCAGTTCAAATAAGTCTTCCCAGGTTTTTCTGAAGTCTGCTTGCTTATCATTTCTTATAACACTATAGTATTCCATTACATTCATATACCACAACTTGTCCAGCCATTCCCCAATTGATGGACATCCATCCCCTCAATTTCCAATTCTTTGTCACCACATAAATCCAATTAAATTTTCTAAAACCAAAACAATAAAATGTTATTACAAAAAAAGTGGTTTTTTTTAATCTATCATTAGGATTTCGAAGTGTTTACAAATAATGAGATTTCAAGAATCCCACTTTTAAATCAAGGTACTCACACCAAAGCTCTAAGAGCTCTAAGAGTCCATTTTTTTTTTTTTTTTACATTTAGACTCATGGTTTCACTGATATAAGGAAGCTGTTCCTGAGGACACTCCTCCTACCTATCTAAGGGAGTCAATTGCTCTAAAACCTTAGCCTTGTCGTTTAGGGCGCTGAGAAGTTCAATGACCAGCCTAGAATCACACAATATATAAGAGGCAGACTTGAGCCCAGGTCTTCTAGATTCCAAAGCCAGCTCTACCTGCTAATGCCACAAGTGAATTGAATTGAAGGCATCCTGTTATTATTAATAGGGTTGGACTTGAAGTTATGGGACCACTCTGAATCCCACTGCAAGGCATTTAGTAACTATGTAACCAAGGACAAGTTATAACCTCATAAAGCCTCAATTTACTTATGAATAAAATGGAAATATTAGTGCTCAAACTATCCACACCGAGCTAAGCCATTGTAAGGAGAGCACTTTGCAAATCTTAAAGCATTATAAGCACTATGTAAATGTAACTCACTACTTACTTCCTACAAGTAGTTTAACTAAAACAAAACAAAGGTTAGATGTGCTATTCAACAATTATCAATCAGAATATTTCACATCTTAACTTGCTTTTATTGTTACTAACCTACAGTTTAACCAAAACCCCAGATGAAATACGTCCTTTTCTATTTATTTTGTTACAGGTAACCTGATATACTGCTTCATGAATTACCTAGAATGCCAAAAAGCTTGAAGCCTTCCAAATAAAATTACATCAGTCTGTATAGTAAATCACTACCTAGCTGGTGTATGAAAGTAGAAACAAGACAGAAAGAATGTGACTGAAGAAAAAGTAGCAACAAGGAAAAACAAGCTCACATCACTGATTCAGTCAAAAGAAAAACTTAAATGTTAGAACACATACAGCCCACTTCCTATGCCTTCTACACCTATACAACTGTGTAACTCAGACATTATTCCCAAAATCAAAACAAGAACAAAGCTAAAAATCAATTGCCTTTTGTGATAAAATTATGACCCAATTTGGCAAACCCTAGGCATTATACAATGCTTATGAGGTTAAATTATGCTCAATGTGGTCCATTTTGTAAGACAGGAATGCAGACTAATATAAACCAATGCCAGAAATATCTGCACAGCATTCTTACCCAACTAAGCAGAATACTCCAATTAATAAAGATTTTTACTATGGCTCTAGTTCAAAAGTTTGTAGTTTAGCAGGATGCCTTGATAATGCGAACAATGCCAGCTTTAATACTAAAAACACACAAACATATCATCTTTATCATCATTCAATCATAGGTATTTTTTGTTGTCTTTAACAGTGCTGTTCCTGTGCTCTGTGTCGTAAGTTTAAAGCAAGTTCGAAAATAATTCCTCACCTCAAAGAGCTTACAACCAACTAGAGAGATAAGACGTATGCCAATTAATATGAAGGGCAGAAGGTGCTGGAGTGAATGGTAAAAATTTAAGTTCAAAAAAGGCCTGGATCATTAATAGCTGGAATATTTAGAATATGTCTCCAGGAAAAGATGAAGCCTGAGGTGAAACCAAGGATCTGGAAGACTTAAGACAGAGGAAAGGAAGACTTAAGACAGAGCCAAGATGGCAGCTGGAAAGCAGTGACTGGCGTGAGCTCCCCACCAAGTCCCTCCAAAAACCTATAAAAAAATGGCTCTGAACCAATTCTAGAGCTGCAGAACCCACAAAGTGGCAGAGGGAAGCAGGGCTCCAGCCCAGGACAGCCTGGATGGTCTCTGGGTAAGGTCTGTCCCGCACAGAGCTCCCAGCTCCCAGCTGAGGGGAGTGGAGCTCAGCCAAGCAGAGCCCAGCGTGCGCAGCGCGGACCACGGGCCGACCAGACCATGAGCCAAGCGGAGAGTGCCTTAGCATCCTGAATTACTGAGCTGTGGCATTTACCAGACCTCACAACCCACAAACAGCAAAGACAACAGACAAGGTTAGCTGGAAAAGCTGCGGGGACTGAGTTTGTGTC
>CM053625.1:28923024-28944550 GCA_028646595.1 Phalanger gymnotis | reverse complement strand
TTTGGAACTCAAGGTTTTAAAAAAATAGATGTTCAAAAGTAAAAAAGTTTCTTTTTTCACACAACTAGAAAATAAGATGCACAGGCAATGGGGCGCAGATTTATCTTGCCCTACAAGAAAGGAAGGGAAAGGGGGATGGGAGGGGAGTGGGGGGATGCGAGGGGAGTGGGGTGTCGGAGGGGAGGGCAGACTGGAGAACAGGGCAACCAGAGTGTACGCCATCTTGCGGGGGGGGTTGTAATTCAAACGCCTGTGAAAATCAATGCTAAAAACTAAACGTATTAATAAATTTAAAAAAAGACAGAGGAAAGGAAAGCATTCCAAATAGAGGAAACAAAATAGTAGTTTCATCATCTGATGACTTTATTTACATTAGATAGTCGAGTCACGCATTCCCTTTTACCTGCAGTAGTTTCATTCATCAATCGCAGACAATTAAGACCAGCAATCTGTGTTGCATCCAGCACTGATCTTCTTTCAGCATCTGTATAGAAGCAAGGAACCTACAAAAGATATTAAAAGTACAAGAAGAAAAATCCTTGCACTTGCTTAAATGAGATAAAATATATTGCGTTGTAAACCTTAGAGCACTCTATAAATGCTGGTTATTATTGTTACTGGGCTCAAACTTCAATGCCACATAATAAATATAATCATACCCCTTCCAGCTCTAACAGCCCTAATGATTTTTCATACAATCCACATACTTTATTCTGCAGAAATGGTTCTCTGAAAACATCAGCACAAAAAAGCCTGAAGCCTGGCACAGTGCCTCCCCACCCCCAGGTGGGAAGAGCCCAAATTTAGCATAAAGTTCACAGTGAAGAATGACTGGGAAAATGAGCAAACAACAACAACAAAAAAGGAACCTGACACGTGGCAGGGAAGATAAGACCAAGACATAAACTTAGAAGACAATAATGTGAAAACAGCTACAAGCAAAACCTCACAGAAAAATGCCATTTGGAAACAAGGTCACCAAAAATTCCTGGAAGAATTAAAGAGATAAAGCCTGGCAGAGCAAAAATTGGGAAAAGAAATGAGTGATGCAAGAAAATTTTGAAAGGAGAACTCTCAGAAGAGGTACAAAAAATGCTTAAGAAAATGATACCTTAAAAAATGGACTTGGCCTAATGATAAAAAAAGCACAAAAATTCAATGAAGAACTCCTTAAAAAGCAGGAATAAAGTGCTGGGTTCTAACCAATTCAAGTTCTGTCATTAATCAGCTATTAGGCAAATTACTTCAACTCTGGGGACCTTAGTTTTCCCTATCAACAAAACAAGGCAGCTGGACTAATTTTTAGTCAGTTACCTGATAAATATCACTTTTCGAGAACATCTCAAGCCCTACCCACAAAGCAGTTATTCTATATCTAGGAACTGATCAAAATCTGTTACAAAATAAAAATTCTCTGCTAGGGAATGTGAACGACAGGTATGCAAGTAAACACTAAAAACTGATATTCTAACATAAAACAAAAATTAAAGGTAACATGGTATTAGGAATAAAGTGCTGGGTTCTAACTAATTCCAGTTTTGTCATTAGTCAGCTATTAGGCAAATTACTTTAACTCTCTGGACTTTGGTTTTCCCTATCTATAAAACAAGGCAGCTGGACTAATTTTTAGCATCTTCTTCTAAGCTTTTATATCCTTAGGGGTCTATTATTTAATTTCACTTGTAAGCATCAGCTTTCAAACAAATGCTTCTTTATAATGAATCCCTGTTAACTTACTGAAACTACACAGTCAACAACAGGTTTCTTCAGGGCATTTTCTGCAGTTTCCTTTAGTTTTGACAAGAGCATTCCTGTGATCTGCTCAGTGGTAAAATTCCGCTCTTCCTCCATATATGTTACCTACAAGAAAAAATTCAGAAGTCAAAAATAGGAAAGAAACCACATTTATCATTTTGTAGGTAAATCAAGTGTGCATTCATTCCAACTACTCAATAGATTTTGTATGTTTTAGCACCTATGAACAAGTGTACTACGGCTGGTGACTTTAACATCGTCAACAAACAACTAATATGGGAAAGAAATAATTTTGCTTAGGAAAAACCTTGGAAATAAAGAATTTCTAATTTGTCTTCAAAGATCCTTGCTCATCTCCTGTTAACCCCTATGTACATGGCAATAAGACTTGGCATCACTAAGAAAATAGAAACTTTAAGGGATAAGTAGGAAAGACTATGGGATCATTACCCACCACTTCCAAGTTTTAAAAATTAGAAATGAATTGCAATCCTGCTTTCCCAATACTTCCAAGGTTTTTCTAATAATGGGGAGGGTGTGTGTGTGTAAAGATCAAGAATTTCTAAAACAAAAAATAACTTATTCCACTGCTTCATGGAAGTCAGCCTGGATTTAAGAAGGCCAAGACAGTGAAGCAAGTCCTACCAAATCCAATCACATCCTTCTGTTATCACCACCTTACATAAATTTAGAAAGGCTCATCACCACAAGGTTGGTCAACCAGAGGGAAGTGTAATGGATACAGAAAATCATGAAAGGTTTATGTTAAGGTATAAACAATTTATAACCTTCATCAATAGAGGCAGCATATTCACTGGAAAATGTCTTCTTTTAAATACAGTACTGCTCACATAGTACTGCCAGGGGAGGCTCAACAAAGTTTGGGAAGCTACAACGTGGATGGCCTGGAGTCAGATATATAGGTTGCTTTCATCACAGCATTCCATAAATGAAGAGCAATACATCTGTTTAACCTACCAGTGGCACTATTTCAGGACTATTGGATTGCCAGGCATGTAGCAGATGTGGATAACAAAAAACTTTCTAACAGGTAAAGCTATTCAAAAGTGGAAAAGGCTAACTTGGGAGTAAAAAGGCTCCCCTTAACTAGGTCTCCAAGCAAAAGTTAGCCGAGTAGTTGCTGGAGATGTTATAAAATGGATTACAGTACCAGTCAGACCAAATGGTTTCTTAGATCCTTTTAAACTCTGATATTCTGTGAAATTTTTCTCTCACATGACCCATTTACTATTTATTCAGTTTCATTTTTATCTTTGCATTCCTGCTCATTTCTAACAAGTCTCTTACCATTTAGTAGGCATTTTAAATGCTCACTGATTGATCTCCACCCTTTAACTATAAATGTTACAACCTTCTCTTTCAACACTCCCTACTCTGCAAAGGCTCATCCATGGCTTTTACCATCACCTCTACATAGGTCATTCATATATCTAAGTTTCTCTAAGTACCTAGACAATAAATGAAATGCCCCAAACTAAAACCAAAACTGAATTTTTCCATTAAAAGTTAGTCTCTCTTTCCAATGAACAATTACATGGTCAGCAAGTGGCATCGCTGGTCAATACTCCTCTTACTCATCCCATCTAGTCACTAAGCCAAGTAATCAAAGTCCTCTTTCTCCCTCCAAAACAAATTTGCCATTTTCCCCTTCCTTTCCACGGGAATTACCTTAATCTAGAGATCCTTCACTATTTCTGTGATAGCCTAACTGGCTTATCTGACTCTAGGGTGTACCTACTTTATGACACACAAGAAGGAAGTTGCAAAGAAAAGTCTTACTGCTATTATCCTACTAGTTCCCTATCAAATGTAAATATTCAAGTTGAGGACTCATCCTCCAGGAATTCTTCCTTACAAAGAGGTTATCTTCTATTTCTTTTACATCCTCAAACAGCTCATACAGGTCTGACCACATATTAGATGAACATAACACTATGTCAATAATTCTCTGAATACTGGCTAGCTACCAAACAGGTAGCTATATGGGTTAAGAGGATACAGTGGGAAGTCAAATAGCTCAGTTTAATTTCCACTTATTCTACAAGTTACTCAATATTATCACTGTCTATCCTACATCAAATTTAAAAATTGATTCAATTTGCTCTAAACAAAAAAACTTAGTCCTACAGAATGCCTTTCTCATCCTAGTTTTAATTCTGGGATATGAAATACACATATAATCTCAAAGGACTGTTCCTGATGAACAAATAACATACATTTTGTATGAATATATGCTATAATTTATCATAAAATATTGTCTTAACTTTACCTTGATACCAGCTGAACCTGTTGGTAACTGCACAACTTCATATGCAAGACGAGACTTCTCTTCTTGAACAAATGGATCTGAGAATGCTCTGCCATGAAATCTCTTGAAACCTTGGACTGTATTCTTTGCATTTGAAATAACCTAAAAGAAACAAAGAATTAAACGAGGACTAGCTACTGATAAATATTAAAGAAACAAAACTATATGACCTCAATTTTATGTCTTTCCTTTGAGTAAGAAAAAAATTGGCAACTCAAAGTCTTTAAAAAATGAATGCTGAAAACCATCGTCACATGTAATTGGAAAAAATATTACCAAGAGGGAAAAAAAATAAAACTTTCCCTCAAATCTGTTTTGACTGAAACTCCAAAGTTTTATATGGTGTTTCATTATTGTAACTTTTTTTGATAAAATTTTCTGTTGTAGAATCTGCAATTCATTCATTGTTGCAACAGTTCCTTAGAATTGTTAGTCTCGTTGCACTTTATTTTAATGGACTTTAATATAATTTCATTAAATTATGATCAGTAAAAAAACCTGTCCTTAAAGCTTTAGTTTCCTAGAGGGTTCTACTAAAAATGATCCTAGAGACTTATCTTTAATCTTTCATTTTATAGGTAAAGAAAATGAATCCCATAGGGTGACAAAGGGACTTGCAGAACTAATTCTGCGAAGTTCTAGTCTAGTTTTCTTTCTCCAACATATTCATCGTTCCTTAATAATATTTTTTCATTTCTACTTCAACCTTTAATAAACATGAACAAAATAGGTATAAATTGCAAAGATTATACTTTGGGATTATAGTTGTCCAGGGAAAGGAGTGAGAGGAAAAACTTCTACCTGGCTTTTAGCTGCAGCTCCAATTGAACGATTCTTAGGACCAAAAGAAACACAAGCCCTAGAATAAAAAACATTAAGACATTTTTAGAAAAACTTTTGGAATGTACAGTGTAATAAAAATGCTACAGACCAAACCTTATTGCAAAGGGCATTACAATAGAAATGCCAGGACAAAAGTATTCCAAGTCCTAAGGAAAGGTATTTATTTCCAGCTATATTTAATGAAGGCAGAATTTCAGAATAAAGTGATGATACATTACAATGGGATGCCATACATTTCATCCAAAATAAAAGGGAGGGAGGGGGCAAAGACCCTTTTTCAAAACAAACAAACAACTTATAACCACTGTATAGTTCAGACACATAAAGTTCCATGTAACTAAATTTTCCTAGCTATTAGTAGCATACTTGTTTCTAGTGCCCCTATTCTTTAGATACATAACTTCTCTCTGTCACACCTCCGGGGTGCATCCTGCAAGGGCTAGGGACAGCAGAGATTTAGTTCTCTAATTCCCTATTCCATCTGTTCTATTAAATCACCATCTCCCAGTAGCTTTCAACTAGATTCACACGCTTCTTTTGCTAGGGCTAAATCAAGAGCAAACTTACAGAGCTACAAAGTCTAAGGGGTCAACGGTTACATGAAACCAAGTATGTATAACTGTCAAGCCTAGTACTAGGGCTGAATGAATGAAAAATCACTTAAGTGCTTACCATGTGCCAAGTACCGTATTAAGTGACAGAGATACAACAGAAAAGCAAGATAGTCTCTGCTCTCAAGGAGTCCACATTCTATAGAGACTACAGTAGATATCAATTACAAATCAGATGCAAAAAGATGGCTTTAAGGGTACAAAGCATATGGCAATGCATTTACAATAACAACCAACACTATGTTCGAGACACCATGCTAAGTACAATTATTATCTCATTTGATCCTAATGGTAACTTTGTGAAGTAGGTGCTATTATTGTCCCCATTTTATACATGAAAAAAGCAAACAGTGGTTAAGTGTCTTGGCCTTTTGAACATCTGAGGCTGGATTTAACCTCAGGTCTGACACTCTATATAGACTATACTATCCGGCATCTGTATTAACTATATTTGTTTCTGATGTTGAACCATTTGACGCTGCCAAAGATTTTTCTGGTTTTTCAGTGGCTGTAATCAAGCTGGTTATTGTTCAGGCATTTTCAGTGGCATCAGACTCTCCTTGACCACATTCAGGGTTTTCCATCTTCTCCTCCAGCTCATTTTACTGAGGCAAAGAGTGATTTGCCCAAGGTTATACAGCTAGTTAGTGTCTGAGGCCACATTCAAACTCAAGAGGATGAGTCTTCCTGACTCCAGGTCCAGCACTCTATCCACTGTACCACCCAGCGGCCCAGTGAGTTTAACTTACTTCCATATACAATTTACTAGCATATTGCCAAGATACATTTCACTTTCTTTTTTTGTTGTTTTCAAACTCAGAGCATACTAGGCAGTTGCCAAGTCCTCCTTTACAAAATATTCTCAAGTCAAGAAAGAAACCTCACTGGCTTCTTTTCATATCTCCTTTTCCAGGTTATGTACCAAGAACATGAGCATAACTCTTCCTACTATACTTGGCCCACCTTACAAGACCACTCAAAAAACTGACAATACCATTAACCTTATAATTGTAAATTTCTTTAAGAACCATATCAAAATTATTATTTCTATTATAAATGCAATGGTCCATTATCTCAGTGAGGTAAAACATCATATCAGTAAGGACAGACAAGGTATGAATTCATGGGTTTGATCCTAATGGACAAATATGCTCTGACAAAAGGAAGGGTGGCTCAGCCTGCAGAGGTCCTGAAGGAGTACGCAACTCTAAGATCACATATTTCTGCTTTCCAACACAACCCAGATACATTCTGTACATCAAACAACAAAACTTAAAGGCACATGAAAAGAAAATTACTATACACAAAGTGTATCCTAAGCAAGTTTCTTGGTCCCGGGGCTGGGGAGAGAATAAAAACAGTTGATATTGACATACTGGATCCTAACATCCCTATAAATGGATACAACTCCCATCTTACAAAAGAGGAAATAAAAAAATACAACTCATTCCAGGTGGCACAGCTGGTAATGTTAGGGGTGAGATTCAAACCCAGGTGCTTCCTGATTCCAAGTCCAGTGTTGTTCTCAATATACTCCAGTGTCTCTCGCTAATGACTAATTAAAGGGTTTGAGCCACTGACTCCCAGATAGTTATCAGGATAAGAATTTCAAAAGGGAGAACACTGAAGGGACACCACACTGAAATTTCTATGAACCTGGGTAAGAGCAGTGGTCCTTATTGCCAATGAAAATGATAATATCAGTGAGATCAAGTGTGAACTGAAGTCTATACCATGTAGAAATTAACCAGGAAAAAAAAATCATTTTGGTCACATTTGCCAAACCAACCAGAAGATTTTATGCATATGAAGAATATTTCTTTCCCACCCACTACTACACCATCAAGGCAGAATTCAGGTGCTAATGCTTCCTTTTCCAAGAAGACTTCCCGGATTCCTCCCCCCTTCCCTCCCCCAACCTACAATTGATTGACATTAACTTTTCAACTCACAGGATTTCTTAGTCATTTTAAAAATATACTAAAAATTAAGACTACTGCTCCAGCCATCAAGACATCTCTCTTAAGAGACTGTAAGGTCACCAATAAACAGGACTGTATTTCACTCATCTCCACAACTCCTCTAGCACCGAGCAAAGCACTACATACTGTCAAGTACATAAATGTGGAACAGAATTCTCAAATGTGGAAAAAAGATGAATGGACAGCGCTGAAAAACCCATGATTTTCTCATGAGAAATCTTCATTCAGGCTTTTGGCAGAGGAGACATAGGATAAAAGTAACATACAGAACATAAAACTACCTTCCATGGCTTTCTATTTTCCATCAAAACAAGCTTAAACTCCTCTGCCAAGACTTTTAAAACTTCCCACTATCCAAAATAATAATAGCTAATATTTATATAACACTATGTGCCAGGAAGTGCGGTAATAATAAGCACTTTACAATTATTATCTCATTTGCTCTTCCCAACAACCCTGGGAAGTAAGTGCTATTATTATCCCCATTTTACAGATGAGGAAACTTGGGCAAAAAGAGGTTGTAACTTGTCCAGAGTCATATAGTTAGTAAGTGTATGAGACTAGATTGAATTCAGGTCTTCCTGACTCCAAGATAGGCACTCAATCCACTGTGCCACCTACACAGCTGTCCTCCATTGAGGAAGGAGAGAAAATACTAGTTAACTGAAGTGGCCACAGGGAACTTATGAGATGAGCTTTGAAGAAAGAAAGGGTTCTAGAAAGAGATGAGAAAAGAATACATCACATACATGAGCAACAGCTTATGTGAATGTACAGAAGTGGGAGATAGAATGTCCAATTTGGGGAGTAATATTAAATAAGGCTACGAAGGAAATCTGGAACCAGTCTGTAGAGTTTTGTGGGGCTTTTTTCTCAGAAGCAATAGGGAGTTGTTAAGTTTTTATTTTTATCAAAATGTGGCTTATGAAGGTTATTTTGATAATGGTGTGGACAGATTGAAAGGAGGAGAGATCAGAACCAGGAAAACCAATTAGACTGGTTCAAGCCAAAAGGAAATGAGAACCTGAATTAGGGTGAGAGCTCTGTAAAAATAGGTGCACATGACATACTTTGTGACAATAGAATCAATAGGACTTGGCAGTGGATTGGCTGAGGGGAGAAAGGGGGAAGAGAAAGTGAAATCAAGAATGATTATATGTAACAGTGGAAAAGAAAAGCTGGATTTCAAGCAAGAGGACCTTGAGTTCTTATCCTGGCTCTGCCCCTTATTTACCTATGAGACTCTTAGGGCAAATCACCTACTTGGTCTCTGGGCCTCAGTTTTCTCATCTGTAAAATGAACTTTGACTAGACGACCTCTGAGGTACGTCCCAGTTCTAGATGGATGATATTATGATTTCCAGGTTACAAAGCTACATGATTGGGAGGAAGGTGGTACCCTCAACAGATAGAAATTTGGTGGGCAAACCTGGGAAGATACTGACATCCATTTTGGGTATGAGATGCTACAACATACAGTGGGGATTTTAAGAGGCATAAATGAGGAAAGAGTATATCCTGAGCATGGGTACAAGCCTAGGCAAAGGCACAGAGGAAGGAAATAGGAGATGGAAGGTGAAGTTCAGGTATCAGCTAATAGGTCAATTTTACTAGAACAAATTAGAGGGAAAGTTCAGTTTACAAGGGTAATACCAATCTCAATGGGTAATATAGCTCTAAAATCTAAAATGAGAACCAGTGCTAAGTGAAAGTGGTAGAAGAAACCTGCTAAAGTCCATCTCCCAGCCACAGTCCAGGGATGTGAGAGAATGGATAGCTCTACAAAAAAGAGACAAGGGATGACATGTCTTTAAGGGAAAGACAGATTTTCATGCACAACAGAAGATGGAAAGATTAGTACACAATGGAAAGGAGGCAACAGAAAAGTATAGGAAGTAGGGAGGGGCAGGATTGAGTTGGAGAGAGATCAAAGAAGAAGGATGTACAGAACAAAATAGTTTTTACCTCATGGGATACAAAAATGAATCACGGAAAATGAGAGGTGGGAATTAGCTAGCCAGAAGAAAGAAATAACAAGCATGAAGAAGCTTTTAGACCAAATTGGTCTCAAAGTTTTAATTATAAATCTTATGTAAAGATGCCTGTTAATGGTGGTGTCTCTTTAGTTCTAGGAGCAAGAAGACAAGGAGTCTTGCATGTGGAAAGATCATGTGGTAAAGGAGGTCGGTCTCTCTTCCATCCCTTCTAAGCATAATCCTTATGAGAGATCGGAGCTGACAGGGTATATAGCACAGCAACAGCAAAGCATAACATTACCCTCAAAGAAAAGAACAACACTAAAGCCTGAAGAAAACAGACAAGCAAGAGAATCCTGAAGGTTACATATTTAATTATATTGTACATTCTAACCTGAACCTTTCTCTAGAATTTGGAAGAGTGCTCGGAGGGAGATCATTAATTTGCTTTAAGTTACAAATCTACTGGCTCCTTATGAAGTTAAAGAAAGTCTGAAGGCTGAAGCATTTTTAAATGAGTCATCTTTATTTTAGTTTTTAGTTTGAAATATGCCCCAGTTCCTAGTACCTTACCTTTTTTGTTTTCAATCATGCATTTAAAACAAAACAAAAAAAAGCCTCATTTTCAAAGAGCAGGGAAACATTAGCTATTCTGAGTCTAAGAAGTCTAATCCTTATTTTATCACCATAGTAAGGAGAATCCTTTTTAACTCTAACCTCCAACTTTTTTTTGGAGGTTCCAAAAGGGAAACTAATTATCAGTATTTACTTTTAAGTGACTATTTGGGAGGAAAGTACTTTTCCTTTCCTTTCTTGGTTCTTTTAAGGTTCCTTTCAGGGTTTAAGCACTGTTGATCTCAAGGAAAGAATCAGAGCCATACTTCACAGCCTCCCCAAAGTACTGGAGGTATACCACTGCTCCCGTAGCCTAGGCAACCCTAGTTTAGAAGTAAAGGAAACGAATGGTGACTCAGTCTTTCCCACCCCAGCCTCCCACATCAGCTTCTTCAATGTAATTCTGTGTACATCAAGGCAAGGACAAAACACTTTTTTGCTTAGTGATCCTCTGCTGGCAGCTTTCTTGCTATTTCCCTGGGGCTCCTCTCCACCCATATATCCAATTAAATCACCAGCTCCTCCTCTAAGCCCTTTTCACTTATTAGTTTACTTTTTACTTATTGAGGCAGCATGACATAGCAGACAGATTGGTGGACTTGGGAATCATCAAGAAAATCAATCTGAATCCTGCCACTGAAATTAACCAGCGGTGTGACCATAGGCAAGTCACTTAATTTCTATGTCCCAAGTATTCAGCTCATGGTTACAATATCTAACTCCAGAGCTGTCGTGAGGATTAAATGAGATAATGTAGGTAAGGTACTTTGTAATCTACAATGCTATATGAATTAGTTATCATTATTACTTGCCTTTAAATTTATTTCTCCACTGCCCTGGGACACTGTACCCTTTCCTTCTAGATGAGGTTCTGGCAACAGCAAAAAACCAAGGTGTGCTCAACTGTATAGCTGAGTGACCCCATTTCAAGTGTAATTATAAAGGCTGATCTGGGGAATTATTTCGATTTTATACACAAAAGCGTATTTGTCCCAATATTTTTCTAAGTCCTATTAAATTGTAATATTTCATCATTTTAAAGTGGAGAGTCAAGTTTATGAATTGCCCATCCATGGTATATCTTCAGTTCACATTCCCAACAATTTCTAAGTGATTCGATGGAAGAACCTTCCTTTTCTTCTCGACCAATTTTAAAAGTAGGAGCGATTATGTTTAAGTTTAGTAACGGATTAACAACCAATTATTTGCTCTAAGAATTAGGGTGCAAGTTAATTTTTTTTAATATATTTAAACTTTCTGTTTTACATGAGTTTCTCTAATTTTATTGTAAGCCACAAACAAAAGATTTTTTTTTTTAACATGGAGACCTCCAATGTGTTTTAAGAACTTCAGTAACTGTTCATTCCGAATCTTTCCAGTCTAGGTGATGGAAGAAACATATAAAGCACATCTGAAACCCCAGTCATGTGATTCTTATTCAGAACTGTACATCCAGATGCAAAATGGCATCAGGCTTTAATGACCTACAGGCCATTTCCTATTTTCCTAATTTAGGAATATACTGAGTAGTATGCAACTACAGCCACTAGTAGCGCTTTATAATTTTTTTTCCAAAACTAATTTTTCCTATTAGCAAGAAAATCTTCAGAACTATACTATTACCCCAGATTTATTTAATGCTCCAGTCGAGGCCACCCCCAAACACTGGAGAAATGATTCATATTTTCCTTACCCTTCAAATCTGTATCAAACACCCTCCACATTTGATTGCTACTTCCATCCTCATTATCTCCCACCTGCCATTTCCAAGCTGTTGCCAAGGCCTGTCAATTTCACCTTTGCAACAATTCTCAAACATGTCCTGCCTTTGATAGCACCTCAATTCTAACACCTGCCTTCCTCACCTCAGGCTTGGATTACTGCAATAGACTGCAGCTGGATCTGACCCCTCAACTTTGCTATGACTCCCAGCCATTCTCCATTCAGCCACTTAAGTGATTTTCCTAAAGTGCAGGTCCCATCACATCACCTCCCTACTCAAACTTCAGTGGCTTCCCATTATTTCCAAAAGCAAATACAAAATGCTATATCAGAATTCGAAGCTTCTTCATAACCCAGCCCTCTCCTACCTTTCCAGTCTTCTTACACCTAACCCCCTGCCACTTACTCTTTGACATAGTGACACTGGTCTTCTGGCTGTTCCATGACCAAGTCACTCCATCTCTTGGACATTCTCCCACTGAGGCTCCAACTAATGACCTCACTAGCTTCCCTTCAGTCCAAAATAAAAACCAGTCTTCTACAGGAAGCTTCACCCAATCCCTTTTTTTCCCCAAGGCAATGAGGTTAAGTGACTTGCCCAAGGTCACACAGCTAGTGGTCAAGTATCTGAGGCTGGATTAGAACTCAGGTCCTCCTGATTCCAGGGCTAGTGCTGTCTCCACTTCACCACCTAGCTGCCTCAACAACACTACCCTCCCCACCCCCATCCCTCTTAATTCCAGTGCCTTCTCTCAACTATTTCCTACTTATCCAGTACACAGCTTGCATTGTATATATTCACTTATATGTAGTCTTTCATTATACTGTAAGCACCTCAAGGGCAGGGACTACCTTTTGCCTCTCTGTACCCCCAGTTCTTAGTGTCTGGCACACAATAGGTGCTTAATATGTTTACCGACCGACTGATAATTTGTTTGTGACCTATTCAGTTTAATTTTTTTAAAAAAAATTTTTTTGGAGGGGGGAAGGCATTGGGGTTAAGTGATTACCCAAGGTCACACAGCTTGTTAGTTTGTCAAGTGTCTGAGGTCAAATTTGAACTCAAGTTCTCTTGACTCCTGGGCTGGTGCTCTACTCACTACGCCACCTAGCTGCCCCTGACCTATTCAGTTTACATTTCACAAACTTTCAAACTTATTCAACTAAGATGGGAAGTGTTTGAATGGGGGGGGAGGGATAGGGGGGGGGGGGGGCCATGCCACCTCATCTTTCAAACTAGAGCAAATCACATGTTGAGGAAAACTGTCCCAATCCTTAAAGAACTTATAATATTGCTGAAGAGACAAAATACACATAAAAGAGTTGGCACCACAGCATAATATCATGTATTACATCTACTCTGTGCAGCAATCTCCCCTCCAGCAACATGAGAGCATCTCTTCAATTTTATTATTGGAAGTCACTGGAAAAATTAGTAGCAGTTGCTAGTCGACCTGCAATACATCTATTCTGTACAGTAAGTGATATCTATACTGCAGAGCTAAGGGTATTTCTGAAACACTCAGAATGTTAAGAGGAGGAAAGGTTCATGCTATAGTGGAAAGACCCTGCCTGCCTTGCTGTGCTACTTTTATGACCCTGGGCAAGTTACACCCTCCCATGCCTCAGTTTACTCATTTGTAACTTGACATTGGATTAGATTAAGGGTTCTTAACCCTTGAGTCCATGGACCCCAATGGAATCCATGGATAGATTTCAGGGTTTTTTGTTGCTTTTCTTTAGTATTTTTATAATTATATTTCAACTTAATAGTTTTCCTTTACAATCCCTATGCATTTTATGCATTCAAAAACATTATTCTACATATAAAGTTCATGGGTTTCACCAGAATACAAAAGGGTCCACAACACAAAAAAGTATAATGCTAAATGATTTCCAAGGTCCCTTCCAGGGCTCGATTCCATGATTCTAGAGTAAGTATGGTATATATAGTGAATTGAGGAGGGGTGAGAGGGTGGAGTTCCAGATTGGACATGCAGCCACTTCTCACTGTATGCCCCAGGGGAAGTTTCACTTTCTCAAGGCCTCACTTTCCTCAACTGTTAAATAAGAAGCCTGTACTAGATCTGGAAGCTGAAATCCTTTCTAAGTTTTATGATCCTACGATTTGAAAGATGGTGTTAGCCAAGACAAACTGATCGGCAGCTTTTGTAAAAATTCATTAGGACTAGGTCTCCATAATTTACTTTAAAATGTGGAATCTTTTAACGAAGCTACCAATAAAAGGTAGGTACCTTGTTTGTTAACATTGGGGGGAAATATTCCAGAGAATCCATGATGAAATACCTTCAGACAGAGGAGTGAGAGACTCAAGATGTGGAATGAGACATTTTTTGGACACAGCCAATGCAGATATTTGTTTTGCTTACCTAAGCATATTTGTTATAGTATTCTTTTTATCAAAGGGGGAAGGGGGGGGAGAGGTTTTTTTTAAGTAAAGAAAAAAATTGGGGGAAATATCCTCGATCCCTCCTAATTCGGTAGGAAACCTAGACAATAGAGTGGTCTAGTCTAAACCTGCAGACAAGCTATTAGCGGGGACTGCAAAGGATAAACCTTCACTAAAGATAATTATCAAGTCCTTCTCGGACTATCTAACATGCTACCAGAGCAGACCTTTAAACCTTGGGATCTTAGGATTTGAAGTCAGGGCCCAGGTTCAAACCCAGCCTGGCCTGCTCCGACCTGTGCGACCTGGGGCAAATCGCTTACAAACTCTCCGGGCCGCAGTTCCTCATCTACAAAATGAGATCGGCTTGGATGAACATTAAAATCCCTTTCAGCTCTAAATATACGGTCCTTTGACCTCCCTTAACACGATCTGGACATCTCCAAGGTGAAGTGGTCTCCTTACCAATAGCCCTAGCCTCTCCAAAATCCCACCCTGTCTCCATAACCCTCCTCCTCCCAGGCAATGAAAAATCACTAGTCTCCTCCCTCCCTCACAAATCCGGTGGCTTTTAGGGGCCCTTCTGGGTCTCCCAGACCCCCTCACAAGAGCCCTCTGCTCTTCCCTCCCCCACGCTCTAGCCTCGGACCCTATTTTGCACCAGACTCTGCTATTCTTGGGCCCTGGGACTCCCTTACTTTGGGGCTCGGTGCCTGGTAGAGGGTAGACGCTTAATAAATGCTATTTAACTGACTCATCCTCTAATTCTCTACCCCCAACCCCCCCCCCCATATAGCCCGACCATCTCCTTTCAGGCCAGCCCCAAATTCTATGCCCCCTCCCTCGGCCTCTGTCCTCGTGGCGAGAGGCGGGGGGGGTGGGGGGGGTAGTGAAGAACCTCGGACTTGGACAAATGCCTTCGCCCGTCTGAGCCTCCGTCGCCTCATCTGTAGAATGGGTAGTCTCCCGCGAGTTGTCAGCAAAGCACCGGAGCATGTCGGGTACCCTGTCTCGTCCCGAGCCCACGAGTCGTCGGGCGGAGACCCTGACCCACTCGGTCCCCGGCTCCCGCCTCCCTCGCCCTCACTCACGGGGTGCAGCGGTCGCTGTACTCGTTGGCGATAGTCTCGATGCCGCCGGCCCGGGCCACGGCAACGTAGCAGCTTTGGAAGCCCAGGTCTATGCCCACCACCGACATGGCCCCGGCCTGGGACGGGAGCCCGGCGGCCCCGCGCGGCACCGGGGGAGGGGCTGGGGAGAGCGCGAGGCGCACGCACGAGGCCCCGCGTGGCTGCCCAGGAGCGCGCGCCACCCGCCGCCGCCGGGCCTGAGGACTGAATGCCGGATCGACCCACGGACGGACGGACGGACGGACGGAGAGAGGGAGGGAGGGAGAAAGAGAGGTACAGGGAAGGGAAGAGACAGAGAGAAAGGGAGGGCACGAGGTAGCGCGCGAGCCAGGCGGGCACACAAGCTCCGAGCCGGCTTGGCTGCCGGGACACTGGCGGCCGAGAGGGCTGCGGGGGCGGGGGCTGGGGCGGGCTAGGGAGGGGGCAGAGGAAGCTCTCGAAGGATCTCGTCGCGTCTGGAGGAGGGCGGGGTCAGGAAGACCGGAGAAAGAAGGGCGCTTCTCGCGACGTTTCCCGACTTTTCCTCTCTCCCCACTCCCCTACCCCCACCTTCCCGGGGCTCCTCCCCCTACGTTGCTACGTCACGCACTGGTCTGGGGCGAGGGAAGGGAGGGAAAGGGACGGAAGGAGAGAAGGGGCGGAAGGCTTTCATCTTGTTGCAGTGCGCCTGCGCCACCCAGGGTGCTGTCTACTCCTCCGGCAATTAACTCGAACAATGAATGGGGACGCGGCCAAAGCAAAATTGTCTTACGGGCATGTTCACCAAGCGGAATATGCTATCGTCATCCGCCTCTGTCCACCCCACGTCGGTTCCGTGGAGAGGAAGAGCGCGGGATCTGAATCTGCATAACACTTGGATGACCTGGGGCAAGTGTCCGACCTGAGCCCTTAAGCCTCACTCCCTCCTCTTCGGTTAAAATGAACCCATTGGCCTTGATGACCATCCGTCTTACAGATTATTATTATGCGGAAAACGATAACGGCTAGCACGCTTACTAGATTTAAGGTTTACAAATATCTCGTTTTATCTTAACCACAGCCCAGGGAGGTAGGGGCTGCTACCCTGATTTTGGAGAGAGGTTGCACAGGCTTACTATGACTGTTAAGTGTTTGAGGCTGGATTGGAGGCACTTGACTTACATCCATCATCTTAACCATTTCCGTATATTATCTCTTGCTCCAGGAGCCCAACTGGAGACACAAAGTCTCCCAGGCTGAAAGATGTAGATTTTGCTAGGCTTCTGACTCCTACAAAGAGCAAACCTAGAAGAGTCACTTAACCTCTCAATACCCCCAGGCAAATCAGTTTAATTGCAGAACGGTTCCCAGATTTGTAGTCCTGTACTCTGCACAAATTGTTCAGTCCTTCAGTTGGGTAGGACTCCTCCTTATTCAGTGGACCATAACATGCCAGTACTGTCCGTGGCATTTTCTTGACAGATAGTGTAGTGGTTTGCCATTTCTTTCTCCAGTGGATTAAGGCAAGGTTAAGTGACTTGCCCAGGGTCACACAGCTAGTAAGTGTCTGAGGCTGTATTTGAACTCAGTTCTTCCTGACAGTGAACAGAGCACTGGGTTTGGAGTCAGTTCAAATATGACTTCAGGTACTTGCTAGCTGTGTGACCCTTGTTTGCCTCAGTTTCCTCATTTGTAAAATGAACTGGAAGAGGAAATGGCAAACCTCTCCAGTATCTTTGCCTCCCCCCCCCCCAAAAAAAACCCCAATGGAGTCACAAAGAGTTGAGCACTACTGAAAAGACTGATCAACAGCCTCCTAACTCCAGGCCCAGTTCTCTATCCACTAAGCCACCTAACTACCTCCAAAGCACACATGCATGGGCACATAGTAACTACTTAATGTATGCTGTTCAGATGTTCGTGGGGGCAAGGAGTTTCCTCACCTATAGGTTCCTTTCACCAATAAAATCAAAGATGGGGACCCAAAAAATGTTATTCCCATTTTGTAGGTGAGGAGACAAACCCAATGAGAATGGAACAGCCTTAGCTGCCCAAGTCATTTCCTCAGAGCAACAGTTCAAGCTTTTTCTTCCCTCTCTTAATCTCTTAATCACATTCTCTTGACTTAACTCCACAGGTAATTATCTAGCTCTGGTTCACAGAACAGATACTGCTTAGTCACCTTGCTTCCATTTCTCATAACTTTTAAGCCTCCTCACCCTCTCTGGTCACAGAAGAGATAATGTTCCTCTTATCTGTGCCTGCCATCCCATTCCTTCCCTCTTTTTGCATGCTTTTTGATCTTACACCAGTCATTTCCAGGGGCCTTGCAATAAAGAGAAATAGTTCAGTAAAACCAACTGACACAAGAACTACATCTAATAGTGAATGCAACATTTTATATCCGTAGTCCCCCCCCAACTTCAGATTAAAAGGGGTAGGTGCTTCCTCATCTCTTCTCCAGGACGAAGATTGATTGTTACAGTTACACAGCCTTCAGCTTAGTCTTACATTCTTTCCCCTTGTTCTGCTTCAGACTATAGAAGTTCCTAAGTTTTCTTATGTTTCTCTGAATTCCTCATATTTGTAATTTCTTACATTCTAATGTTACTTTGTTACATTTATATACTATGTTATTCCATTCAACCATTCCACAACTATTGGATACATTGTTTCCAGCCTTTGCTGCCACAAAAAGTGTTGCTATGAATATTTTGCTATATTTGAAACCTTTCATTCTCTTTAGCATCCTTGAGATATATGCCAAGTTGGCTCTCTGGGTAGGTTCTCTCTTACTCTCTCTCTCTCACTGGCTCCCATTTGCCTACAAATATGTTCAAGTCTCCTTAGTCCAAAAAAATGTTTGTGATCCTTCTGCAGTACCAACTCCCTTCTCTTCCCTTCTCTTGCTAAACTTCTTAAAAAACTTGTCTGCAACAAATGTTTCTACTTCTCCATTACCCACTCTCTGTAACCAGTTGAAAAATCTGGTTTCTTATCCCACTACTGTACTGAATGAAGGCTTCTGGCAAGATAGGTGATGTAAGTTAGTTCGCCTAACCATCACAAAGCCCAAACCCCTATCTATTAGGTGCTAAGTCCATGGGGGCGTGAAGCCCCCAGGGTCCTAAGGGGAGTTGCTAAGACCAGAGCCAATAGTAAGAGCCTAAATTCTGGTTGCTCAGATGAAGTTTGACTAAGGCTAGAGTGCATAAAAATAGAGAGCAGAGCTATTTGCTTTGGGCTCTCACTCTTGAAGGTGGGTTGATGTGGAAACTCTGGTTAGCTGTAGTTAAGAGCCCTCCAGCTTGTAAACCCAGACATTTAGACTTTGTTAAACCCTGGTAACTATGCATTGAGATTTGAATCAGACCAGGTCTTTCTGTTGATGTTTGTAATTTGTATTTGCTCTGAAGCTCAGGGTGCTGGCTTTTCCCCGAACTAAGTGAATGATATTTGTATACTAGATTAAAGTAAGATTGTTAACCCCTTAATGTTGCTTTCCTTAGTAAAGCAGATCAAAAGAACCTGTGTTGGAAGCTTTCTGTGTACTGGTTGTTGGTGGGTTTTACACCCCTTCAGCAGCCGCTAGCAGATTGTTGCAACAACAGGTTACAAAAGGAGTAAGTAATGAAAAAGCGTTAACATCTGACAACTTTTTCAAGAGATGACATAATCTGTATCAAATTGCTTGCCTTCTCAAGGAAGGGGGATAGGAGAGAATTTGGAACTTAAAATTAAAAAAAAACCTAAATGTTTAAAATGTTTGTTTACATATAATTGAGAAAAAAATTAAATGTAAAAAAATTGGCAAGAGAAGGGAACATAAGGAGAGAGATGGGACTGTAGCAGGATCATGGATTTTTTTTTTCCATTAGGACTGAGGAGACTAGAATGTGGTTGTAGGCAAATGGGAGCAGGTAGTAATTGAGAGATCAATAATGCATGAGAAAGAAAGCATAGACCCCACTGCTTGGTATGTATCCCAAGGATATCAATGACAGAATGAAAGGTTCCAAATACGGCAAAATACTCATAGCAACACTTTGTGGTAGCAAAAACTAGAAACGCCTTAGAGGCACACCAAATAAACTTTTTTTTTTAAATTATACTAAGCTTAGAAGAAAGGAAACCCACAAGGAAACCTCTACTAAAAATCCTACTAAAGTACTCTAAAAAGAATAAGAGGTAATGAGCAGTTAAAGAAAAACTCCCAATTATGAAGAAACGCTACAGGGTAAAAGAATACCAGAGTACTAAAACTTCGGAAGAAGAGAATGATACTAAAATACCTAGAACTAGAACCACAGAAAAGAAAAAGGGGATGGCCACTAAA
The DNA here is from genome assembly GCA_028646595.1 of Phalanger gymnotis. Lineage (NCBI taxonomy): Eukaryota > Metazoa > Chordata > Mammalia > Diprotodontia > Phalangeridae > Phalanger > Phalanger gymnotis. The sequence goes on along the minus strand of CM053625.1, from coordinate 28,924,883 downwards.
AGAACTAAGGAAGAGTGATTAATAGGTCTAATAAGAGAATAGAAGGAGGAAAATTAGAACTCAATACAAAATGCAAAAGGAAAGTCACCTGCTTAGAATAGACAATGGAAAACTTCAGCAAAGCAGTGAACTTGAAGGAAAAAAAAAAAGAAACCAAACTCAGAAAGTTCAAAGATGAAAGAATTATTAGAGGAAAGTCAAAAGAGCAAACCTGAAAGTATGGGTGAAATAAGTATGATTTTTTTTAAATGACCTAGAAATAGAGGTACAAGAGAGAATCTAAGAATCATCGTCCTCATTGAAAAACATGATGAGAAAAAAACCAACCCTGAATATCAGTAGTAATCTGGAAAAACTCTGTGGTTTTTCTGGCCTGGTCTTTTTCTGTCCAATAGGATATATCTGTTCCCTAGCCAGGGTCCTTCCTCCTGCCTGGGACATTCTTCCTTCTCCCCTGCCCTTTTTCTGCCCCCAGTATCTTGGAACAAATAGGAATTTCTGGCTATAGCAATAAGAGAGAAAACTGGTGGCAACAGCAAAAGTACTGTAGTAAGACATGTATCTGGGGCTCATAAGCAAAGCCAGAAGCTCCAGAAGCCACAACAATCTGTCAGTGCCATATAGAACACTGAAGAACTATAGTCCTAACAGCTGAGAGATAAGAGATACTCACCAAGCAAAAGAAAGCAGGATGCGCCAGAGAGAAGAGGAAAAATAGAGGTACCAGCTCAGCTCTTAAATATGGTCCTCACCTCCAGTTACACTGCTAGGCCTTCACCCGGTGAGGTTATTTTACAGGGTCTGTGACTGAACTCTTGGGAGGTTGGAAGAAGGAAGGAGACAATAGGAAAGAGTGAAACTCACCAGAAGGTAGCCTATAACCATCCCCTTGCTAACCTGGTCTAGGATACTAACTCTTTCTCAGTTCTTATTCATATTTTATCATCTTCATCTATTTTTCTAGACTTTTGATTTCAACAGTGTAAGCAAGCTCCTACTACCAAGCATGTTGGCAATTGTTCTGCAATGTACTCTTAGATAGTTACCTGAGACTTAAATGGCATGGCCAGGGACACATAACTACTAGGTGTCAAAGGTGAAACTTGACCTCATATCATCCTGACTCCAAGGCTACCACACTTTATCAAACTACCTTTCTCTTCTATACAATTTTAATAAAACCTACTCTCTATCCATTAGCCCATTAGTGTGATGCTTTAAGAACTTAATATCCTAGAAGAGAATTAGACTCTCATATTCCCAGGGAGGATTCTGAGTATCAACAAAATGAGTCATAGAGTCGTTATTTGAAAACCTTCAGGACTGATCTCAACCTATGTGAACCTACATGGTTATGGTTATGAGCTAAACTAATACAAACAGTCACTACTACCCTCCTTTACTATATCCTTTCCTACCCACTTGAACTCAGTCTTTCAAAAAGCTTCCAGAATAATCTTTCTTATGCATGTATAAATTCTATTTCAAAAGACTCCTTGCTGAGGTTATAGTTACTTTTACCATAGCTTTTTTTTTCAGTTTATTATTTAATATATTTAGTTTTCAGCATTGATTTTTGCAAGAGTTTGAATTACAAATTTTCTCCCCATTTCTACCCTCCCCCCCACTCCAAGATGGCATATATTCTGGTTGCCCTGTTCCCCAGTCTGCCCTCCCTTCTGTCACCCCACTCCCCTCCCATCCCCTTCTCCCTTCCTTTCTTGTAGGGCAAGATAAATTTCTATGCCCCATTGCCTGTGTATCTTATTTTCTAGTTGCATGCAAAAAATGTTTTTTTTTTGTTTTTGAACATCTGTTTTTAAAACTTTGAGTTCCAAATTCTCTCCCCTCTTCCCTTC
>CM053625.1:28906576-28922524 GCA_028646595.1 Phalanger gymnotis | reverse complement strand
TGATCCTGCCACTTAATTCCTCCCACCAGGTGGGCCTGGGGTCAGAAGCAACTGCAGCTGTAGTTCTGTAGCTGCCCCACCTCTGCTGCCCCTGGGGTGGTGTCTGAACCACAAACTCCCTGTCCCCAGCAGCTTTTCTCACTAACCTTCTCTGTTGTCTTTGGTGTTTGCGGGTTGAGAAGTCTGGTAACTGCCACAGCTCACTGATTCAGGGTGCTAGGGCACGCTCCACCCAGCTCCTGGTCTGGTTGGTCCCCGCCACCCATGCTGGGCTCTGCTCTGCTCCCCTCTTCTCCCAGCTCCATGCGGGATAGACCTTATCCAGAGACCATCCAGGCTGTCCTGGGCTGGAGCCCTGCTTCCCTCTGCTGTTTTGTGGGTTCTGCAGTTCTAGAATTGGTTCAGAGCCATTTTTTATAGGTTTTTGGAGGGACTTGGTGGGGAGCTCACACTAGTCCCTGCTTTCCAGTGGCCATCTTGGCTCCGTCCCCTCACTTTTACTATAGCTTTAAGAGCCAAATAGTGTGTGTAGGATTTGGCCGTTGAGGCTGGCAGCATTTGGGAAAACTGAAAAGAAAGTTAATTACGGATGGTTTAAGAAAAACTATGGAGAAGACAGAGAATAATGAGAAAAAAACTTTTTTTCTTGGGAAAATTGTCTTAGCTATTGTTTTATGAAGAAACATTACAAAGATAATTTTATGATTGAGTTTTGAGAAAGGTTCCACATGATGGCTTGAGAAAAGGTGAATAAACTTTTCATGTCATGGCTGGGGTGAAGTTAGAACAGACAGACAAAGAAGATGGAAAGGCCTTTCTTTTCAAAATTCATTTTTTTAACATTGTTTTCTTTTTAAATTTTGATTTCCAGATTTTCTCCTTTGATCCCATTCCTGTCCCACCTACTGAGAAGACAATATACCAGTTACGCAAGTGAAATCCTGCAAAATATACTTCCATATTAACCATATCATAAATAATAAATAAACAAATAGATGACCAAATAAATAAATAAGGTGAAAGAATTATACTTCAATTTGCACTCAGAGTTCATCAGTTCTCCCTCTGGAATTACTTGGCATTTTTTCATCATGAGTCTTTTGGAATTGGTTTGGGTCACTGTATTAATCAAAGTAGTCAAGCCTTTCACAGTTGATCATCATTACAACATTGCTGTTACTGTATAAAAGGATCTCCCAGTTCTTCTCACTTCACTTTGTATCAGTTTATAGAGGTCTCGCCATGTTTTTTTTTTTGAAACCTCCCTCCTCCTCATTTCTTATAGCACAATAGCACTCCATCACATCATATAGCACAACTTATTCAGCTGTTCCTCAGTTGTTGGACAACCCCTCAGTTTCCAGTTGTTTGCCACCACAAAAAGGACCGGTATAAATATTTTTGTACGTGTAGGTCTTTCTTTTTCTTTGATCTCTTTGGGTTATAGACCAAGCAGTGGTTTTGCTGGACCAGAGGTTATACACAGTTTTTTAGTCCCTTGGGCTGAGTTTTAGATTGTTCTCCAGAATGTTTGAATCAACTCACTACTCAGCCAGTTCATTAATGTACCTATTTTCCCTCATCTCTTCCAGCATTTATCATTTCTGACAGGTGTGAAGTGGTACCTCAGAGTTGTTTTAATCTGTCTTTTTTAATGAGTAGTGATTTAGAGCACTTTTTCATATGACTATAGATAACTTTGCTTTCTTCTTCTAAAAATTGCCTGTAAATATCCTTTGATCATCGGGGAATGGTTTTTACTTTTATAAATTTGACTCAGTTCCCTACATATTTAAGAAGTGAGGCCTTTATCAGAGAAACTTGCTATGAATTTTTTTATATTACTTCATTGTCTATGGTACCTTTTTAGCAAAATGTAATTTTCCTGATTATCCTTTTCAATTAGGTCTATTTTTGCCTTTCCTTTTTCTGAGATCATGTTTGCTACCCCTTCCCTCCTCACTTCAGTTGAAGTATCATAAACTCTGCTCCAGACTTTCATTCCAGCTCTGTGTGTGTCTTTCTGTCCCAAGTGTATCTCTGGTACACAATATGTTGGATTCTGGTTTCTAATCCATTCTACTATCCACTTCCATTCCATGAGTTAGTTCATCCCATTCATATTTACAGTTATCATCACTAACTGTGTATTTCTCTTCAACCCATTTTCCTCTGTTCATTCTTCTCTCTCTTTTCATCTTATCCCTCCTCAAAAGTCTATCTTGGTTCCAACCACTACTTCCCCCAATCCACTCTCCCTCTTATCATCTCCACCAATATCTCTTATCCCTTTCCATTCCTATCGCCTTATTAGGTAAAATAGATTTCTATACCCAACTGAGTGTACGTGTGTGTGTGCACACGCACACATGTGTGTATATACACACTTTAAGCCAATTCCCTCTTTGAATTAATTCGAATGAGCATGACGTTCAAGCATTGCCTGCCACCCTCCTCCCCCATTTTCCTCTCCACTATAAAAGCTCTTCCTTGTGCTCTTCCTTTATGTAAGAAAAATTTCCCCATTCTAGCTGGAGAGTCCTTTCTTGATGGAATTTTTTGACCCTAGTCTTTCCTAGAAGGTTAAAAGGATTCTTGGGAAGACTTTATGTATTTTTAGGGAACTGAATGGTGGAACTGTGCTTCCTGGCAGTGAGGAGAGCACCGGCCCTGGAGTCAGGAGTACCTGAGTTCAAATCCAGCCTCAGATACTTGACACGTTTACTAGCTGTGTGACCTTGGGCTAGTCACTTAACCCCAATTGCCCTGCCTTCCCCCCTGCAAAAAAAAAACCAAAAACAAAACAGAAACAAAAACAAAAGAGCTGTGCTTCCAAAAGTAAGAAGTCATTTGCAATTACAGATGACTCTGGCTGTCCTCTTTCTCATAACTAAAATATCTAAATGGTGATTTTTATGTTTTCAAAGCTCAGGAAGGTTAGAGGATTTGCCTGTGCCCATATAGGCAGCAAGAATCAGGGAGAAATGGAAACTAGATATCTCCTGAATTCAAGATCTGAACTCTGCTTTGCTCCGGACCTGTAATGAACTGTACCCTGCACCTGCTACAATCTTACTTATCCTTAAAAACCTAGCTCAAATGATGCCTTCTCTGATGCCCCACTCAGAAATTATTTTGGTTTCTTCAGATTTTATATAATGCTTATATCTTTCTTACGAATCACAGAATTTGAGAGTTGGAAAGAATCTCAGCAGTCATCTTTGTTCAGCCATTTTTCAATCATATGCAACTCTGTGATCCCATTTGGGGTTTTCTTGGCAAAAAATCCTGCAGTGGTTTGCCATTTCCTTCTCCAGCTCATTTTATGGATGACGAAACTGAGGCAGATGAGGTTACGTGACTTTCCCAGGGTCACACAGCTAGTAAGTATCTGAGGCTTCAGCAGCCAACTAGTCCAACCCAAACCTGAAAAGAATTCCTACTATAATGTACCTGACAAATAGTCATTTAACCTTTGCTTGAACATCTCCAATAAGGGGGTCTTGCATTATGATTGATAGTTACATATAGTTATTTTATAATTATTTAATTTATATGCACGTTTTATATCATAAGATCATAGATTTAGAACTGGAAGGAAACTTGCAGATTATTGAATCGAACCTCTTCGTCTTATAGATTAGGAAACTGATAGCCAAACAGGTCAATTTGCCCAGTGTTATGCCATTAGTGAGTGACAGAGCTGGGATTTGAACCTAGGTGTTCTGACTCCAAATTCACTGCACTTTTCCCTGAACTACACTGCTTTTGCACTATGAACTTCATCAGAGAAAAGTGTTCATCTTATTAATAGTTTTTATTTCCCCACTGCCTAGCACAGTGCTCTGTACCTAGCAGTACCTTAATAAATAATACCAGTGATTGTTGAGTGAATGACTGAATAAACAAACACAATAATTATAATGTATGGCTGTCTATCCAAGAGTAATAAGCACTAGACATACACAGAGTAGTCTGCTCTGGCCTGGAATGCACAGCAACTTCATCAGTCCAATAAATGAGGTCTCCTTTCTCTGTAGACTTCAACAATAAGAAGTCTGTCACTGACACAGCAGAAGTGAACAGAGCAGACAGTCGTCTTGGTTTATTCAGCATAGGCCTTACACTCCTGGTTTTCTTTGGCACAATACCCAGCAACCTAACCCATCATCCTCACTGAGATGTTCCCTTCTAAAAATAAGCTGTGACCAACGTCAGCTCCAAAACCCTTGTCCTGCTATAAATAGTTCTCTGTATCATCAAACATATGGTTCATGAGGCTATTCTGGGACATTTGAGCATCAACGAATCAGATCAGCAGAGTTCAGAACTATGGCAAGCCTAAAGTATCACGTTTCTAGGAATTCTGTTGTGGAATAAACCATTTACAACATGGTTCTCAAAACATGTAGCATGTTGGTGGCACGAATAAACACAATACTTTTGCCATCCATAAAAGCTTCTCAAATATCATAAGGGCATGACATTGTTAAATTCTTTACTCTGTTAAAACGATTAAATTTAGATCAAGTCAATATGTATTGAGTACCTTACTGGACACTACTGGGGTCTGGGACATAGCAAAGAAATCATTAGTTGATACCTAGAGAGATACTGAGAGGTATTCCTATCTGTCTTCTTAGGAGATACGGAGAAAATCACAGGATCCCATAGTTAGAACTGGAAGAAACCTCAGTGGTAATCTAAGCCAACCCCCTCATTTCAAAGATGAGAGAATTGAGGTTAAAAAAAAAGTTAAGTTAAATTCAATCAAGTTTTTAAAAAAAAAAAGTTAAGAAAATCAATGTCACATGAGTAATAATTGGCAGAACCAGAATTTGAACCCATTTCTCTAACTCCAAATCCATAGTTCTTTCCACTGTGACATGGATTATATGACCTCTAAATTCCCTTTTATCTCTGGGATTCTCTAATTCTATGACTGACACTCCATCCACACTACCTTATATGGCATAGAAGATATCCTCTTCCCAGAGGAGAGAATAAGCTAAAAAAGGTAAACGGTTTAACCTTGTCATAGTAGCAGAGCTTGGGGGGGGGGTAGGAGGGAGGAGAGAGGGGAAAGACAGAGAGGAATTTAAAGCCTGCTTACCATTTCCCCAGTATGTTACTTGCAAGTATGACATCCATACATCCTGAATTTTATAACAGTCTCAATTTCAATAAAAGGAAGTATGCTTCCTTCCTTGATTGTAAAGGTGAAGGACTATGAATGTGGAACATTCTAAATAATTCTGTTAGACAGTTGTGTTAGTTTTGCAACAGCTTTTTCTACTTTTTTCTTATTCTTTGTGATAGGGATGGTACCCTGAGGAGGAGAGAGGGAAATGATATATGAAGGTGATACAAAAAAGATATTAACAAAAAGGATTTTTTAAAGTTTAAAAATGTTCAAAATGAAAAAGAAAAGGAAATATATTTTAATAAAACCTTGCAAAATGAATTTCTTTTGCCAGATAAAATTCTGATACCCCCCACCCCCATCTTGAGTAGGTGACACTGCATACACACGGTCATTGTCCTGAAATGTTGAATCTGAAGTGTTCAGCCTGGTTTCTAGGAAGCCCTTTTCCTTAACTAGAGATTCCCTTGGCCTGATAACCTGGATTAACCAAGGTGTCTGGTGGTACCAAGTGCTAGTCTATCATAAGGGAAGATCCTAAACTTTCTTGCAGTAGAAAGAGCCCTGAAATTGGAGTCAGAAGATCCGAGTCTAGTTCTGCTCTGCCTCTCACTATCTGTATGACCTTGAGCAAGTCTCTTCCTTTACTGGCTTCTATGTTTCTCTCTCTGACTGGAAATTATAATTCTTTCACTATACACCTCAGGGGGCTGTTGTAAAACAATATGGAAACTGCAAAACTCCACATAAAAGTGAGTTATCATCATTATTATAATAACTCGCAAAATTGGTGTTGAACATTTAATCTATAGAAATGAATCTAGACTGCTCTGTATAGATTTGGAGCAGCCAAGGTCAAACATACTTTGCTTCTTCCTGCGGGATCCAAACAAATGGTGTAGACGCTCAATAAATGATCAGTGGACTGTGAACCACATAGTGAGATTGTTCAGGGAAATCCCAGATTTGCTAGACAAGGGCATCTCTTATGCATTTGGACACATATGACGCCTTCGTGCTAGGTTACATTGGCCTTTTTCCGCCCGACTTAAGTTGATAACCTGGTAGTTTAGGTTTGATATTGCAATGAAAATGATTTTTGCTTGGCCATAGCAGGGGAAAAATATTCAACAATAATATTCAGTAAGGTTGATTCAACTTAGCACAGCTTCCCAATGTCGATTATGCTGTCAGTTAGTGGTCAGAAATGTTACAGAGGAACTGACCCTTTGGCAGAGCCTTAGGAAAAGCATATATAATAGGACACTGGGAAATATTGCTCTTATCACAGTCCCCATGATCTTGGTTGTTTGAAGAGAATTGGCCTTTGAGAGTCAGGAGGATAGACTCTAGTCAGATTATAAGAGCTGTAGAAACAGCCCCACCTGTACTCTTTGGGGTCTCTTCTAGTGCCTTCTCTCCCTTGGAATTCTAGCAAAACAGGGAGGAGATTTTGTTTCCCTCCCATTTCTCCCAGGGAGCACTCTATAATAGGAGCACATGGGAGCAGAGAACTATCCTTGCCTATGCAGGGATAATGGAGAACCCTGAGCTCTCAGCTACCTCCTTCTGCTTTCCATTTTATTGTTTTTTTTTTCTTTTTGACTAGATAAAAGAAGCCATTCTCTGCCTCATTTCTTACCTAGCCTTAATCACTGAATGGGCATTGCCCCAGTCAAACTGAAACCTGGGAAAGAGCTTAGGTTAAAAAGGCCAAGGTCTCCCACTACATCCGAGGCCATCTCCAGTCATCTGTATCTTGCCCCTGGACCCAGATGGCTCCGGAAGAGAAAGCGAGGCTGGTGACTTTGCACAGCCCTCTGTCACTTAAATCCAATTCACTTGCATGTCATGGCATCACCTCCCTGAGATCATGGTCCTCTTCGAGAATGGAGGATAAACAATAATGGTTTGTTCTCTGAGCATATCTCAACAACAAGTAGTCTTGAGAAATGGATATTTCTAGCCCTGTTGGCTTCCTCATGAGTTTAAGAGTTCCTGATTTGGGTGGGGCTACCCAGACAGGAAGGAGAGCAGTAAGAGCATACTTCTCCGAGGAGAAAAAGCAGCATCTCCAGGAGTAGCCTGTGGCTACAAACTAATGAAAGCCATCTTTGCTAGCCAGGAGATCTGGACCTTGGGAGTTGCTTGGACAGAGGTCCAAAGTGAATATAAGTGTAAATATCTATCCAGCTGTCCCATAAAATTTATTTTCCCTTCCATGGTAGTATAAGAAATGAAATGAGTTATTTGAGTTGTCTCATATTTTTGTGTTTGCTGATGCACTCCTGTGAGTCTTTTGCAGGGGTATGCTAGCTAGTAAATGTTTAGCAGCAATAGCCAACATTTATATAATGCTTTCAGATTTGCAAAGCATTTTACATATGTTAGCTTGTCTGATCATTACAATAGTCCTGGGAGATAGCTACTTTTTATTATCCCTATTTTACAGATGAGGAAACTAAGGCTAAAAGAGGTTAAATTATTTGCCCAGGGGCATACAAGTAGTATCTGAGGCAGGAGTTGAACCCAGGTCTTCCTAACTCTAAGTCCAAGACTCTATCTGCTATGCCACCTAGCTAAAGACAAAGGGCAGCAGTGTATTTTATCGTCTCTTCCCTAGAGCCAAGATTGATCATTAAAACAACTTAGCATTCAGCTTCCTTTCAGCATTCTTTTTTTATATTTGTGTTATTGTAGTCATTATGTATATTGTTCTCTCTGATATTCATACAACTTTCCCACTCTTTTCTGAATTCCCTATATTTGTCATTTCTTATAGCACAATATTATTGAATTATATATCACAATTTTTCAACTATTTTCCTATCAATGGGCATCTACGTTATTCCCAGTTTTTTGTTTTTGTTTTTTTTGCTACTACAAAAAGTGATGTTATGAACATTTTGGTGCTCCCAATAAGATTTTCTTTTTAGGCTTCTTGTCTGAAGAAGATTCTGCATTTAATCCTAGGATCTAATGAACAACCAAAATCAGAATGCCTCAAGTTCATGCAGCATCTTGGCCAAACATGGCTTCATGTTCCAAAGGGGACCATTTATTAGTCGTTGACAAGTAGTTATATTTAATGTCCAAATGAAATGTGAGTTCAAAATCTAAAAATATCTCAGATGATTAGAGATGATTTGACACTTGGAATGCCCACTACAAAAGCACTAACTAGGAGAATGGGTAGGACCTTAGTAACTAACAACATGTTTTCCTGGGAACAGCACAGAGATATGGAGTTCCCCATGACTAAATGGGGTGTCAGATTCCCAGGAGTGAAAAAACTGCACATTGGAAGTAGGATCACAGCATCATGGGTTCAAAGCTTAAAGAGACTTAGGAGCTTATCTAGTCCCCTCCCACCCTTGTTTTTCAGGTGACTTTCCCGAGGTCACAGAGCTAGTAAGTATTAGAGACAAGATTTGAGTACGGGTCTTCCTGACTCCAAATCTAGCGCTCTAGCCACTGTACCACACTGCCTCTCAACTTGGAATAAAGTTCTTCCAAACAAAGGTCAATTTCATACCTGATTCAGGCAGGTTCAAGATTGGGACTGGAATGAAGTCAGACCATCTAACATTTAACACACGAAAGAAAAAGAAAGTTTATTTAGCAGTAGCATGCAAAGGATATTTGGCAAGGATATAATCCTGGGTCAGGTAAACATAGTCCTCCTCATCACCTTATAGGAAACGCCTATTCTCTGGAGGCTCGCTTGGAAGTAGATAGCACACTGGTGCTGGCAAACACTTAACAGACGCTCTCAGTGGAGCGAAAGCAGGGAAATGTACTCATGACACACTTTTAAGTTTAATCTGCAAAATTAACATTGCCTCCATCATTTTCTTAAGTGCAAACAACCAACAAAACAATAAATCAAGCCCTGATTTATAGTGTTTGCCGATTATGAATATAAATGATAATTTAACAATAAGCTTTTGCAAGTTGGTTTGAGTAGCTCTAGGACATTAGTTAATGTTTTTAGGGGCACCAATGAGAGAAATGGTACCAGGAATATGAGGGCCACAGCATAAATGATGATAATTGCAGCAGATTAGACCACAATAACAATTCTCATCAGAGGTCAGGATCATTACCCTTTTACCAATTACCTTATAGCAAAGTCAATATGGAGACTTCCTCTACACAATTACCTACTCAGTGTTCCCCAGACCATTGACCAAGACCACTACCTTCCTGGATCTCTATCACTGCTGTGGGTCAATGGGGTCTTAAAAAATTTGATAACAGTAAAAGGTTTCTGAAAGTGCAATGACCTAGAATTAATTAAAACTCAAATGCATAATGAATCCAAGGTGTTTCTGGCAGCACTTGGCTGTATCACATTGGGTAACTTCACTGCAGCCTTAGTTCTGAACACACAGCATGAGCACTTTGCATTGCACATGCCCTCAGGCTCTCAGGCCATGGAATGCCAATGTTGCCAAAATGAGAAAAGTGGAAAAAGTTTCCTGAGTGGAAAAACTTTAAGAAGCCCTGCTCTGTTGAAGGAGAGGAGGAGAGAGAAAGGTGAAACCAAATTTTTGTCCTTTTAGAGATCTCTAAGAAAATCTTTCTTCCACAGTGCTGGACCAGAACTATTACTCATCTTCATTCAGGATTTCCACCAAGTCACTAAGAAATCTCTCTTACAGCCAGTGATGCATTCACCATAGGTGTGTAGAAATGGTTCCATATCCTCCATAATATTAGAAAGCAAGGCACCTTCCAACAATTCCCTGATCTCCCAAGCTCCTTCTAAGGGAGGGAAGGCAGAGCTGTCCAACTATCCAGAGCCAGTAGAGACCTGCCGAGTGAAGGGCAAAGAATGCTCCCTCTACCACTCTATCCTCCATTTAGAACTCCATTAACGCCTGTTGGGTTAATCCCAGTAGCTCAGTGGAGGCCACATCTCTATTCCACTGAGAAGACTCTCCATATGAAACCAGAAGCATCATGGTCACAGGGCACCAAGTTACCATTTCTGGTCGTAGGTTTTCCCCGATTATTCTATTCTACCTTATTTTCTGCATCATTCTTCCCACACTTCAACCAGAACGTCTGCTATGAAGTCATTACAATCAAATCCTGCTGACTAGTATCAAATGTAGGAGACTTTAATATACTCCTAGACAAATCTAACCAAAAGGTAGACAAGAAAGAATTTAAGGAACTAAATAGAACTTTAGAAAAATTAGAAATGATAGATCGCTGGCAATTACTCAATGAGAATAAAAAGGAATTTACATTCCTTCCTACTATATATAGGTCATTTGCAAAAATTGAACAATGTATTGAGGCACAAAGGCATCATCAAAAATGTAAAAAAAAAAACCAACCATAAAAACAAACCCAAGAATACTTACCACATCATTTACTTATCGGAATGAAACAAAAATTGCATTAAACAAAGAACCCTTAAAGAAAGAACTAAAAAGTAATTGGAGAGTAAATACCATAATTCTAAAGAACTGGAGAGTCAAAGAGTTGTAGAAATAATAGAAACTTTCATCAAAGAAAATGGCAATAATTAAACAAATGTCAAAACTTATGGGATAAGCATAAAGCAATTGTGAGGGTAAAATTTATATCTCTAAGCACGTTCATTAACAAAAGAAAGGAAAAAAACAAACAATGAATTAGGCAGGCAATTTTGAAAACTTGAACAAAGGTAAAAAATCACAAACTAAATAAGAAGGGAAATATCCTGAAAATTAAAGAAGAGATTGAAACAATTGAAAGCAAAAAAGACCATTAAAGTGATAAAGAAAACTAGGAGCTGATTTTTAAAAAAGCTACTAAAGCAGACAACAGTTAGCCAACCTGATTTTTTAAAAAGACAGAAGAAAAGCAAATTATTCATCCCAGAAAGAAAAAAAGAACATTTAGAACAATTGAAAGGGAAATAAAGGACATTTTAAGAAACTATTTTACCATTTAAATGCTAATAAAATTGGTAGTTTAGAGAAAATAAATGTCAACAAGAGAAGAAATCGACTATTTAAATAGCACAATATCAGAAAAAGAAATTTAACAAGCATATATTAGCCCCCAAAGGAAAAAAAATCCAGGACTAGATTCATTTACAAATAAATCCTAGAAAGGATTCAAGTAACAATTTTACAATATTCCATAAACTGTTAGCACTAATAAGAAAAGAAAGCACTCTTCTGATCTCTCTGTGTTACTAATATGGTTTTGGTACCTAAACCAGGGAGAGACAAAGAAGAGAAATAAAACTACAGACCAATATCCCTAGTGAACATTGAAGTAGGCTATAACATCTTAGAAAGATTATATACTATGATCAGGTTGGGTTTATATCAGGAATGTAGGATTGATTCAATGTAAGAAAGACTATAAAATAATTAACCATGTTAATAAAATAAATAAAAACCATATGATCACATCAGTAGATGCTGAAAAAGATTTTGACAAAATCCAATAGTTGTCCCTACTAAAACCTTTAGAAATCAGGCAATCAACTAACATTTATTGTTTATTATGTGCCAGTCACTGGGCTAAACTCTGGGTATACAAAAAAGGCAAAAGACAGTCTCCGCACAGTCTAATGGGAAGTATTAGGAATAAATAGATCTTTCCTTAATATAATAAATAGTATTTATTTAAATCCAAGAGCAAACATTATATGTAACGGAAAAATATTGTAGGCCTTTCCAGTAAGACCAAGAGTGCCCATTATTACAACTGTTATTTAATAGAGTGCTAGAAATTCTAGTTATAGCAATAAGACAAGACAGGAAGAAAGAAAGAAAGAAAGAAAGAAAGAAAGAAAGAAAGAAAGAAAGAAAGAAAGAAAGAAAGAAAGAAAGAAAGAAAGAAAGAAAGAAAAGAAAGGAAGGAAGGAAGGGAAAGAAAGTAAAAGAAATTGAGGGAATAATCATAGGCAAAATAAAAGCAAAATTATAACTTTTTATAGAAATATACTGTATTTAAAAAACCTTAGAGAATCAACTAAAAATTAGTTGAAATAAAAACTTTAGCAAATCTGCAGGTTTTAGGATAAATCCATATAAATCATCAGCATTCCTACATGTAAGCAATAAAATCCAGCAAGAGGAGCTAGAAAGAGAAATTACATTCAAAATAACTACAGAAACTATAACATTCTTGAGAGTTTATCTTCCAAGATTCTCCCAGGGACTATATATGAATCCAACTATAAAGACATTCTTTGCAGAAATAAAGACAGAACTAAATAATTGGAAAAAATTAATTGCTCACAGGCAGGTTGAGAGTATAATAAAAAAAAATGACAGTGCTATTCAGATCAAACTCCCAAAATATTTTGTGAAACTAGAAAAAATAATAATGAAATTCATATGGAAAGGGAAAAAAGATTGAGAATTGCAAAGGCAATAATGAAAAAAAAAGTAGGAAGGAAGGGGATTTATCTGTACCAGATCTCAAACTGTACTACAAAGCATCATTAAATTGATTAAATACTGCTGGAAAAAATGGACAGTCATCTGGTAGAAATTAGGTTTAGACAAACACATCACTTCATTCACCAAGCTCCAAATGGATCCATGATCTAGCTATAAAAAGGCCCATCATAAGCAAATTAGAGGAGCAAGGAAGAAATTACCTTTCAGTTATGGATGAGGGAAGGGTTGATGATTCAGCAACAATGATTAAACAATAGAAAGGATTATATAAGATAAGAGGGACAATTTTAATAATGTAAAATTAACCTAAAATGTTTTTGCACACATATTTAATGTAGTAAAACTTAGGATGGAAACAAGTATATGGGGAAAAAAATCTCTGCGATGAATTGCTCTGATAGTGCTTTCATTTCCAAGATATACCCTATTTCCCCACATATAAGATGTACCCCTTTTCGAAAAATTTGGTGTCTAAAAACGGGATATGGCTTATACAGCAGTTGTAGATTTTTTTTGCTTGCATTTCCCCCTTTTTCGAGCTTGTTTTTGCGTTCATTGTTGCATTCATTGTAGATTTTTTTACTTGTGTTTCCCACTTTTTCTGCACTTGTTGTCTTTGGCTCATTGTTTCGCATTTGTTCCCGGTATATTAGGTTACATTTTGCCGCATTCTGCCCAGAAATGGCTCAGAAAAGATTTTTGTACAGTGCTGAATTCAAGTTAAAAGTTATCCAGTTTGCAAAAATGAATGGAAGTCGTGCTGCTGAACATAAGTTTGGTCCTCCTCCAACTGAGAAAACAATCCCAGACTGGCTACAGGAAGAAGAAACTCTACTGAAGAAGAAGGCCATGAGGGGCAAGCCAGCAAAACGGCCTGATTTAGAAAGGGAATTGAAGATATGGATTGAAGAGCAAAGGGCCATTGGAATTCCTGCATTCACAAAGATGGTTCAGCATGAGGCAAGAATTGCTGATGAAAAAGAAGTTACTGATTACAAAGGAGGACACAATTGGAGTTTCAGGTTCATGAAATAGAATGGACTAAGCATGCATACATGCACCAGACTTGCCCAAAAGATTCCTGAAAGCTATGAGCAGAAGGTCCTTGAATTTCATCGTATTATTGTATGAATTTTATGATGAATAAAATTTGAGTTCAAAAACTTTACGCAATGTATTTTTTTTCCAAATTTCGGGCCCCAAAATTAAGGTACATCTTATACATGGGGAAATACAGTATAAAGAACTGTTTTAAATTTCTGAAAGTAAAAGTCATTCCCTAGTAGATAAATGGTCAGAGAATATTGAGCAGGCAGTTTTCAAAAGAGAAATCCAAGATATCAACAACAGTAGAAATTTGTTATTTGAAGAATAAAAATAATAAAATATTAAAATTTTATCCCATGGCAATAGGGCATCTGTTAAGTCCAAGAGGAATCAAGTCCTCACGGGCTGGATACTGTAAACGGCTGGGGAGCAACCTCAGGGACTTGAGGCTTTGTCACCCAGGCCAACCAAACCTTGGGAGGTCTTCACTACAAGTCAGGGGGAAAATTTGACTACATGGTTAGAAAATTAGACTACTAGCCCCTGCTAGATTTTGGTTGTACCAAAAACTAAAGGTAAAACAAACAAAAAAAACCCTAAAAATAAAGAAGATATTTAGTTACTGGGGGAATATTTGGAAACAATATAACATAATGAATATTCCTTCTACCTTTTGAAATATTTTGGAACAAGAAGCTTTTCTGGAGGAAAAACAAGTGCTACTTACACAAAACAGACAAATGTTGTTTTTATATATATGAAGGAGAACTGGCCGAGCTCATATAAACATGTGCAGTACTTATAAGCTGCTTCCGGGAGGGCTTGATGATATGTTATAGAAGGGCCCTGCTCCTGATGTAGAGAGTGCACAGGTGTTGTTTCTGGTCTGCTTGCCGCAAGAAGAAGAGGAGCCTTTTAACTGACTACCACAGGAAGGCATTTTCTCTTTCCTGCCTAGCTGTGGTCAGGGGAAGACATCCTATACCTGTAAAGCTCTGGGTGGAGAGAAAGGCCTGAGTCTTCATTCTCTTTGGCTGGGCTCACATGTGGCCATAAATATGTGTCTTTGTTCTTTCTTGGTATTAGATGAAGGAGTAAAAGAGGTGACTAGAAACATGTGAGTTTTGATAGATTAGGAGAGTGAGCCATGCAAAGTCCAAAGATGGCTGACCAGGCCAGACTTTGCTATTAGCTAAAACACCAACGCAGCCCCAAAGAATGGGAGTCAAGTTTAACAATGGCTAAGATGGAGATTTATTTAGTGGTTCAGAAGTGAATTTGGTAGAGCTCTATAGAAACTAACTTAAGCTCTCTTAAAGGAGCAAGGTTGTATACGGGACAATGTTGCCTTAGATGTTAAGGAAACTTCTGTTCTTGCTCTATTTTCCCAGGAAATAATCTTTTTAAAAAACTGATTGATATTAGTTGGTTAAACGAAACTGATCACTGGTGATTGATATTGGGAAGAATGCTGGAATGGGGGCATGAGTCAATAGCACTAGAGAAATAAACTTCCAGTCCTCTATAGAGGTGGAGATGTAGCCTTGCTCTTGGGGATCCAACCAACCTGTGAGAATGAGAGTTGGAGGATTCTCAGAGCTCACATAAGAGGTACATGTAATACTGCATTTTACAATGCATAATGTGTGTGTGTGTCTGTTCTACTGATGTGATTAAAGATAAAACTTTGTTTTCTATTCAACAATAAAACTATAAATCATGTTTGAAATAGCTTCAGTTTTCTCTGGGTTTTTTTTTTCCCCATTGCATTCTTCCGAAAGCACTAAAATGACAGGAAGAATGTGGCTCTTGTAGGCTCAGAGAATTAATGCAAAAGGAGTTGCCAAAAAGATCACGTAATGTTGTGTCGTAGCAGAACATTTTTTAAAAGATTTGTTTGCTTTATGGAAACTATGCCAAAAGAGACCCAGGGGAGAATGCATGGAAACAAACCAGACATACCGCTGATAACATGGTCAGCCAGTAAATGTAGAGCACGAATTTGTGGGTTCTTGGGCCTTGCAAAAGGTGATATCAGACACCTCAGAGAGATCCCCTGGTGGCTATCAGACTCCAAGTTCTATTAGGCAGTTATTCAGGAAGAGAATGTTATTTGTACAGAAATAGAGGGGATGTTACTATATGGTGAGGTGGTTCCTTTTGCCACTTCATGACTATGATAGAAGTATTTGGAAGTAAATTTGGAAATACCTGGAAGTATTTTTCTACCAAGGTCTCAAGGCAAGATGCCTCCCCTTCCCCAGTAAGAGTCACAAAGCAAGTCAAAGAAGAAGGCAGGGAGAATTATAGAAAGTATAGTTTTTTGTTGGGTTTTTTTTT
>CM053625.1:28872434-28906076 GCA_028646595.1 Phalanger gymnotis | reverse complement strand
CAAACTTATCTCTGCTTCTTCCTCAGTAAGCAGCTATGCCTAATTATAGATTGATTCCAGATGTTGATAATTGACTATACACTGAGTCTAACATATATCCTAGACATAGTCAAATTATATTCCCTTACACTAATCTTGTCTAACACATGATGGAATCCACCTGGATATTCCCAGTCAGCTGTGAACTTTTGCTGACTTAGTGACGTTTCACAGTAAAAACCACGCCTCTACCTAACCACACCCCCCTCCTGGCTATTTCCCAGTGAACTCTGGGTAAGATACCTGTGCAGTAGATATAAAAAGTACATGTTCCTTTAAGAACTGACCACCCCTTAACCACTCGCTAATCCCATTCCAAAACACCTAATTGACAAGTTTCACCCCCAAATCTTGTACTTAAACTTTCCCTGTAGCCCTGTAAGGTTCGAAGTTTCCCTAAGAACTCTTGCCTGCTGTAAAGCATAATAAATCTTTGCCTCCTTGACTTAAAGAATGCTTGGGTCTTTGAATTCATTCCGGGTGACCTGGGAACTTTGGTTTGGGAATCCTACATCCCTGAGTTTCTTTTCTCCCTCAACACAGGTGTATCATTTAATGTAAGAATTTACTAATTGACTCCCATATGGCCTGACCACATACAGGTATACTATTTTAATTTTCCATGGGTAATTTTCCATGGCAAAGTTTTATTTAGCAAAAGTTCATTCCTACTTTTATAACTATTTCAAAAAGTTACCTTATCCATCATTCTACTTTTTAAATTGTTTATACAGTTTAGATTTTTTTAAATGATGGAATTCATTTAAAGCTCAACTTATGACAATGTAGTCATGTGTAGAAGTCTCTCTTATTGACATTTCATACCCTGTTCCCAACAGTTTGTCTTTCTTGATAGTAATTTGAAGAAACAGATCACTAATGCTCTCATTAGAGGAGAACTTGACAGGGAACCAAAAAGTGATTACTATTTACCAGATACCATATTCATGGACAGAAAGAGGAGAGGTTAGAAATGGGTAGCTTTTCTTGAGAATAATTCTGTGAAGGATTCAAACTCTGATTTTATACTTTAATCCAGTCAATGTGTTTTTATTCTAGGAGGTCTATTTGGAAGAGCTTTGGCAATTAACTGGCTCAGTACATAGGGTGCTGGGCCTGGATTCAGGAAGATCTGATTTCAGATCTGACCTCAGGCACTTCCTACCTGTGTGATCATGGGTGAGTCACGTAACATCTTTTTGCCTCAACTGTAAAATGGGGATAATAATAGCACCTTCTTCACAGGGTCGTTGTGAGGATCAAATGAGATAATATTTATAAGTCATTTAGCACAGTGTCTGGCATAGACTAGGACTGTAATAAATGCTTAATAAATACTTCTACCCCTTTGGAAGAACACTGGACTTGGAGCCAAAGGCTCTTGGATTCAAATACAGGCTCGGCTACTTATTATTTTTGTGTCCTCTGGCAAATCATTTCTCCTCTCTGGGTCTCAGTTTCCTCATCTATTAAATGGAATTAATAGTACTCGCACTACTCATATTATAGATTTATTATGAAAATAAAAATATTTGTTACCATAAATGTCTACTTTTTAAAAAGTACTGACTGTATGTAGGACATTATCCAGGGAGTATGAAAGAAAGAGATACAAGTCTGCCTTAAGGTTACTAGTTAAGTGAAGGAACTAAAAATTATGCAAGACAATTTATCAGTAACAAATAAGTCAAATACAAGACTGAATTTGAAGATGCGAAGTATAAAAAATTGTTCAGAATCAGATGTTAATCAGAATTAAACAGAAGTTAATTGTTTAGTTGAAATGCAAATGCTTGGGTTTTAATACTGAGCACTGTAATGAAGATGGCAATGCATTAACGTTAGTGTCTGCTTTGATTTTTAGAAAGAATAAGAATTATCCAACAAAATAATGGAGAAGCCAGGCCACAACTTTTTTCATACTAATAATCGGTATGTTTGTTAGGTCAATGTAAATGTAATAAATATGGCTTGACAGGCGTACAGATAAAAAATAATTTATGAAAATATGAAATATGGCAGGTACACTCAGTTTTTTTGGGTACTTGCCAGAAAAGACCACAATTGGCAACAGGAAACAGGGCAGTAATCATACTTTAATAACCACAATGGGCGCAAGAGCAAACAGCACAGGAAATGCAGAGACAAGGGATGAAAAGTGGGGATACAGAGGCAGATGACTCTGGGACATGGGGCAGGGGAGGGAATGGTGAAGAGAGGCAGGCAGAGCAAAGAAGAGGGACAGAGAGGTGCTAAGTCACCTATGAGATCCCAAAGGAGTTGGAAGCATTCAAACAGCATGGAGCCTCAGGAGATGGAGGATTGCTGGAGCAGGAGCCTGAGGGCTCATTTTTTAAATAGGGTTTTTTAGGGAAATTGATTGTGCCTATCTATGCCACTCTGGGGTTGTCATCTCGAAGTTATTAGTAAAATTTCAAAGTTACATCTCAACATTATCAGCACCTTTTTGATGTTCACCTGGTCTGGAACTGTGGAGGACTGGAAACCTTGACAAGCACCCTCTAGATGGCTTCCTCTGATTCAGCACATATTACCAGGTTATGAATTTTGGTTAATATATCATATAATTTGTAAATTGTGCTCTTCTGATCTCTGGGATGGTTTACACATGACTTCCAGGTTCCCCTTTGCAATCTTATTTCCTGGGTTGCTTCTTTACACTGGTTACTCATAAACTTACTCTACTGATCTGAAGGGGTAGGGGGTGGAGGGGAGATGGTCAAGAGGACCAGAATAAGATACAGTTTTAACACACCGGTATGATGGTATCAGCAGCAGCAGTGATGACGTTGGATTTTAGGAGTCCTCCCTGTCTCTCTCACTGTCTAAGGCACTGTCAAGTAAACTGCTCCAATCTCATGTCCTAATGCAGACATCATGAGACCCCCAAGTTCATGTAAACAGAAAAAGTTAAGTAGCATCAGTAATATAATATAAAGAGATTATGGGTAAGGTAGCAAAAAGGAACATATGTACTCAACGAATCGTGAGTCAGATAGATTATTACTCATAGGCATGTAAACTTGGGGGTCCCCAGTTCGAGAGTCCAGTGGGCTTTAGGCATATCCTGTTGAAAGGCCCAGATCTCCAGGTCTCTGCCCTTATATCTGATTATTGTTGGTGGGTAGATTCACAAGGATTGAATGGGAAAGAGAACTTAAGGCCAGTCAATCTGCAGATCATCTGGACTGTCCCTCCCCTGACCCCAATCCATATGTACAACAAGGGCATTGGGATTAGGAAAGTTTGCTAACCTTGCACATAAAAAGTTTGCTTAACTAATAGTTTGCTAACCTTGCATTCTTTACCTAAATGTAACTGACAAAGCCAGTTGTTGGCTCCATAGGAACTTCCTGGTACATAAGTATGTCGATCAGTGGTCAAACGTACAGTCATTTGTCTCAGGTGAGGCCCAGCAATAGGCTAACCTTATGTATAGCTGCTGTTATACTCTCACAAGAGGTTGATACTTAAAACATCAAGAAATGTTACAGTATATAGGATTGTTGAATAGGCATTTTACATTTCACCTTAGCTCTGTACTGTCCCAAAAAATTTCATGTCCATATCTTCTGGCAAGCCAAGTCAGGAATTGCCTTCTCCTCAAAAAGGTGCTTTAGTGAATGCTGAGAGGGCACTTCTCACATTGAAGCTGGTACAGACTGAAGCCCAGGAGTTCTCAACCTCTCAAAGGAAGGACTGAAAAAGAAAATCTTTTTTTTTTTTTTATTTTGGGTTATCCGTCTTCTCTGTCTCAAATTCTATACGTAAAGACTTTGGACGTACATTTTAGAAAGTGACCACATAATTTAATAGCTGCTTCAAGTCACACAGAAAATCAAATAAGCATTTTAAAGAACCAGCTTCCAATTATAAAGGCCAAAGTACTCCAGCAAAGGGTATTGGGTATCTTTTACTTTCCTTCCTTCTAGGAAGAAAGTGTTTGAACAGGCAAATGGTGACTACTAGGTAGCAGTTTCTCCCGCTATGTTCTAGGAAGGAGAGGGAAAAGCAATGATGGAATTGAACTGGCTTCTAGGTATCTCATTGGCAATACTTCCTTCTGTATGATTTAATCTTGGAAGTCTTTGGCCCTTGGCTGACATTCACTATTTCAGCCCTACCCCAGGCTTCTCTACCCATGGCTTTCAGAAGTAATGGCAGGCAGGCCATACCTCCACTCCCAGTCTGTCAGGCCAAGTGGTAATCCAGACCAATGATTTGGCTTCTCTATTGAAGTTTCTCTCAAAGTCATCAGAACTCTAAAATAGCTGCAGCTTCCTTAGGACTGTGCCTTTTCAAGCTTTTTTTGGTTTTTCTGTACCTCAGTCTGGTGGGAAGGGAAGGGGTGGGCATTTCATACAAAATACATACAAAGAAACGGGATGGGAGGGAAGAGACTAAGAATTCAATGAATCAGAAAAGATTTCCTTCTAGGAAGTGGCATTTGAGCTAAAGTTTGAAGGGGGCTAGTGGGATTTGCCCTTCTATGCTGTTACTGTTGTTCAGTTGTGTATGACTCTTCATGACCCCATTTGGAGTCCTCTTGGCAAAGATATTGGAGTGGTTTGCCATTTCCTTCTTCAGTTCATTTTACAGATGAGGAAACTGAGGCAAACAGGGTGAAGTGACTTGCCCAGGGTCACATAGCTAGTAAGTGAATGAAGCCAGATTTAAACTTACAAAGATGAGTCTTCCTGATTCCAAGCCCAGTGCTTTATCCATTCATTGTACCACCTAGCTGTCTCCAGCCCTTCTACTAGCAGTACAATAATAGGTTTTAAAATGTTTATCCCAACTTAGAGGCAAAGCCCTAAGAGATGTGGAAGAGGACCAGATGCAGAATAAAGTGGTCTTAGTTGTTAACTACATAAATAGAACTTGCAAAATTTTTGTTTTTTGATTAAGAAGTTGTCATCTCAATATTACCATCATTACCAATGAACCACTTTCTCTGTTTGATGCCACAGGAATAATGAAACATTAAATAAGCAAAAATATCACAAGATTAAAGAATAAACTAAGTATAGTTAAGAAATCTCAAGATACAATGAAGATGAAACTCAAGAGTTGTGAAATGTTCATGGAAAATCCAAGTAGAACAAGATACCAAGGAGAAACAGAATTATTTCATGTGAAGACAGAACCTCAGAGACAGAGGAAATACAAAGTGAAAACAAGGCAATTATGGGGGAGGGACACCAGCAGTTTGGTGTATTGGGAAAGGCCTCATTTTGGAGGTTCTCCTTGAGCTGAGCTTTTAAGAAGCACAGTGCCTGGCACATAGTAAACACTTAATAAATGTTTATTGAATTGAATATGTTAAGCTTATGATACATCCAATTAAAAATTTCCAATAGACAGTTACCAATGTGGAATTGGAGTTGAAGAGAGTGTAGAAAGACCTGAAAGTCTTGACAGGATAATTGAACCAAAATGAATTAATGAGATCACCAAAGAAGACTATAGAAAAAGAAGGCCTGGTACACCCTCAGGTAGAGTGGATAGTTTAATTGGTTATAGCTCATTCTTAACATATGACCAGATGAATTTTCCCCCACTTATATATCTGTGACTGTGAAAAATTAACTGAATGAATGGTTTAAAGGACATTATAGAAGACATTATAGAAGAAGGATGGCTGTAATTTATTGACCTTTTTGGAACTTCCATGCAGGAATGCATAGAGCTTTCTGAGGACTTCAAGCTACGATAAATCTTTCTTCTGGATCATACTGGATGGTCCAGTAAGTTTTTACTTCCCTTCTCCTGATAGTCTTTGAACTACAGGAATACTTGAAGACTTTCCTGCACAAAAGAACAGGTGGAATATAAGGAAGAAAAGAAAGAGACAGAGTTTGCCTCACTGTGGAAATGCAAAGGATGGATGGCTATCACCTTCACTTTCATTTTACATGTTAAAACTGAAGCGATCTATCAGAATTTTAAGAGACACAGAGAGAGAAAGAAAGAAAGAGAGAGAGAGAGAGAGAGAGAGAGAGACACGCACAGAGAGACCCACACATAGAGAGACACACACACAGAGACAGAGAGAGAGACAGAGAGGAAGAAGAAGAAGAAGAAGAAGTAGAAGAAGAAGAAGAAGAAGGAGAAGAAGAAGAAGAAAAGGAGGAGGAGGTGACAAAGCCAAGATAATCATAGCGATTAGTATTTTAAATATTTTTATCTCCTAGATGTGAACATGGAAAGCAGGAGTGGGGAAAACCTCTCACAAAAGACATGAAAGTGATTGAGGGAATATAACAGTTTGCAGAAAAGTTCAAAATCCAGGGAGGCAACAGCTTACATTAAGCAACCCCCTGGTGGCTGACTCAGATAATGCAGTCTAAATTATTTCAATCCCCTGCACTGGATTTTAACCTATGTGACAGAAATCTCCTTGGATGTTTAAAGGCTGCAATATAAACCAATGAAGCAAAAATGCCATATATTTCTTTGCTGGCATCCTTTAAACCATTCATTCATAGTTCCTCTTTTGTATTCTGTTGCAACTTGATCACACCCACCACGAACCTTTCCATTGCCCTCCAAGTGATCCTCAATATCAATTCTTCAGAGACTGTAGTGTTCCAAACACCAACTCCAACAATATTAGTATTAAATAGATGGATTTTTGTTGTATAAAAAAGCTTGCTGCTATTGAAAGATCTTTGAAATTCCCAAAGGCAATCCATCCCATTTATTTGCAGTGTAATGTATTATATATATATATATTTATGTGTGCGTATGCATATACATACACACATATATACACTCTCGCTTGTCTTCCCTCGATATATATGGATATAGACATAAATATAAATATACACACATATACATACACGCAAATATCTGTATCTCTTTCCCTCCCCCCCCTTCTCTCTCTCTCTCTCTCTCTCTCTCCACATATATATATATACATATATATATATATATATATACACATGTATGTGTGTATGTGTGTGTGTCCCAGTGAATAGAATGCTAGGCCTGGAATCAGGAAGACCTGAGTTCAAATATGGCCTCAGACAGTTACTAGCTGAGTGACCATAAAAAAGTCATTTAACTTTGTTTGCTTTAATCCATTGGAGAAGAAAATTACAAAGCATACCAGTATCTTTACCAAAACAATCCCATGGACAGTGTGGTCCACAGGGTCACAAAGAGTCAGATATGAATGAATGACTGAACAATAACAATATACATATGAATGAATCTATATAATTTTCCATCATATGCATTCCATTATATACGTTCTTCATTGCGTTGCCTTTTCCTGTGTAGCCCGTTAATTCATTTTTTTTTGAGTGATTGTGGATCTCATTTAGAAGCTCTGTAATATTCCAGGACATGATGCATTCAATACAATGTCATCTGAGAAGAAGAGTGTCTCTTAGAACTCACTCATTCACTTGGACTTCATGCTTGATCTCCTTCATGACAGTAATGAACCTTTTTCTCTTTTACAAACTATACTATTTATTAAATTATAAATTTTTGTAACAAAAAAAGAAAAGAAAAAGATGAGACAGATTAGGAGAAACCTCAAACTACAAGGACTAGACAGCAAAGCTTAGGGGAACACTACAATGTGTGTTACAGTCAAGATTTTGGAACAGAAATTACTAGCTGTTTACATTTTCATTTTTAGAACTTGCAAGATAAAATGGTTGTTGTTTGCCTTTTTAAAATATCTCTCATAACTTCAAACATAATCTATTTTCACATTAAATTGAGCATCGTGCTCTTATCAATAACCAACATCTCATATTTGCTCCCAAATTTAGTGTTCTTTCCCTATGTCAATCCATGCAAAGAAATAAGACACAATGCAACAGTCAAATCATGAAGACAGTTAATGCACACTGAAATGTACAGTGGCCAAAAGGATTGAGGATCTCAAAAAACAAAAACAAAAAACCCACTACAAAATAAAAAGACTTTTAGAAGAAAAACTGAGTATTGCTAAGTAGCTTTCAACTATCAACACCCAAGTTCCTGACTTTTAAATACATTTTCCAGAGACATATTAGATGTTTTAGTTACAAGCCAGTTGTTCCCATTCCCCTTTCACATCCCCTAACTCCAAAACACACTACTAGGGGATGAGTGTAATGTCTCATGGGCAGAAATTTACAGATACCATTACAGATGTATTTGTATTCTTAAACAAGTGGCCGACAAAATCTTTAAACTTCAGTTACTGTGCACTGTCCATCAGGTCTTGTATTAGTAAGGCAAGATTCACAATATTGATGGTGACCATGAATATGCCTGTATAGTTCGGAATTGCAAAATATAAGAGACTCTCTACATAGAAGGAAGAAGAAATAAAACATTTATTCAGACACCAGAGGATCAAATCCCAAAACCAATAATTCCAGTTCGACATAGCAACAATTGTATCCCAAAACCAGCAAGTCCACTTCAATATAACACTAAGGAAATTAAAACACAATATCTCAGCAAGGAACCAAGCCATCCCATAACCTTCCCGTAAACATTCATTCACAAATCCTAGCTGTCTGCTTGCCTGCATCCTCTCCTCCTGCAGTTCTGAAAGCTTATAGTTCTTTTTTATGTTGTCAAAATGTTTTTATTATTTAATATTTTTAGTTTTCAACATTGATTTCCACAAGATTTTGAGTTACAAATTTTCTCCCCGTTTTTACCCTTCCCCCACTCCAAGATGGCATATATTCTGATTGCCCCTTTCCCCAGTCTTCCCTCCCTTCTGTCACCCCACTCCCCCCCCACTTATCCCTTTTCCACTTACTTTCTTGTAGGGCAAGATAGATTTTTATACCCCATTGCCTATATATCTTATTTCCCAGTTGCATGTAAAAAAACAACTTTTTTTGAGCATTTGTTTTTAGAACTTTGAGTTTCAAATTCTCTCCCTTCTTCCCTCCCCACCTACCCTCCTTGAGAAGGCAAGCAATTCAACACAGGCCACATATGTATCACTATGCAAAATACTTCCATAATAGTCATGTTGTAAAAGACTAATTATATTTCCCTCTATCCTATCTTGTCTCCCTTTATCCAATTTTCTCCCGTGTCTCTGTCCTTTTTCAAAAGTGTTTGCTTTTGGCTACCTCCTCCCCCAATCTGCCCTTTCTTCTATCATCCCCAGCCTCTTATCCCTTTCATCCCTACTTTCCTGTACGATAAGATACCCAATTGAATGTATATGTTATTCCCTCCTTAAGCCAAATCTGATGAGGGCAAGATTCACTCATTCCCCCTCATCTACCCCCTCTTCTTTTCCATTATAACTGCTTTATCTTGCCACTTTTATGTGAGATAATTTACCCCATTCTATCTCTCCCTTTCTCCTTCTCCCAATATACTCCTCTTTCACCTCTTAATTTTGTTATTATTATTATGTTTAGGTATCATCCTTTTATATTCAACTCAGCCTATGCCTTCTGTCTATATATATGTATATTCCCTTCAACTACTCTAATACTGAGAAAGGTCTCATGAGTTACAAATATCATCTTTCCATGTAGGAATGTAAACAAAATGGTTCAGTTTTAGTAAGTCACTTATGATTTCTCTTTCCTGTTTACCTTTTCATGCTTCTCTTAATTCTTATATTTGAAAGTCAAATTTTCTATTTAGCTCTGGTCTTTTCATTGAGACAGCTTGAAAGTCCTCTATTTCACTGAAAATCCATATTTTGCCTTGGAATATTATACTCAGTTTTGCTGGGTAGGTGATTCTTGATTTTAATCCTAGCTCCTTTGACCTCCTGAATATCATATTCCAAGCCCTTTGATCCCTTAATATAGAAGCTGCTAGATCTTGTGTTATCCTGACTGTGTTTCCACAATACTCAAATTGTTTCTTTCTGGCTGCTTGCAGTATTTTCTCCTTGATCTGGGAGCTCCGGAATTTGGCAATAATATTCCTAGGAGGTTTCTTTTTGGGGTCTTTTTCAAGAAACAATCAATGGATACTTCCAATTTCTATTTTACTCTCGGTTTCTGGAATATCAAGGCAGTTTTCTTCAATAATTTCTTGAAAGATGATGTCTACAAGGGCAGGAACAATGTTTTTCTGTATGTTCTATTGTGCCTAGTACACTGTAAATGCTCAATAAATATTGATGATGGGGTAAAAAAAAAAAGATGATGTCTAGGCTCTTTTTTTGATCATGGCTTTCAGGTAGTCCAATAATTTTTAAATTATCTCTCCTGGATTTATTTTCCAGGTCAGTGGTTTTTCCAATGAGATATTTCACATTGTCTTCCATTGTTTCATTCTTTTGGTTCTGTTTTACAATTTCCTGATTTCTCATCAAGTCACTAGCTTCCACTTGCTCCAGTCTAATTTTTAAGATGGTATTTTCTTCAGTGGTCTTTTGGACCTCCTTTTCCATTTGGCTAATTCTGCCTTTCCAGGCAGTTAGTCTATTTTTAAGGTGTTATTTTCTTCAGTATTTTCTTGAGTCTCCTTTAGCAAGTCATTGATTTGATTTTCATGATTTTCTTGCTTCAGGCTCATTTCTCTTCCCAATTTTTCCTCTACTTCTCTTACTTGATTTTCCAAATCCTTTTTGAGCTCTTCCATGGCCTGAGACCAATTCATATTTTTCTTGGAGGCTTTTGATGTAGGCTCTTTGACTTTGTTGACTTCTTCTGGCTATACGTTTTGATCTTCTTTGTCACCAAAAAAAAAAAAAAAGATTCTATGGTTTGAGTCTGAGTCTTTTTATGCTGACTGCTTATGTTCCCAGCCAACTACTTGACCCTTCAGCTGTTTGTCAGGGTAACCTGCTCCATTGTCTTTGGTGTTTGTGGGTAGAGAAGTCTGATAACTGCCACAGCTCAGTAATTCATGGCCCTGAGGCCTGCTCTACCCAATTCCCCATCTGGTCTGTCCTGGCACAGCCCAGGGCTGGGCTGCACTCCACCTCCAGCATGTGCTATAGATCCTTCCCAGAGACTATCCAGGCTATCTTGAGCTGGAGGCTTATTTCCCTCTGTTATTTCATGGGTTCTGTAGCTCTAGAATTTGTTTAGAGCCATTTTTTACAGGTGTTTGGAGGGATTTGGGGGAGAGCTTAAGTGAGTGCCTGTTTTCCAGGTGCTATCATGGTTCTGCCCTCCTGCCCCCCACCCCCCGAACCTGAGAGCTTATAGTTCTGAGAGCCCTTGCAGTTCTCCAAGCCCTTCCAGTTCTCTTTTTCTCCATCTCTCTCAGCCCTTCCAATTCTCTGTTTCTTCTAGTTCTCAGTTGTCTCTAGTTCTCTTGAAGTTCTCTCTTCTTCACAGCTCTCTCTTCTCAAAGTTCTGTCTTCTAAGCTTAAGGCTTCATACTTAATCAGCAAAAGAGTGTGGGCCTTACTACAAACAAGCCTCACCTAATCCAGCTTCCCTTGTCAATCCAGCTTGTCAAGAAAGTCCTCAGGAATCTCCTGCTGACAGAGTGCACATTGCTTTCCAAGCCATGAAGCTCCCTTTACACACAAATGGCAGAATACATGCTTCCACAGAAGACTGACTGGGTGAACACGTTTGCAGACAGACGACACATTCAGGGACAGTAAGAGAAGGTCCAGCACTGGAACAGGACTCGTTTGCCTTTCTGTTTGTGGGGAGCATGTTTATTGTGTAATCAATTTCACTACAGCCAGCCATCCTCAGTCAGGATTCAAGTCCAGGCTCTGACATGTAATGTCTATGTAATGCTGGGAAAGTCACAAACTCTCAGTGCCCAACTTTCTAAGACCGTAAGATACATTGGTAGGAGGAGTTTCCTCACTGGGAGCTCCCAATACTTATATTTTTATCATAGACCCCACTGATGTCTGTTATAAGAATAAAACATCCTCTTCATAGGCAGTTAGTCAAGTTAAAGTACCTTTTCCTCACAATTGGTTTATTCTTCGTACTGCAATTTCTCTGTGAACTTGTATTATTGATTTTATGTCACCAGTTAACTTAAAGATGACAATGTTGTTGTTTCCATCAAAGCTTTAAAAAAATTTAGGGTATTTCTTCTGGGCTACCGCCTTGGACACTTCACAGTGTTTTCTCTCCGGCCAATCTGGTGAACACTTTTAAAAGCACTGGGGGTTTGATTCTCAAGGTCTCTAAAGGGAAGGGATGATATTAAAGACATGGGGAAAAAAATCTCAGACTTCATAGCAACAAAGAAAACATTCCCACATGCACATATTCTCATTTATACAAATAAGAATAATATGCATTTGCTTCAAGGGCATCATTGATGAGAGCATTAATAATTCTCAGCTATTCAATAAATAGAAGAAATTTTAATAAACAAGATGGATGGATTTTAGTAAATGGAAATAAAATTTTTATATGACAAAAAGCAAGATATCCAGAATAAAAAGGAACTGACACAAATCTTTAAGAGTAGAAGCCATTCTCCAGTATGAGAATGGTCAAAGAATATAATCAAGCAGTATTCAAAAGAACAAAAACTAAATATCTACCTTAAAATTGTTCAAACTTTCTAATAACCAGAGAGACACAAAATTAAAACAATTCTGAGATGTCCTTTATCTCCCTTAAATTGGTCAAGACACTTTAAAACTCTAAAATTCAATATAGAAAGGGAAAGGTACAAATATTGCCTACTATGTGCTAGGCTTGTACTTAGCACTTTACTAATATTATCTCAGCAGGCACAATATTATGCCATCTGTGGAGTTGGGAATTGGTGCAATCCTTATGGAAAACAATACACTAAGGTATTATACTGTAAGAGCTGGGAAATCATTGATAACCTCTTATCTTTTCTCAGCTGGGCCTGACTCATTCCAGTCCCCTTGTAGTTTAGCTTTGCTACTAGAACAAAATGAGACTGATAACTCATTCAACAGTTAACAAAAAGACTTATTTAGCCTTAGCAAGAGAAGAATATTCAATAAAGATAGGCATTGACACTATGAGTTTATTCATCCTTCCCTGAGTTACCCTTTTTGATCCACCAGCCAAACATAAGATTGACCATGTTGCTCCTTGTGGCCACTTTGTTGGTTGGTTGCCCTTCATTCTTGAAGATGACCAAAATGACATTGCTATGTTGGAGTCAAGGTACAGTGAGTCCAGCTGTGGCTGACCAGACCAATATGAGCTTAGAAGGCTCTACCACAAGTTGGGCACAAATAGCCAATATGAACATCCAGAGTGGAGATGTCTTTAAATTTGTGATCTCATTTCTTTTGAGCTACTGCAATTCTGCTTTGCTCATAGAGCAAACCACCTTCTTTGATGTGGGCAGTCCTGTGCCTGTGTCACAATCAATTCCAAAGTTCCTTAGAGAGATCTTTAGAGTGTCCTTGTATCACTTCTTCTGACCACCATGTGAGCACTTGTCTTGTGTGAGTTCTCTGTAAAAACATGTTTGACATTTAAACATGGCCAACCCATTGGAATTGTACTCTCTGCAGCAGAGTTGGAATGCTTATCAGTTCAGCTCAAGAAAGAACTTCAGTGTTCAGTACCTTATCTTGCCAGATGATCTTCAGAATCTTCCCAAGACAATTCAAATGGAAGCGATTCAGTTTCTTGGCATGACACTGGCATACTGTCCAGATTTCATAGACATACAGCAATGAGGCCAGCATAACAGCTCTGTAGACCTTCAGTTTGGTAGGCAATCTAACACCTCTTCTCACAACATCACCAAATACTGAGCTAGCTCTGGCAATGTATGTGTCAACCTCATCATCTATGTGTACATCCCTGAAAATGCCAAGGTAAGTGAACTTACTCACAGCATTCGAAATTTTTCCATTTGCTGTAACTGATGGTTCCATGTATGGATGGTGTGGTACAAGCTGGTGGAGAGCCTCTGTTTTCTTGGTGTTGTTAGGCTAAAATTAGCACAAGCAACAGAGATTCAATTCATGCTTTGTTGCAATTCAGGCTCAGAGGCTGCATTGAGTACACAATCATCTATGAACAAAAAGGTCATGCAACAATTCTCTCCCCCCTTTAGTCTTGGCTTGTAGCTTTTTCAAATTAAATAGTTTATCATCATCATGGTGGCTGACCTTTATTCTGGTTTCATTCTCATTGAAGGTGTACAACATCACAGGAAACATGATACTTAAAAGCTTGGGAGTGAGCCCACAAACCCTGCTTCACTCCACTCGTGACTGGGAAAATGGGAGAGTATCATCTATTATAGAGAACCTGTATATGCCATCATGAAACTGGTATACAACACTGATGCACTTCTCTGGGCAACCAAATTTCTCCATGATCTTCTACAAACCCTCATGACTGACAGTATCAAAAGCTTTACATAGATGAATATTGTGTACAGACCTCTGTTCTGTTCCTGACATTTCTCCTGGAGTTGTTAAGTAGCAAATCGTATCAACCATTCCTTGGCAATTTCTGAAGCCATACTGGCTCTCAGGTAGGTGATCATATTCAGGTGAAGTATCAGTCAGTTAAGAAGGAGTCTTGCAAGAATCTTGCCAGCAGTGACTAAGAGAGAGACCCCTCCCTGTTATTGTAACAGGACAATCTATTTCCTTTTCCTTTATAGAGATGGACAATGGAGGCATCCTTGAACTCCTGTGGGATAACCTCCTCTTGCCATATACAAGAAAATTTTAGTCAGCGTTTGTGTGAATAGTGGACCCCTTTCCTTATAAATCTCAGCTGGAATAGAATCAGCATCAGGCACTTTGCCACATGAGAAGAACCTAAACCATTTGAAAACTCTTCTTCAGTTGGAAGTTTGACTAGAAAGGGATTGACTTCAACCCGAGGTATACGTTCAGTGGCTTCAGCATTGATTGATGATGGTCTGTCGAGAACACTATGGAAATGTTCAGCCTATCTCTCCAGGATCATGTCCTTATTATTAATCAACATGGCTCCATCACCACTGAGTAGTTGACATGCACCGTACCATGTCTTTGGCCCATAAATAGCCTTAAGGGCATCATAAAAGTGCTTTGGATTGTTACTAGCAGCACAAAATTGAATTTCATCTGCCTTCTTACTGAGCCAAGAATCATGCATCTCTCTAAGTTTTGCTTGTACTTTACTTTTGATGGAGTTACATGCTGCCTTCTTGGAGGCAGATGAACTATCCTGCTGGTAAACCCTGTGGGATTCTTGTTTTTCATTTAGCAGCTCCTGAATTTCCCCATCATTTTCATCAGACCATTCTTGATGTTTGTGAGTGTTCTGGACCAGATGAGTAAAAGTGATTCTATACACCAAATCTCTGAAAGTTGCCCACTCCTTTTCTGCTCCACTGTTGCCAACAATGTGTTGGCTCAGCTTTCCCTCCAAGTTAGCAACAAACTGTTCACCCATGGAGAAGTACTTTAATCTGTTGACATTAAGTCTTCTAGTAGATATCTTGCCTTGGGGCTGCCACTTTTGCTGAATGTCAATGTTTAGCTTGGAAAAACACAGAAATGAGGTTTAAGCCAATGGCATTAGAGAAAAACAGCTCCTACTCCTCACCCTAGAACCCTGAGAAGAGAGATACTTTGGGAGGAGTCCAGAGTTTTGCTGCTCTTTTAAGAAACATAGAATGAAAAAAATTGGAACCTGTGTGTGTATACACACATGTATATATGTATACACACACACACATGCACATATATATAGAGAGAGAGAGACAGAGAGAGAGAGATAGAGACAGAGAGAGAGAGAGAGAGAGAGAGAGAGGCAGACTATATATAGCTATGTAAAGGCAACAAATCTGGAGAAAAAGAAAAAAGAAAAAGGTTCATGAGAATAACAGGATGATATTGTCACTATATTATAAACTTTCTAGACAAACTTTAAATCTTTTCATGTAAATCATTTTGAAGTCATTCGATTATTTGAATGTTACTGTTTGTTAATAGTTACTAAACTTATAATTTTCTTTTAATCATTTTTCTATGTTATCTTTAATGCTCATTTAAAAAATTTTTGAGTTCCAAATTCTCTCCCTCCCTGACACCTCTCCCCCATTAAGAAGGCAAGAAATGTGATATCAATTATACATGTGGAATCATGTAAAACCTATTTGGATTGTAAAATCTATTATAAAACTTAATATGGATTAGCCACGTTACCAAAAACAGACAAGAAAAAAATAAAGTGAAAAAAATGATGCTTCAATCTCCATTCAGACTCCATCAGTTCTTTCTCTGGACGTGAATCATAAGTCCTTCAGAATATTCTTGAATCGTTGTATTGATCAAAATAGTCAAGTCATTTATAGTTCTTCATTGTACAATATTGCTGTTACTGTATAGAGTGTTCTCCTGGTTCTGTTCACTTCACTTTGCATAACTCATTTAAGTCTTCTCAGGTTTTTCTGAAAGCATCCTGTTTGTCATTTCTTATAGCACAGTAATATTCCATAACAATAATATACCACAACTTGTTCAGCCATTCCTCAATTGATGAGCATCCCCTCAATTTCCAATTCTTTGCCACCTCTGAAAGAGCTTCTATAAACACTTTTGTACATATAAGTCCTTTTCCTTTTCTTTTGACCTCTTTGGGATACAGACCTAGTAGTAGTATTGCTGGGTTAAAGGATATGCACATAAACTTATAATTTTCTAAAAAGAAATAGCAAGTGACAATGTTAGAGAAGCAAAAGGGGGGAAATTACCTATTTTCACCAACCTCTAACAAAAATATGGCATTTCCTTCAATTATGAATTTAAAAAAAATTATTCTGAGGAGGGGTCCATGGGTTTCACTATACTGCCAAAGAAGTCCAGGACAGAAAGCAAAACAAACAAAAAATAACCAAACAAAGGTTAAGAAACTGTTGTAGAAGAATCTACAGGTCCCTTTGAAGTCTTTGATTGTTTTAAAAGGATTAAACAATTTTGCAACAAGTTTGTCAGCTATTGAGGTTGCTTTTCATTTTCAACTGTACTTTCCTTTTCTTTCACTGTAAACTCCAATGATCTTTGAAACATCTGATTCCCCAATAGCTGCTTCAATGTTTCCAATGGTCATGGAAATGTATTTTCTATACTTCTGTACATTTCTTTGGAGTAATACCAATTCTTTAAAACCATAGGATTAAAAACACAACAAAAAAGAACAATGAGACACTAGTGTACCCAACGGTCAGCTGATAAAGAAATAACTAAAGGTTTTGGAAACCAGATCAATCTAGTTTCATCTGATCAAAGTCATATATTCTGGGTCAGTCTTGTATCAGAGCAAGAACACATGCATTACTAGTGCTGTCAAAAAAAAAATGAAACCATATCAAAATTATTGCTTGTTCCAAGAAATTCTCACCACTCTATATGTTTTCTATATACTTATAGATGTGCTTTGTACATGCCTGTATATGTATAGGTTGTCTCCCCTTAGAATGTAAGTTCCTTGAATTCTGGGACATTTTGCTTTTGTCTCTGAATCTCAGCACCAACCTTGTGATTGACACTTAGCAAGGTTTAATAAATGCTTTCTAATGTAGAGGAAATGTACAAATACTATGAGCTGTATGGAGGAAACATCTCCCCAGAGGGGAGACCCTTAGAGGTCAAAGCAGTGTACTCTGAAGAGCTGTATAAATAAAGACAGACTCTCAGTCTGATTTCTTCTCAAAGGGAAGACATCGCTATCCTTAGATCTTCGGTCCCATCTAGATTTTCTGATGGTCTGATGTCATTAACTACAGACAAACACCCTTACCAAAACAAATCTATTTTGGGGCTACATGAAGGTTACTGCAAAATTAAGAGGTTACCTTTACCCAGAAAAAAAAATTACCTAACTTCCTCTCCCTATTACTCAACCTCAGAAATAAGGAAAGTGGCTGAGCAGCCTCACTGAATAGACTCCTTTTGCTGCCTGCCCTAAAGTTGTGTAAAATCCTGCATATGTGTACATCTTCCTCTATTCTGAGGAGCTGCTAGCCACCTGGCAACTGCCCATTAGCTGATGCTGATTAAACTCTATCATCTTGCCTTGCCTCCAGATATATTGACCTCCAGTCAAATGAATTTAGGTGAGAAAAATTATTCTCCGGGATGAATTTAGGATCCCTGGGCCAACATGTTTGATTGAATGGTTGGATCAGGGGCCACGATGGTGCATGTGAGAAAGTTAAAAAACATCCTGTGATGCCTTCCTCTTTCTTTTTACCCCAGACCCTGAGAAGAACTACCGTTTTTGGTTCAAGACATGGGTAGGGGAAAAGAAATGTGGGGACATGCCCATTCTGTCTGGAGTTTAATAACTTATATTAATAAGATACGTCGGAGTGCTAGGAGTATGGAGGGTGGAAAGGGTGAACACACCCCAAAAAGGAAGGAGGAGGGGTTACAAGGGAGGGAGTGTGAGGGAGGAGGAGGGATAGAAAGGGTGTAGAGAAGAGGAAGGGGGATTGGATAGGCAACTGCCCCACCAAAAGATTGTCAGGACATAGCCCCAGGGGTGGGAGGGCAAAGGAGAGATCTGAGAGGAGAAGGGAAGGACTGGTAAGATTGAGCTCCTCCCATTCCCCACCGACTATGACGTTTTTGGACTGGCGTGGAACTCTTCATCCCTACCCGAACCCCGAGACACGCCCCCAGAGGGGAGGGAAGGCAGACTGGAACCCTGGGGTGGAAAAGGGACTGGGAGAACAGAATAAATAGACCAGGGGGAGGAGCATATAGGACACGCCCACAGGGGGGTGAGGGAAGGCGGACTGGAACCCTGGGGTGGAGGGGAGGACGGGGAGAACACAATAAAGAGATCAGGGGGAGGGGCACATAAGACACGCCCCCGGGGGCTGGAGAGAGCACAACACACGCCCCCTGGAGGGGAGGGAGGTTAGAGAGGATACGCCCCTTGCCCCAGGTGTTCTGCTTCCTTCCCCCTCCCTTCAGGGACAAAGCTGAGAGGCTTGGGTTTCCACTCCCCAAAGTGCGGCAACAATGCCCGCGGTCCTGGGTCTGGAAGCCAGACTGGGCCGTCTGAGACAGACGGCCTCCAGGAGGGGTCCGGCGGAAAATGTCTCCGGCGTCTACCTCAAGTCCTCCCAGGCCTGGGAGAAACATGGCGTCCACCATTGCGAGAAGCCCCGTCTGCCCCTCTAGCCGCAGCTAGTCCCGTCTCTATAGCCTCTGATGAGTTCTAGTTCCACCTAGGGGGAACTTCCCAGGATGCATCGCGGCGGTCCCCGGTTCTCGCTAAGATGGCGACTCCCATGCATCGACTTATCGCTCGGAGGCAGGCGTAAGTGAAGACCCCCGGCTGCGTAGGGATTTCTCCATTCTATTTCCCGTAGCCTTCCTAACTTTCTTTGAGGACCCTCAACGGCCCCGGGTAGTGGGGTTCCCTCTCCTGGGGCGGGGTTCGAATGGGGTGGGCCGAGGTGGGGTAGAAAGGGAGACAACCTAGATGCGGGCCCCGGGGAGAGCGAGCCTGTGTACGCGGGAGAGCCCTCGGCAGGCGGCTTGGGGAAATGGAACGCGGGAGGCCTCCCTTTAGACGGGGAAGGAACGGCCAGGTTTTCGTAGATGAGGGTGACGTGAGCGAGTCTGCGGTGGTTACTGAAACAAGTATCTGTGTACACCCGTGCCGGTACTACTACCGGCTCCAATCCGCGGCTTTAAAACTTCTCCTTGTATTCGTCTTCTCTCGCATTCTAGTAAGTGATAGGAAAACGTCCTCATTTAGGGCTTTTCTAAATTAGGGGAAAATTACACGACGAATGCGCTCGTTAGCTTCGGTGCCCCCTGTTTATGTATTCACAATGCAAACGTGCTGTGGAGCATCCCAGTAGCCAACAGGAGGTAAAGGGTGAGGGGTCACCAAGAGTCGGACACGACTGGAAATCGACTA
Organism: Phalanger gymnotis; assembly: GCA_028646595.1. NCBI lineage: Eukaryota > Metazoa > Chordata > Mammalia > Diprotodontia > Phalangeridae > Phalanger > Phalanger gymnotis. The sequence continues at coordinate 28,886,208 of CM053625.1, read as the reverse complement.
ACAGCCGCAAAAGGGTGTGATCGTGGGAAATGACAAATACTAGTTCGGTGAAACCCAGAAAAAATAATCTGTAGATCCTGGGAGTCTCATTCTAAGAGAATAGAACCTGAAGAAGCTGTAAGATTCCAAAAATACCGATTTTTAAAAGCAGATATGAGTATTTGATCATTATTCAAAGTGTAGACTCATAGAAAGTTTAATTGTTATACACAAAAATTCTGCGTAAAAGAAGTAAACATAACTTTTCCTTTATCAAATTTTTACAAATGTAAATAGTCTCATTAAATTTATTTGGGGGGGGGGCAGCTAGGTGGCACAGTGAGTAAAGCACCGGCCCTGGAGTCAGGAAGACCTGAGTTCAAATATGTCCTCAGACACTTGATACATGTACTAGCTGTGTGACCTTGGGCAAGTCACCCAACCCCAATTGCCCTGCTAAAAAGCAAAAAAAAAAAAAATTATGTTGAGGGGCTTTTTGTCTTTCATGGTATAAGTACAAAGAAATGTACACAAGTATAAAGTTGTACCTGTTGAATAGGTGGGCAAAAATTTTACAAATAATATTTGGAACTGAAATGGGTTAAAATATATTCATGCTTTATTTATTCTCACTATACTTACAAAAAATGGATTGGAACCTTAACTTGAAAATATACCCCTTTTTTGTATTTAAAGGACTCATTATAAGTTATAAAGGTCAAGTCAACAAACATTTATTAAGGAAAGGGTTAAGAAATCCTGAATGGTAATACTATTTTTTTTTTGTTGAGTTGTTTTCAGTTCTGACTCTTCCTGATCCCACTTGAGGTTTTCTTGGCAAAGATACTGTAGTGGTTTGCCATTTTCTTCAGTTTATTTTACAGATGAGGACTGAGGCGAACAGGGTTAAGTGACATGCCAAGGGTCACATAGCTAGTGAGGCTGGATTTGAACTCAAGAAGATGAGTCTTCCTGATTCCAAGCCCATTGCACCACCTAGCTGCCATGAACCTTAGTATTTTCAAGACTACCTTACCTAAAACTAGAATATTATTCAGTGTTCTTTCAGCTCATGTTCTTCTAGTTCACACTATATTATCACAATTACTTGAAAAGAAGCCTAAAATTTCTAATAACATCATATAAGGCAAGCAACAGTAGGAATCAGCTTGAGTGCTACTCTTGGCTTCCACCAAACCTATTCCAACTTGGACTTATGTATAGAAAAGTTTTTCAGACTATTCTAGGGTTAGCTTCTAGACTCAAACCAAATCTGTTAACTGCTATATGCTAAGCTCAATTTTAGGTACTACAACATGAAGGACAAAGAACAAATACAGAGTATAGTCCTTATCCTTTAGGTGTTTACTGTATAAAATTATACAGCAAATAATATATATATTAATAATTAGTAATATGTGATCAAATGTTCATATAGTTCAAATATGCACTATAGGAATTCAGGAAATAAAAAGGTTTTTTAGCTAGCATGGAAATATTGTGCCCCTAACTGAGCTTTGGAGGGAAAATAGAATTTAGATTGGTAGAGATGGGAGGGCAAGCCATACAAGAACAACAGTTTGAGTAAATGAAACCAGATGTGAATTTGGCTTGTATGGGAACCAGTAAATTGGATTAGCCTGATGAGAATGATGGGAGATGGAGTTTTCTGAATTAAATGGGTTCCATTGATAAAGGCTGTTTCAGAGGAAGAAGGGATAAAATTTTAGAAAACTTTGTGAAAACTCCAAAACTTTGAAAATTTATATTCCCTTCACCAATGCAGATCACATACCTTCTTTTTTAATAATTCTTTCCTGTGCTTTTACACTTCAGTGAATTTGTGACCTACTTGATGTGGGTAACCCTCCATTAATGCAGATCACAACTGTTGATGGTTCTCGTTATGTGTAACTCTTATCCATATCCTCCTGTAAATCTTATATAGGAGATCCACCAAATGTTTTGGGGCTTTCCCTTAAATCTCTTGTTGATTCATGGATACCAGTGCAGTACATCCCTTGCTCTCTTGACGTGACTTGCCCATCTTTTCTTTCTAATGACTTCTTTTAAAGATTCTTGTCCATGTCTTCCATAGGTATTCTATTGAGGGTCCACCTAGTATAATGGAAGCTTTCTTCTAGATCTTTTAATATTTCACGAATATCATTATAGCGTTTGGAATGTCCATCTGTCATTTCTTACTCTCCCAACATTAGTAGCTTTATTCCTTTTAAATCATAGATTTACTTTGGTAATCTTTCACGACATTTTTGTGTGCAAGTTGTCATTGGCAATACCCTATTTCAGAAAATCTTTTTCAATTAAATATTTACTAATACCTACAACATGCAAGGGACTATTCTTAGTATTGAATATTTTAAAAAAAAAAAGGCCTTGCCCTTATGGAGCTTACCTTCTACTGGAGGAAGATACAAGATAATTTGATGAGGGAAAAGGCATAAACAGCTGGGGGAATCAGGGAATATTTTACTGATCAGGTGCCATCTGAGATGAATGTTTTGAAGAAAGACAAAGATTCTGAGAAGTGGAGATGAGGGAGTGACTTTCAGAAGTGTGGGATATGGTCAGAAAATGGAACATCAAGTTCAGGGAAGTCTAATTTGGCTAAAACATAGATTGTGAAGGGGAGTAATGTTGAAAGTATGAAAAAGTAATTTGGAGAAAAGTTGTGGAAAAGCCTAAATTTTTATTTTGAAGGCAGTGAGGAGTTTTGGAGGCTTTTGAGCAGGAGAATGACATGGTCAGAATTATGCCTTAGATTATTTTTACAGTTGTGCGAAGAGTGGACAGGAGAGAGTAAAAATTAGAAGAAGGGACACCAGTTAGGATGCTACAATAGTCCTTATCAGAGGGCTTAAACTAGTTTGGTGGCTGTATGAGTGAAGACGAGGGAGTAGATAGGAGAGGTACTATAGAGGTATCAACTGATTGGATAAGAGGAATGAGAATGAGAAAAGGATAAGGCCATGGTCATAAAACTGGATGTCTGGAGGGACAGTGCCCTAAATAGAAACAGGGAATTTGTAAGAGGGAAGAGATTTCTTGTTAGAGCTTGTCATGTTTTGGACATACTGAGTTTGAGTGTCAATATGACATCCAAAAGATGTTCCTCAGAGAGATTGGGTCTGGTTATATAGATTTGGGAATCACTTGTACAGAGATGATTGAACACTTGGGAAGTAATTAATTTCCCAAGGGAGAGAAGTATAGAGAGGAGAGAAGAGGGCTCTGTGAGGGCAGGAGATAAATAATTAATTAGCAAAGGAAACTGAGGAGAGGTCAAAAAGGGAAGAGAAAAGTACTGGGGAGGAGATGGTATGCAGGAGGCTGAGCTGGTTAACCATGTCCAAAACAGCTGAGGTCAAGGGGAATGCGGACTGAGAAGAGGTCATTGGATTTGGCGATTTTTGATTCCAGGGGACTGATGACGAAGCTTAGCTCCCTCTTCTACTGTAGAGAGATGGTAGACAGATTATGAGTGGAGAATGAGGCACACTGTTTCAAATTTGGCCAATGTGTAGGTTTGTTTTGCTTAACTCTACTTTGTTAGAAGTTCTGTTGTGCAGTGTGGGGATTATTGGGAAATGAAAAGCATCAGTAAAACTTTTCTTTTTTAAAGAGTTCATTGGTAACCCTGAAGAGAGCAAATTTTGTCAAGTGGGTAGAAGCTAGATTGTAAGTAGTTGAGCAACTAGGTGGGGACGAAGTGAAGGTATTGAATAGATATGACTTTTTCTTGGAGAATGGCAGTGAAAAGGAGGAAGAGAGCTAGAGGGTAGTTTAAGAGCATGGCAGGATCAAGTAAAAGTTGTTTTAAGGATGAGATCTGAATAGGTTTGAACATCTCTGTACTTGGGTCCATTTCACATCTATTTCCCTTTGGATCACCTGCATTTTTGATTCTGCAAACTAGTAGAATTTCGTGGCTTACAACTCTGAAATATCATCTAGAAGATATTGGAGTTAAAAGGATGAGGTTTGATGCGGGGCGGGGGGGAGAGTGGGGAGTGTGTCAGGAAATAGTTTGAGACCCCCGAAAATTCTGCATAATTTAGATATTAAAAAATGTTGTCCCCATAGAAAGAAATTCACCACCACCTTTTTTTTTAAGCTGGATCCATTTAAACAATACTATGATTGTTCAAAAGTACGTTGTACCTAGGTTCTTTGGTTCAGTATAAGGAACAGAAACAGCTTCCCCGTCTCCCCTTTTTTTAAAAAAAAAGTTTTTGACAACTTCTGTTTCTTCATTGTCTTTGTTTTTCAAATATATTCTTGTCCTCCCCCCTGCCATTTTCAGAGAGGCTCCCTTGTAACAAAGAATTTAAAAAGAGAGGGGAAAAAAAAACAAGTTCAGCATAACTAACCTGTATGTCAGCAGTCTAATAGTATATACAGTGTTCTACACTCTTACTCCCTTCTGAAAAAAAAGGAGGGTGGTGAATTTTTTTCAAGGCCAAGCTCTATTATACTTTCTGAGCATTCAGTTTTAGGGTTGTGTTTTTTTGTTCATTTATTTGGTTCTTTTCATTTGTACTGCCCTTCTGAGTCTATATGCTGTTTTCTTGGTTTTGCTTATCAATTAGTATGCCATTCTGTGATTTTCATATTCGTTGTTTTTTATGGCAAAGTATGTGTCATTACATTCATGTACCAAAATTTATTTAGCTGTTTCTTCATTGAAGGGCATCTCTTTTGCTTCTAGTTCTTTGCTGTTTCTAAATTTATATTATAAAAATATAAATATTTAGGTGTGTGTAGAATCTATCTTTCTTTTACCTCCTTGGTGTGTATTACTACAAAACGAATTCCGTGTTTCTATTTAGGGCACTACTGGGTCAGTATGGACATTTTAAGCATGTTTATAGCATTTGTTTTCCAGAATGATTAGACTAATTCATAATTTCACCAACAGCATATTAATTTTTGGTTTTGGCCTAGAGAAGTTTTTAAAATAGGATTTTTTTGGACTATTTTCTGGATACTTTTTAATGCTTTGCAATTCTATTCTATTTTTAAGAACTACAGGGAATCTGTTTTAAATCCTGTAAACATAAAAAAAAATTGGTTTGTAGATTTCTTTTGATCCCATGCCATTAAATAATGAATTTGTATTAGTTGGGAAGAGAAATTTTCAATTGACTTAAAGCATCTTAGGAATGAGAGATGGAGAAAATGTCAGTTTGCGTTTTTTTGAAAAGGTTGCCATGTCTAATAAAAAGACTTCCTGAATATCAGTGCAGCATACAGGCTGCCCCATCTGCTTTCTGTGTATTACTTACCCACCTCTTTTTCCAGGCATTGCTACTTGTTCTTGATGATGTCTTTTATGCCCTTCTTGCATACCAGTCATCTAGAATTCTGACAATTGATTAAGTAAGGACAGTGTTATTTGTAAACAAGGAGAGTGTGGGGAAAAGCTGTCCCATCAATTGGGACTTCACTATAGATTCTGCCAAGGACTTCCTCCATGATCGTGAACAAATTTGGCAAATAAGCTCCTATTTTATGCCTCAGCTGATATTTCTTATTAGGAGCATTGATACTGCTCTCTGTGGTGGCATCTATTAAGGTATCTTAATGTTATCTTCACAGATGTGTAAGAGTTGCCTTTTTACAGAAGAGCCCTTAAGGCTCATCCAGGTGTGTCTGTGTGTGTGTATTTACCTCTGTCTCTATACACATATAGGCAATCAGTAAAAAATAAACATGTACTATTGTATTATTCATACTTTTCCCACCTCAACTCTACATTTCTCTGAATCTTTATCTCCCCTTAAACCTCATCTCAGGTTCTGCCTCCTCCCTGAAGAATTACATATACATGTATGTATGTGTGTAGATAGATAGGTCTTCTTTGTACATAGTTGTATGCATGCTAGCTCCTCCATTAGACTGTGAGCTCCTTGATAGGACTGATTTGATTTTTGTTTCTTGCCTTTCTTCCTATCCCCAGTGCTAGCACATAGTAGGCACTTAATGAATGCCTGTTGACCGACTTGACTGAAGTCTTTCCTAATCTTCTCCCTTTGGATGTTAGTGCTTTTTCCCTCCTCAAATTGCCCTGTATTATACTTTTGTATCCATGGCGTATATCTCTGCTATACTTTTTCAAGATAGGTGGAGTTCTTTTACTTTATTTTTGGTCTTTTTATCCTTATCCCCTGAAACAGGCCGGTAATGTAGATGTTTAATAAATGATGGTGGTTGTTAGACTTTGCCTGTGAAAGCGTAATCTGCTGTAAAGAATCATCTGGGAAATCACTCATCCTGTTTTGTTTTCCTCAGGTACAACTTAGATGTGTACATTAGCCATATTCATCAGTATCTTATAGAAATAAGACAAGCGAGTCAGTAGTTAATGATGTAGTGGAAAGACTGCTGGATTTGTAGACCAGAACACTTGTGTTTGGATCCTGGCTATGCCACTTGGTATTTGTATGACCTTGGACAAGTCATATAACCTTTCTAATCCTTAGTTTCCTCATCTGCAAAATGAAGGACTAGATGATCTCTGAATTCCCTTGCAGCCGTAGATCTATGATATTATGAGGTCGCTTCAGTCAGTATTTTTTTTTTGGTAATACCTTCTATGATCTTTTCCCTTCATAAGGAATATTCCTCTTTGAAATATCTTAAAAGTCAGCCTATGAGTGCCTTTAAAATTGTGTTGCTTTTGGAACAGATTTTCCCATATGCATTTGGTCAAATGTAGCCATTCTTCCCACCTTCTTTATTGCAATTTCCACTATATTAAGTAGTGAGGTATTAACCATCCAAATGTGATTACATTTTCATTGATAAGTATAGAGATGTAAAAATGTAAGCAAATATGTTTTATTTCTTGTCTATTTGTTGTCCACTTAGTGTTACCTATAAATGCTTAGTTGGAAGCCAGACTTTGGCAAGCTTATTTTGCTTTCCATTATTATCTTACAAAACAGTGTTAGAAACTTGTTATCTTCTGTCATCTTCCTTTTTAATGTTTTGCAAATAAGCTTGTACTTTAGTGTTGCCATGTAATATGGCTCTTCTAAAATAAAAAATAAGAATTTGCCAGTTCAAGTGTTTCTTACATTCTTTTACATTGGCTAAACTCCTGTAAGAATTTAGAAAATCACAAGGCCGTCTTTTGTCCGTTTTTATTCTTCTGTGGAATCAACAGCTTATGTATGTCAGGCTAGAGCCATTACAATTAGATTTTCCTCTCATCTTGAGCCTTTGTTTCTAATTTGGTTGTATTTTTTTTTAACCTATTCCCTAACTAGTCTGACTGCCTACAGACTGCTCATTCTGAAATGATTCCCTTGTGACAACCTTGTTAGCCTTTCTAAAATATGATAGTGTCCATTGTTTCCCATTTCCCGTACCTTTTGGTTCTCTTCTTGAAGAAATTCGTGATATACTGGCACAAGGCTTCTAAATATTCTACAAACCTTTGACCATTTTGATTTTTTTAATCCTGAACCATGTTTTCTGACATTTCTCTATCCCTCCATGCCCATGTTAATATTGAAGTCAGAGTATCAAATTACATGTGGATTTGGTTTAGAGGTTCACATCAAGTTCCTTAGAGAATTTAACTACTTCATCCTCTGCAACAGATGTTGGTATATAAACTACAATTATCTTCATGATGGTCTTTCTGCTTATATTTAACCATAAGCACTATATGGTGAGTTGACCAGGATTCATGTTTCTTGTTGCCTTTGGGCACGTGATGAAACCAACTCCACAAACTCCTTTATTTGTCTCCAAGGAAAACCTGTGAACCACCCTTCCATTTAGCTGCAACTTATTTTTTGTCTTCTGGTTTCATTTATAGTGAGAATGTCAATATGAATATGAACCAGATAAAAGGTAGGTTTTCCTTTAGTATTTATGAATAATGTGTCACATTTAACTGTTTTCTCATTGCTCATCACCTGAGACAGTCTTTAACTCAGGATTCACACATAAGCTTTTGGAAGTCTGACCAGCCTGAGAGAAATTAATAAACTAAAATCCCACCATATACCATCTATGCTTTATTAATCTAGTGCCGTAGATAATTTAATGGGCTTTTTCTCCTAGAATATTTCAGTAGAAATGAAGATCAAGTTTCTCATATTGGAATGTTTCCTCCTTTCCAAAAAATTGTATTTGAAAATTATTCCTGGCCTTGTTGAGACAGCACAAATGATTGCATCCAAGATGGAACTTAGAATTAGTTAGAATCCTAGAAAAGTGTCCCTTAAAATTTCTTTTTGCATATGTTTAAGGGCAGGTTGTGTCACATTTGTAAGTCTCTTCTTATTGTTGTCTAATATATATTGTTCTTGTAGGGAAGCAAATAAGCAACATGTGAGATGTCAGAAATGTTTAGAATTTGGACATTGGACATATGAATGCACAGGAAAAAGAAAATACTTGCATAGACCTTCACGAACAGCAGAACTTAAGAAAGCTTTAAAAGAAAAAGAAAACAGATTCTTATTACAACAAAGGTAAGTTTACCCAATCAGTTATATGATGTTAAAAAGAAGAAATATATTTTCTTTTGTATTTTTTAAAGAGCTAAATATTTAATGTGCTTTCTCTAGATTGAACATTCCTATGAAATAAAGACTGTATAGAGAAGCTAAGATACAAAGTAAAGTCCTTTTTTCTACTTAGTGAAGATCATGAATGGATACTTGTGAACTCTTTACAATAGCAAAATGTCATTGACCTCTAGGCTAAGATTTTGTCAGCATATTTTTCATAGCACAAAATAAAAATGCCATAAAAGAAATGCTCTCTCAGGAACATAAGAGATACTTTTTTATATTCGGGCTCAATAGATAGTGGCTACGACTACTGATAAAATGGTGAATGTATGTCTATCTCGGATCTGGTAAATGCATACGGATTGATCTGGGGCATGTAGTTTTGAGTCTCATTTCACCCTGAATATGGCATTTCAACAAATAATATATTCCATTTAGTTGCCACAATTGATCTTGGCTTTCTTAAAGATCTTAAGCTCACTGAATAGAATAATAAGGGTTAGAGGAAGTTAACAAGAAACATTATGTAATAGTTGTAGATAAGCCAGAATAAAATTTTAAAACTATAGCACAATACTACTACAGTACTAGAAGTACTTGTTTAACTTGCAAACCTTATATTTGTGCATATGGTAGGAAAGATATAGGTCATTTGTTATTTTAAATTTTACCTTATTGCAAATGCAGTGTAATTTGGCAAAAAGACATAGCAAAAGATATAGCACATCAAGTTTCTGGTTTTAAACCTAAGTGATTATGTAGGCCCCTGGGATATTTTTTTCGTTTACATGTATTTATAGATAGTTGCAACCCGTAGAAAATGTATGGATGGTTTTAACCCAAAGTTGGGTACCTTTTCTCATTAAGTTTTGTAGTGTTTTAACAATAGGCCAATGCAGATTCAAAAATTGCTGTCTTGTTTTGGCATGCTTACATGATAGTAAACAGTTCACTTATGCTGTATCTATTGAAAAGAGTCTATTTGCCTAACTTAGTCACTGTCTTGCACAACACATATCAATATAAAGAATTTGGCTATTCATATGACAAAGCCTAATCCACTGTAATAGTTAAATAGGTGATATTATTTGTAGCCTTAATTCAAGGCTTGTGTGATTTCACTGATTTAGGTATTCCTTCCATCAGTGCAAATTATAATCTATGCATACTTTCTCATCCTGGGCAATTCTTATCCATGTTATCCCATAAATCCTCAACAAGCTATCCACCCAGTGTATTTGAGGGCTTTTTTGTAGGTTTTGTTTTTACATTTTGAGGGGAGCATACATCCCTTGCACTGTTTGTTGGTTGTCCCTCACTCTCATTCTGTGACAGATCCGTCTCTTTTTTCTGTTCATAAATTTTTTTCTAATATTACTTCTTCGCACAACTGTTTTTCTGTAACGTAAATCTCAGTTCTTGGGATAGTAGGGGGATGTTTGTACATGTTATTGTAAACATTTATTAATGGGAATTTTTTTTCTCTCTCCTCCACCCCACAATGTTTATTATTAGCATTGGAGAAACTAATACAGAAAAAAAGACCAAGAAAAAAAGGTATGTGTGGATTTAGGAACATTGTACAAGATATATTATAGTGACTGGAGGAAGAGAGAGCAAATGACTAGAAACAGTAGTCACATTTAAATGTTAAGAGACCTGTGATTAAGCACTTGAACATCCTTAGACCTGCTCTTTTCCTGATCACCTTTTTTCTGTCCACTTCTTCCTTCTTCTCTCTTTCTCTTTTTTTCTGTTCCTCTATATCAGAAAAGAATAGAAATTTTTAGCTTGAAATAGAAGACTTTTATCAATCCTCAGAAAAAGCATAAAATTGTTCATGACTAGCACCCTTGTGTTTTGAAGTAGTTAAACTTAACAATGTTAAATATTAACTTTGTTTTATAAGATTTAGACACAAAATAATCCTATTTGGTACAGTGGAACATAACTGTAACTTTTAACTATAGGATGGAATTCATTATGAGCTAAGCCTGTCTTGAATCCATGAAAGCTTAACTGTTTAAGTATCTCCAAGAGGAGACCTAGCTCTAAGGGATAAAATAATCTTGTATAAAGTAATCCCACACATGGAATCCAGGTTAACATCTCAGTAAGGCTCTACCATGCTTAAGAAGACTGCTTTTTCTTGAACCTATAAGAAGCTATTCTTTTCCATGTTTAAGTCACAGTAGCTGCTTCCCATTCCGACCTTTCCTTCCGTATTAGGTCTAAGAGTGTCACGAGTTCCAGCAGCAGCAGCAGTGGGAGTTCAGCCAGTGATTCTTCATCAGAGAGCGAAGACTCCTCTACCTCTTCTTCCTCTGATGATAGTGATACTGAGGAAAGTTCTTCTACTTCATCATCGTCACCCTCCTCAAGTAGTTCTTCCTCTTCCTCTGATTCTGAGTCAGATTCCAGCTCTTCCTCTAGCACCAGCTCTAGCACAGATAGCAGCTCTGATGATGAGCCACCAAAGAAGAAGAAAAAGAAATAGAATTGCTTTAAGCCTCTTTGATCATTTAGGACTGATGAATTGACAAATGCTAATGTATTTCTCAGAAGAGGAGTTGGAATATGTTACGGCCAAATAGATTAACTGGTCAAAATTTCTATAATTCAAAAGCTTTCTAAATGTTTCACATTTTAAGGGCCTAAAGGTTATTAACAAAGTATGTATGTGAAAAGCATTTTTTTATTTTAAGGAGAACTTGGTTTCTTTTTTTATCTTAAAATGTATCTGTAAAATTTAATCAAAGCTGAAATCTAGTAAATCTGGTATTTATGTATTGAAATGTGTAAACTTTTTTTCTTTGTGAAATAAATGCCATACCTTGTTTATATGTTGATATTGTATATGCTAACACTGGTTTCACTTGTTTTCAGGATAATCCTGTAAAATAACTGGGAACAATGAATTTCTAATGAGTTTGGCTAAATATTACTATATTAGCCAGATTGAATACAGTGTTACTACTATGAAGGAGTCATCCCATTGTTAACAATGTTGTATTTCTAAGTTTATCTTTAGAGGGTTTATTGTTTCTGTGATATGGGTTTGTTGTTTTGTTTTTTTTTAACTTAATGTCGGAAATGAAATGTAATGAGATCTGTACTAACCTAGTAGATATTTTTATTTGTGGGCAACAATTTTCAACTTGCTGGGGTTTCTATTTTATTTTCTTCTGGTTCCCTAAATGCTCAGAGCCATACTATTTTGGAGATAGAATGTCTGATAGGAAAACAATCACCTTAGTAAGCTAAAGGGAGAAGAAAAAGAAAATTGAAATTACTTAGTTTAATCTTGGTGCCTTTTGATAAAAATATATGATAATAGAAGCAGGTGGCTGCATGAAAGGTTGAATTAAGGTTTTTTTTTGGCACTTAAATGAATATATATATATATGTACACATATACACACACACGTTATATAATTGAATATATTCATTGGGTGAGAGAGAGAGAGTGTGTGTGTGTGTGTGTGTGTGTGTGTGTGTGTGTGTGTGTGTGTGTGTGTGTGAAATCTGAAATAAGATACTAACAAAGTTACCATTCCAGATGAATGGCAGATAAGGGGATGGGGTGGGGAACAAAATAGAGGATTTTTTTTTTTAACAAAGTTGAGACAAAACAAGTTGCCTTTTAATTTCAAAGTACCCAAAAGAAGATTCTTTCCCTTTACTATTTTTGCAATTATTGTGTTGCACAATTCCCATGGTACTGGCATTGTAATGAAGAGTGTATGTTGGATACATCCAGTATGTTTACATAGAATGTACACATTAGTTGAAATCCAGCATGAAACATGCAGGTTAAAAATAAAGTATTATAGAGTTACACTTCTTAGTAGATAACAATTTGTTGTGATGAGTTTAATCAGTTGACAGTCATTTTTATCCTGTGATGTAGTCTTTTTAAGTTGATTATTGATGGTATTCCCTTTTTTTGGGTGGGGGGGAATGCAACCTTAGTGGGAAAAGTTTCAAATATCCTGATTTTTGTTTCAATATAGTCTAAACTATGGATATTCAACTATTTTTATATTTTTTATGAGAAAGTAGCATAGAGTTACTTTTAAATAAAATGTGCTTCTATTTAAATGTTGAAAAATATGTATCTTGTCAGTCTTAAGGAGTCTGTAATTATTTGTATGTTTTACAGAATCACTTGGAAAGATTGTAAATAAATTACTAGAACATTATTTGAAAGATTTGTGTTAAAGAATGTACCAGTTAACAGGGAAACAATAAATTATCAAACAAGCACAATTTACCAAGCTGATGTTCTTTGTAGAGGTATTTATTTATAAGATTTCCAAATTTCTTTTTATTTATTTAAAATTTTTAGTTTTCAGCATTGATTTCCATAAGATTTTGAATTACAAATTTTCTCCCCATTTCTACCCTCCCCCCCATTCCAAGATGGCATATATTCTGATTGCACCTTTCCCCAGTCAGCCCTCTCCTCTTTCACCCCACCTCGCCCCCCCCATCCCCTTTTCCCTTACTTTCTTGTAGGGCATGATAGATTTCTATGCCCCATTGCCTGTGTATCTTATTTCCCAGTTGCATACAAAACCAACTTTTTTTTTTGAACATCTGCTTTTAAAACTTTGAGTTCTAAATTCTCTACCCTCTTTCCTCGCCACCACCCCTCCCTAAGAAGGCAAGCAATTCAGCATAGGTCACACATGCATCATTATATAAAACCCTTCCACAATACTCACATTGTAAAAGACTAACTATATTTTGTTCCCTCCTATCCAGTCCCCCTTTATTCAGTTTTCTCCCTTGACCCTGTCCCTTTTCAAAAGTGTTTGCTTTTGATTACCTCCTCCCCCTATCTGCTCTCCCTTCTATCATCCCCCCTTTTTTATCTCCTTCCTCCTTTCCTGTGGGGTAAGATACCCAACTGAATATGTATGGTATTCCCTCTTCAGGTCAAAGTGATGAGGGCAAGATTCACTCATTCCCCCTCACTTGCCCCTTCTACCCTTCCAATGAACTGCTTTTTCTTGCCACTTTTATGTGAGATAATTTACCCCATTCTATTTCTCCCTCTCTCAATATATTCCTCTCATCCCTTAATATGATTGTTTTTTTAGATATCATCCCTTCATATTCAACTTACCTTGTACCCTCTGTCCATACATACATATATACATATATATGTATATTCCCTTTAGCCACCCAAATATTGAGGTCTCATGAATTACACACATCATCTTTTCATGTAGGAATGT
>CM053625.1:28840515-28871934 GCA_028646595.1 Phalanger gymnotis | reverse complement strand
CTCTAATCAGTAGTGATTCTGAGCATTTTTTCATATGTCTATAGATATCTTTAATTTCTTCCTCTGAAAACTGTCTGTTCATATCCTTTGACTACTTCTCAATTGGGGAATGGCTTGTATTCCTATATATTTGGTTCAGTTCCCTGTCAAATCACAATACATAGTTACCAGTGCCAAGTTCTGGGTTGCAAAGCTGAGGGGCAGTTTGTAGCTTGCCCAGAGTTGCAACACTCCTTCCAAGAGTGTGCCCCCAAATGTCAAACGCCAAGCTGTCCTCAATCATGGTTCCCCACACCCAGTTTCACATCATATACAAATCAATGACTCCTGATTTTCTGATTGTCTCTGTGCTGAGAAATAACCAAGACAAAAAGATCCCACTTTATCTACCCCATTCAAACAAGGCCAGAATCATTAAAGGCACTTAAGAGGAGAAAAGCAAAAAGTCCCACCTTAATTACTATTACACAATCCACCCCTCCAGAGTCCATGGCCTAACAAAAATTTAAGTCAAATGGCTATGGATTCTAGAACAAAATAGAAGCCCCCTGAACTGTGAATGATATTTGTTTGTTGGTTTGAAATAAGATTGTTAACCCCTGAAAGTTACTTTCCTTAGTAAAGCAGATCAAAGAAGCTTTGTTGGCAGCTTTCTGGGTGCTGGTTGTTGGTGGATCTTATACCCCTACAGAAGCTGCTAGCAAGATTGTTACTACAAGCCAGGACCCAGAAGAAATGGATAGAATTAAAGGTACAGTTAAAGGAATTGGTTTGGACCAGGATTACTTCTTTCTTAGAGACTGAATTAAAGGAGAGAATAGGTAGAAATGTATCTGGCTTTTGTGCTCCAGTGTAGGAGAGGTGAAAGAATTGACAATGAATAGTCTTTTCAAGAGAAGTCTTTTTTGGGGAAAAATTTTTAAAAAAATACTATCCTTTAGGGTACTGGTGCTCACTTCTATCAAAAAGATAATTATGATGATGATGGCAAATTTATGAACATTTTACAGACCGGTAAAATATTTGGTAATTAAATGTATAAGGTAAAATTATTTAGGTCATTAAAAGCTGCTAGACACATGTGTGGATTTTAAACTAGAATCTTTTAAATGTCTGTCATTAAATTAGCAAATGGAAAATCAGAGAGATGTTAGGGCTGAAAAACTCTTAGAAAAAGGGCTTGTGTGCTATGTCTATCTTTGTACCTCTAGCACCTAGAACCATATATTGAATAGGAGGTGCAAATGAAATGAATAAATATTTCACTAAAGTGGAGCTGACTGGAGAAATTGTATAGCAAGAACAAAAAGATATGACTGAAGATAAGAGGAGGGCAAAATCATTTATTAGTTAATATAAACAGCTAATGAAAATTGAGTTTTGAGAGTTAGGAAGACCTAGATTCAAATGGTGACTGATCCTGAGCGTCATTTAATCTCTCTTTGTCCTAGGCAACTCTAAGAATAAAAGACAAGACTAGGTGCAGATATGTACTTCTTATAGAGGGAATTTCCTCCTTTTAGAGTTCCTGTTACCAATGAAGTATTCCTGCCAAAACAACAACTATAGATTTATATTTGTTCCTTTCAGTGGGTTTGATCTCAACCTCCCTACGACTGGCTGTCCTGTCCTCCCTTAAGTTCTTCCAATCTGCTAGGGTGGGAGAATGAGACTTCCTCAGTTTCTTCTTAAACCATTGGAGCTCTTAAACTATCCATCTCTCAATCCCTCTTTTAATTTAATAAGACATTGAAAAGATTCTGATTTATGATCCATAGATTTCATAAGTCTAGGAGCATTTAAAAAAAGAAATTTGGGTACATCATTATCATCTCCAGGTATAATTTTTAAACTTTATTTTTAATATTCATTTAAAAATTTTTTGAGTTCTAAATTCTCTTTCTTCCCCCACTCATTGAGAAGGCAACAAGAATGATACCTAATATACATGTGCGGTCATGCAAAACTTATTTCCATATTAGCAATGTTGCAAAAAATGCAAGGAAAATAAAGTGAAAAAGTATGATTCCATCTGTATCAGTATTCTCTCTGGGGAGGGGATAGTATTTTTCATCAAGGGTCCTTTGGAATTGTCTTAGATCACTGTTAGTCACAGTAGTTTAGTCTTTTCGTGGTTGACCATTGCTACAATATTGCTGTTTTTGTGAACAATGTTCTAGGTCTGCTCACTTAAATTTGTATCAATTCATACGTTGTTCCCACATTTTTCTAAAACCATCCTTGTCATCATTTCTTATAGCACAAAAGTATTAGCAGCATCTTTTAATCACCAAAATGGTCCTTTTCTCACCGCCTTATTACTGCTTCCTTACCTCAGCCAAGGCTTTTGCTGCTGAAGGACGTTTGTAAGAGGAGTTAAATTTGTCTGTGGAGGAAAAATTTCCCAAATGATATCGAAGAAAATTACTATGTGAGGAAGTTCAAAACCCTCCACCCACCACTCCTCTCCTTTTATATATCATGTGGCGATATTGAAAGAGAATGCAAGGCTGATTTCTGTATTTGATGATTTTTGTCTATATGACTATAGGATTGAAGAGGGGAGACTTAATAACAGCTAAAGACAATGGCTATCATTTACATAGCTTTACATTTTGCGAAGCCTTTTATAAATGTGACTTGCTGGGAAGCAGGTGCTCTAATTTTGTCCATTTTACGGATGAGAAAACAGAGGCTATGTGATTTGCCGGAGTCAAAGGGCTAGTGAAATGTCTGAGGCCAAATTTGAACTCCGGTCTTCCTCAAGACCGGTTTAAGGTCGTGGGTTCAAATGTGGCGATCCAGGACAGCAGTGAGGTTTTTTTGGGGGGCGGGGGAGCTGTGTAGCCCCTTGGCAACCGTTCAGTGCCAGGGGGCCTGAGCGCCCTAGGGTCCCGGGCTGGGGCGGCGGCCAGACCGGGCCTCACAAGGGCGCCAGTCGCTCGTGCCAAGCCTGTGACGAAGGAAGGCCTCCCTACCAGGCGTGCCATCCCTCCAGGCAAAGAAGAAACAGGTCCATCAGGACGGGCCCCGTCAGCAACCCCCATCCTGCCCCAGGAAAAGGAGGGCGGGCAGAAGGGAGAAGGCCCGATGGGGGAACGGAAACGGAGGGCCCCCTCCCCGGCCATCCGCTAAAGCTGGGACCATTCTGGGTGGAACGACGTTTCCAGTTACAATTTACACATGCGCAAAGAGCCCCGCCCCCGGGCGCCTTCAGGCAGAGGGACGTGAGCAGAGGAGGCCGCAAGCCCAGCGGGCCCGGAGTTAGAGCCCTGGCCCCAGCGACATAGGGACGCAAGCAGTTCGTAGCTCTCCTCCTCCACCCTACCCTCTCCCGGAGGGGCAGGGCGGGGTCACGTGACGCGCTCCTCCCGGCCAGAGCCTGGGCTGCTGTCCGCCCCCCCCTCCCCGCACCGGTGGGAGGGTCACGTGGGCGGTGCTGCTGCTAGGGTAAGTCACTGCTGCCGACTGCGGGGAAGGAGAGTCTTCTTCTCCTCCGCCGCCGCCGCCGCAGCCGCCACCACGGCCGGACGGGGCGGGGGTGGGGATTCCAGTGCTGCGGCCTCCGCCATCACCTTCCTGCCTGCGTCTCCAGGGCTCTCGCTCTGACCGCCATGGAGCAGGGCTGGGCCCCCAAGGCGACAGCCGCTGCCTCCACCTTGTGAGGCGTAGCCGCTGCCATCGTCTCCTCCTCCGAGGGCCTCTGGGGCTTCCTGGACCTCGTTTCTCGCCGCCGCCGCCGCCGCCGCCCGTCGGCTCCTCGCTTTCTGGGCCGCTCCTCTGTCCTCCAGCGCGGCCCCTCGGGGCCAGGCCTGGATGTGCGCTTCGTGAGAGGCCCAGGCCGAATCGAAGGCCCGCGGCCCGGGAAGCCGCCACCGCCACCGCCACCGTCACCGGGACATGGTTTGGGCCTAGCGGAGCCGGGACAGGAGGTGAGAGGCTCTTAGGACCGCGGGGCCGCCGGGGCCTAGCCAGGCTGGACGGCTGAGCCGAGCGTCGCGAGCTGGGGCGGTGGGCTTCGTGCTGCCACTCCCCGCGGCCCCCTCCCCAACAAAACCTCTTTTCTGCATCCCCGCACTTGCCCCTAGTCGCTTGCTTGCTGGGTCTCATACTTTTTCAGTTTTTTTTAAACGTCCTGCACGTCTCTAGTTTGACCAAGTTCTCTTTAGCTAAAGAAAAAATGGGCCCCGATTCCCAACATTATTTGCCCCAATAGTTCTTGTTTTCTCTCAAGGGTCCCCAGACCCTCCTCCGCCATTCCTTTTCTAAACCTGTAATGAATTAATCTTGTGAAAACAACACTCATGGGGGAGGGTGTGTACTTATATGTAATTGAAGACCCCCCCCCCATCCACATATAGTCATGAAAGCATCTCCCCGCACCCCAAATAGCTGTTTCCACACTTCACTTCAGTTGCCTATAGTTGGATAATAATGTTTAGGCTTTTCACTTGCTGCTAGTCGCGGGGGTTAATCTCCTCCAGTAATTGACGTCAGTGCTTTGTTCCTTCCACTTTGCCGTGTTTCAGGCTCTAAGGATGGATTATAGGCTAGACGATTTTGAGAAGAGCCTCCTTTACTCTTTCTTTCACAAAAGACATTTATAGGGGAATGGAGGTGGCAGTGTGAACTTCCAATTTCTGGGTGGGAGGAGTGTGAAGGGCAAGAGTTAACATTGTTTGTTAAGGGTGTGTATGTTTTTTTCCCTGTTTGGGAAAATTTAGGCTTATTTAAAATGCTCAAAGGAAAATTGAGTTATACTTTACAAATTCCAAGCCTATTCCAAGCCCCTCCCCCCACTATGTTTGTTTTTAGGGTTAGATTGCCTAAAATATTTGTTCTTATATTTTGCTAATGGAATTGTTTATTCAACTGCCATTCAATATACTTATGGACATTTTAGTTTTTCTAACTTTATAAATTCATAGATTGAGGGAAAAGCTTTTTTTGTTTGAGTGACTGCTTAGAATCATCTCTAGTTATTTATAGGCTTGAAAGAACTCTTCAGAAGAGGGCACTTGGCTCCTTGAAAAGCTGATCTCTAAATTTCTCAATTCACCTCCTACCATAAAAATGTCTAGCTGTATCAACAAATTATTCCTACCATCTTTTTTCAGTGTCAACTTTTATCTAGTATTCAAAACAAGTTAAAACATTTTTTTCACCTAGAAAGTTTCATATAGCTTCTGGGGTTTGCAGCCCAAAGACTTTGGTATTGTTCTGTAGGGAATAGTAGGTTACTCTTTATAAAAGTCAGAATTTGCTGAATTGCTTGGAACTTTTCTTCTCCTAACCCCTTTTTTGGGTGCTGAAAACACTGAGCTGGATTAATTACCAAGTAGGGTGCAAATATGGTTTTATTTCTTTCGTCAAGTAGTGTAATTACTGGAACATACTGAGATACTGAAAGATTTGTAGCAAACATCAAATACTGCTTTTTGACTTCAGGAAGAATAATTTTTGCCTCCTATTTGGTAGGGTTTTAAATATTGAATAGAGTATTATCTTTCTTCAGGTTAACTTGACAGCCACTGTGGTAGTATTGTGAAATTGTGAGGAAGATAGAAATTTCACAGAATAGGAATTTGGGGGTGGAAATGAGAGTAGGGAGGAAATATGGTTAGACATCATCCTTTATAATTCTCTCAGGGCATAGAATGCTTCTAAAAATTGCATTTCTTATACTTTTCAAAGTTTTAAGGAAATTTTTGTAATTTTGTGTATATGTCATATTACATGGAAAGTGTGCACTTTTCATAATTTTATGAAATTAACTATTCAGACCCAAGTTCTGTGGCTCTACTGTCCACAAAACCTCAGCAATTTGATGGTTTTTGTGGGGGGCAGACTGGGGAGCAGAGGACCCTAAATAACCGTGTTGAAATGTTTGTGTGTTTAAAGCTGAAATAGCTCAGTATTGGGGTTATATATTGGTGTAATATATGGGCATAATCTTACAGTGAAAAATGTTTCCTAAAGCTTATACAAGTTTCCTAGTTTTTAAATCCTTTCTCAGTATTCAATTTTACCCACTCTCTTTTTCATTTTCTCTGATAAATTAGAGGAATCACTTGGTCACTTGAAATTTGTCGGCCACATTTAGAGTTATTGTGAAATTGGGTGTAGTCAGTGACTAAAGGGTGTACCAGGAGCTAGCCTGACCAGTTACTCTTCTACCTTCTTCCTCTTGTAGGTTATTCTTCCCCACTTTTAGTAAGTGAAACTCCACAGACCCACCGTTCTTGGATGTTCAAAATGTACCTAAAGGGTTGTAAGTACATATGGAAGACTAGCTGAAAGTTATACATAGTTATAGGATCATAGGCCTAGAGCTGGAAGGGACCTCAGAGGCCATCTAGTGCTGTCCCCCATTTTACAGATGGGGAAACCGATGTCCGTGGAGATTAACTTGCCCAAGATCACACTGGCAGTAAGCAGTAAAAGCAGGATTTGAAACCCAGGTCTTTTTGTTGGGAAATTATCTGTATTCCTCAGAGTGCCTTGGTTTTGAACTCAGTAACTCCCTAAAAATAATTTTTTAAATAAAAATAATTTTTATAGAGAGCAACTGGCACAGGCACATAAATTCTGCAGCTCTCCTGCTAGCCATTTAAGGTTTTACAAAAATATTTTTGTGCTGAAACTCAGTCACAAAATGAGATTTGTGAGAGGAAAATAAATTTGTATGTTATTCATATCTATTTAATTCATGAGCTACACTTTCACACCGCTTTTATACTATAGAAATAATACGGCCTACAAAAACTTAAAAAAAGTACTGAAGGAACGAATTTGTTGGTTCACAGGTAAGGTTTTGTAGGCTCATTATCTGCCCTTTGAATTGTTTCATGAGCCATCAGTGTTTGAAAAGAGACGAACTCAACCAACATCTAATGTTTGCTAAATCTAATGTATGCTAAACTTTGATGGCCTATAAACTAATTTTCATGGAGTCATTTTCTAAAATAGAATAAAAGAACAACCTTGTGGGCATTTTTAGAGCCTGATAGAAAAGAACCAGGGATTGTTACTTTGCATAAGAGATATAAATTATACAGGTCTCTTTATCCTCGGAGACTAGTCTGGTTTTGACGGTTTTCTGTAAGACTTGTTTAAGGTCTCTAGGCCTAAGCGGACCACTTACTTGCCAGGAATCTGTATGCCTGAACTGAGCTGTAACTGTTGACCTTGACTATTCTGAGTCAAACTGGAGCTAGCACTTTTTGGGATACAGTGAAAGAGATCCTTGAAAGATCAGAATAAAAAAAAATACTGTCTGTGGTGTGCAAAAGTTCATGATGACAATGGATAAATAAGCATGAACAGTATCATTAATATTTCATACTGTATCAGATTGTTCGAGAAGAGAGTGTGGCATAGAAATTAAAGAGTTTGCCTCAGAATCCAGTCCTGCCTCTTAAAAGTAAACCTAGGCAAGTTACTTAGCCTCTCTAAGCAACTCTTAAGATTATATGTTGCAGAGAAAGTGCTGACTGACCTACATTGGTAGATGGGAGTTTCTTCATTTAGGGGTTCCCTGTATCAGTGAAATCAGAGGTCCAGTCTCTATCTTTGTCCTATTAGATTCTTTAGCAGAAATTATCTGTCACAAAGTCTATAGGCTTGAGTCTAGATTTTCATGGAATGGCAGTCACAGAAAGACGGCTCTTTCTTCTAATTATTCTCTTAATCTTGGTTGTGGTGATCCATCTTTGGTTAGTCTTAGCCTTGTGCTTTGTGTGTCATGTCTGAAGAAACAAATTTGAAAGTATAGTGTGGTAACTAATCCTCTCTAATTCTTAATAATCTTGGGGGAGACAGACCAGCCTGAATTAGTGACAAATCTAAATTATAAAATCTCTTGAAAGAAATGAAAGTTTTTTATTTAATGTTTCAAAGACTAACATATTCAAGTAGTTGCGCTATTTAGTGTACTTTAATAAATATTTTTAATTTATTGGAGAAATGCAAATTTTAGGTCCTTCTCCTCCCCCTTTAATATTTCATTTATCTTTTGGGGACAGGTTCTTGCATGAGAAAATTTTTAAATTGGATCATAGAATTTCAGAGTTGAAAGGGACCTTGACAGCCATTTGGTCCAGTGCATGTTTTTTTTTAATGTACCTAGTATAGTATCAAACAAGTAGTCAGGTAGTCTTTATTTGAAGAACTTTTGAGGCAGCCCACTTCACTTTTGAAGGCTCTAATTACTTGGGAATTATTTTCTAGTAGTAAGCCTAAATTTTCATCTTTGCAGTCTAAACCCATTGCTCCTAATTCTGTCCATTGAGGTAAGTAAAGTAAATCTAATTCCTTTTTTCACATGACAGCCCTTACACTACTTGAAAATAGTCGTTATTCACCCACTGAGTCTTTTCTACTCCAGGATAAACCCCCCATTTTCTTCAACTAGTCCTCTCATTTGACCTGGACCAGAGGTACTTCACGGTTCTTGTTACCCACCCCAGGACAATCTCTACGTTCTTCCTAAGATGTGGTGCCAGTGTGAACATGATATAGACAGATGAGGTCTGATTCTACCATAGTAGAGTAGAACTACTATCATGTCTATTCCTGCAAGCTTTTCCTCTCTTAATGCAGTTTAAATTTATATTAACTTATTTAGCCACCATATTACATTGTTGACTTATTGAGCCTTCAGGGCACCAAAATTCCCAGATCTTTTCCCCCACAAACTGTCTCCCCCAGATTCAACATAAGAGGGATTAGGGGCCCAGGAAGGCAAAAGTAAGTTGTGTCCAACAAGTTAGTGGTGGAGCCAAGAGTGAAAACCAGTTCACTTGACTCCTAACTCAGGTCTCTTTCTACCATACTGTGATTTTGGATGTAGTATCTTTGGATCAGAGATGAAGTAGTAATTCAATGTTTAGTGACAGCAATGAAACCTGCTGAACTTTATAGTAAGAGTTAGATAGACAAAGAAAATAGATATTTTTAATTTCTATTGTATCAGTTCTAAATTTTGATTCTGAAACAACTTCATACTGTTTATTTGCTTGGTGCTCTGAAGGAATGTTGAGCTAAACTTTTTACATTCCCATATTGTCACTGGGTCAACAAATATTTATTAAGAAATTTCTATGTGGTAGGCACTGCTCTAAATACTGGGAATACAAAGATAAGCAAAAGCAGTTTTTGCCCTTAGGAGCTCACATTCTAATAGGAAAGACAATATCATGTAAATAACTAGGTACATGCAAGACACACACGCATATGGACTAGTATATATTAATTTGAATACATGATTGCATGCACATATATAGTAAAATGTGTTTGTATATTCAAATTAAACCCTTAATTTGCATTAAGAAGTCTCAGATTGTCCAGAAAAGGATTAGCGTAATGGAAAGAGCACTAGATTTGGGGTCAAAGGATCTGAGTTTGAACCTTGGACAAGTCGCCTCCCTGGTATGAAATTTCTTCCCTTGTAAAATGAGAGCTACACTATTTAATGTACTTTAATAATTGTTTATAGTTTGTTGGAGAAATATTTTAGCTTATCCTAGTTTTTCTCCCTCCTTCTCCCCCTTAAATTTCTTCTGTCTTTTGGGGACAGGTTGTTGCATGAGAATAATTAAATTGGATCACAGAATTTCAGAGTTGGAGGGGACCTTGACAGCCAGTTGGTCTAGCTCATATTAAAAAAGAGTGACCACTATAGTACCCAACAGTAGTTGTGCAGTCTTTGTTTGAAGACCTTCTGAGCAGCAAATATAAAATCACATCATAAATTAGAAAACCATGGAGAAATTTATCTATAGATAGCAGAAAAGTTTGTGATAAAACAAGCAATAGAGAGGATCATAAAAGATAAAATGGACAATTTGGATTACATACAATTTAAAAGTTTTTGCACAGACAAATCCAGTACATCTAATATTAAAAGGAAAACAGTTAACTGGGAAAAAAATCTTTATGGCAAGTTTCTTGAATAAAGGTCTCATCTTTAAGACATATAAGGAACTGAATTACGTTTATAAGAATAAGAGCCATTCTCCAATTGATAAATGATTAAAAGATATGATCAATTTTCAAGGAAGAAATCCAAGCTATTTTACCTTTATGGAAAATGCTCCAGATCATAGGAAATGAAAATTAAAACAACTTTGAAGTTCCATCTCACACAGTGATTGGTTTGGCAAAGTTGTTGTTTTAGAGGAAAATGACAAATGTTGGAAAGTCTGTAGGAAAGCAGGCATATTGATAGGTTGTTAGTGGAGCTGTGAATTGGTCTAGCCATTTTGGAAAGCACTTTGGAGCTATGCCCCAAAAGTTACTACCCCCATGCTTTGACCTAGCAGTACTGCTAGGAGGTCTATACCCAAAGGAAACCAAAAACAGGGGAACAGGTCCAATATGTACAAAAAAAATTTATGGCAGCCCTTCTCTGTGTTAATGAAGAACTGGAAACTAAGGGGCTGCCCATTGATTGGGGAATGGCTGTACAAACTGTAGTATATTAATCTAATAGAATAGGATACTATTACATTGGAAATGGAGAAAGATTGTTTCAGAGAAACCTAGGGAGACTTGTATGGATTGATGCAGAATGAAATAAGAATCAGGAGAACAACAACATCTTAAAAATGAACAGTTTTTAAAGACTTAAGAACTCTGAGGAATGCTGCCTACCCATTTCCTGACAAGAGAGGGTGGTGGATTATTATACAGAATGAGACCATTCTTTGGACATAGCCAATCTGGAAATCTGTTTTGAGTGACTGCATATTTGCTATAAGGGTTTTGTTTTTTTTTTTCCTCTGAATGGGGATAGGCAAGAAAAAAAGATCTTGATAATTAAAAAAAATTTTAAAGGCAAAAAAGCCCGTAACAATGAAGTATAACTAAATGTTAGTCAAGTACCAAGAAGGGAAAAGTTTTGGGCCAAGGAATTCATAGGGCTTAGACTTGGAAAGAGCCTCAATAAGAATAATAATACATCTACATAGAATAAAATTTTTTTGAAAGATTGGATAACTAGAAATTTAGAGAGGGAAGATGCTAGAATTAAGAGAGGCTAGGAAAGGCTTCCTGTAGATGAGTTTCAGTTAGGACTTAAATGAAGCCAGGAGTCAGAGATGAGGAGAGAATGTTCTAGACATAGGTAGCCAGAGAAAATATCTGGAGCTGAGAAATGAAGTGTCTTGTTCATGGAACAACATGGAAGGTCAGTGTCATTGTACCACAGAATAAATGGTGGAGTTTAAAGGTGAGAGAAGACTAGAAATATAGCAGGGGGCAAGGTTACAAAGGGCTTTGAACTGTATATGGAAAATTTTTATTTGATGCCAGAAGTGATAGTGTGCCTCTGGAATTTATTCAATGTGGGGGGGGGGTGTGCCATGGCACTTTAGGAAAATCCCTTTGGTGACTCAATGGAAGATAAATTGAAGGAGAGAGAGACTTGAGGTAGGCTGACCCATTTGCAGGTTATTTAAGTATTCTATGTATGAGGTGATGAGGGCTTATACTACAGAGGTGGCAGTGTCAGAAGACAGGTGGGGATGTATACAATAAATATGAAGATTAGAAGCAATAAAATTTGGCAACAGATTGGATGTATGGGGTGATAGGGTAGAATCATGGATGACACTGAGGTTGGGAACTTGACTGTAGGAGAATGACAGTAAAGTTAGGAACAGGAGAGGGTTGGGGGTGGGGAATGAGTTCTGTTTTGGAGTTTGAGAAGCCTGTTGGATAGTCACTTCAGAGTGTCCAGCTGAAGTTTGTTGATAACTTAGGACTGGAACTAGAGAGGCTTGGGCTAGAAGATCTTGGAATCATCTGTATAGAGATGATTAATTAAATTGGTGTGATCTGATTAGATCACTAAGAGCGAATGAAGAGAAAAGTAGAGAGGATCTAGGTTAGAATCTTGGGAGAGACCCAGAGTTAGTGGATATGACATATCCAGCAAAGGAGCCTAAAAAGGGAGCTAAGAGAAGAATTAAGAGAAAGTAATCACAAAAACCAATAGAAGAGAGTATCCAGAAAGAGAAAGCGTTCAGTAGTGTCATATGGAGTAGAGAGGTCAAGGAAAACTTTGGAGAGAGCAGTTTCAGCAAAAAGATTGATGAATGAATAAAAAATACTTAATGCTTACTACATGCAAAGCATTGTGGCAAATTCTGGGTATACAAATAGAAAAGCAATGGGGCAGCTAGATGGCACAGTGGATAGAACACCAGCCCTTTGGTCAGGAGGACCTGAGTTAAAATCTGAATTCAGACATTTGCCTCGCACCCTTTCCCCCCCCCTCAAAAAAAAAAAGAAAAGACAGTTCTTGGTCTCAAGGAGCTCTAAAGAGAACACATAAAAAGATTACAGCTCTAAATTAGGTATGGTCCTTGGGGTAGAGCAACAAAGCAGATAATAATGCATCTTTTTAAGTGTCATTTCTAATGAATTTTTTAAAAAATCCATTTCTTATGTTGAACCACTTGGCAGTGGTATCGAGAACTTTGTTTTCTGTGTCTTTATTAGGTTTTGCTGGTTGAGGAGTTGAGACTGAAGCACTTGCAAAAGCAATATCAGGCTACATATCCCCAAGAGCTGCTTCTTGAGATTATGGCTAAGAGTGGGGCTAGGCTGGAAGCAGGACCAGTGATCAGGGGGAATTTGGGCTCTTTGGCTTACATACCAGTTGGTAGCAGTTGTCCTTAATGAATAGGGTGGACCCCTTATCCACAGTGATGGCTAGAAGTCCTGGGATGGAAACAGGGCAGATAGTCTTCTAGGACACTACCTTATTCAAGACTCTTCAGGGTCCTAGGCTATCCCCATCAGGGATTTTAGTGGTTTGACTTGACTGGCACATCCTAGTTCTTTTCTCTACTTCTTTGTGCCTCTCTTCTTCAAGTAGGCTGGCTTGTTTGCCCTGTAATCCATATTTAAATAAGCTTTTTTCCTTCTAAATTTGAGCCTCATTATAGTCTAAGTGGTAGAAATATGATCATTTCTTAGATTTTTTTCCGTAGCTTGATGCTTTTACTAAAGTTTCTTGGAATAAAAATGGAAAATTATAAAGAGCTAATTAAAATAGTTTTGAAAAAAATTTTGTTGATGTCATTTGTTACATAAGTCATTTTCTATATTGCTGTCTCCACACAGAATTTTCTTTCCTATCAAAGAAAAACTATTCAGTAAAACTAGTCAAAGCGATTGGGCCAGAGGATGTTTACAGTAGTTTGAATCCATAGTCCCCTACCTCTCTGAGAAGAGGGGAGTTTGTTTTATCATGTTATATGACACTAAAATTAATCATTGAAATTAATTTGCATTTAGCTTCCCTTTAGCATTCTTTTATGTTATTGTAAAAATAGTTTTGATGATATCAAGATATAAGTAAAAATATCTGTCATCTTTTAGAGTTACTGAAATGAATTTAAGATACAAATAAGTAAAATTTGAGGGTAAAACAATTGAACTACGCTTTAAATGAAAAATGGCTCATTTGTATCTGAACAGGTACTTGCTTAGTAGGTATGATGTAATGAGTCATTTTATTTTGAAAACTGAATTTCTGTTTCAAAATAAGTTTTAAATTTAGGCACAAAGTCAAAATTTGTTTGAAAAAATCTTTTTTTCCCCTTGATCATAATCACTGAATGAGTCAGAATAAACCATAGTGTGTAGTAAGGAAAGGTAAAGGGCAAAAAATGTTGTTATGGTATGTTGCATAGAATTTTTTTTTCCTTTTTCTTAAACATTTATTTAAAAATTTTTGATTTCCAAATTCTCTCCCTCTTTCTAGTCCCTTCCCCACCTATTGAGAAACCTTTCAGACCTATGATTTCATTGGTGTAGGGAACACCTTCCACCAGTTCTCATCTTTGGTAATTTATATTCTTAGTTGTTGGAGCACCGAAGGGTTAAATGATTTGCCTGAGCTCTCAAAGCTAATAAGCATCAAAGACTGGACAAACCCAGGACCCTCCTGACTCCAGGGCTAGTGTAGCATTCTACCTACTGCAAGGAATTGCCTGTCAGTCAACAGCCCTTAATAGCCTTCTACCATGTGCCAGTCACTGAGGGTACACAAAGAAAAACTTAACTTGTATGGAAAGAGACAAAGGGAGGGAGAGAGAGAGAGAGAGAGTGTGTGTGTGCGCGCACGCGCATACAGATACAAAATATGTAAGGTGATTTTTGTGGCTGGTACTATTAGCTGGGGGAATCAGGAAAGGTCTCACAGACAAAGTGGCATTTGAACTGGGTTTTCCTGCTGCTGCTGCACCCTCCGGTGCAGCGGATACAGCAATGAACCTAGAGTAGGAAAGATCTGATTTCAAACATGGCATCAGATACCTACTAATGGTGTGACCCTGGGCAAGTCACTTAACCCCTATTTGCTTCAGTTTCCTCAACTGTAAAATGGGGATAATAACAGCATCTACCTGGCACGGTCGTTGTGAGGATCAAATGAGATAATATTTGTAGAGCGTAGTGCCTGGCATGTAGTAGGCGCTGTATATAAATGCTTATCCTCTTCCCTTCTTTTTCTTCCTTTTTTGAAGGAAATAAAAAATTGTAATGTAAGAGGTAAGGAGAAAATGTATTCCAGGCTTGTGGGACAACCCAGAGGAGAAAGATAAGTGTAACAGTAAGGTCATTTTGGCTTGACCAGTTCCAGAATGCATGAAGAAAAGTGATGTATAATGAGATAGGAGCCACATAGTGAGGGCTTTTAAATACCAAACAGAGGAGTTTATATATTATCCTTGAGGTAAAAAGGAGGCTGGTATTGGAATTTTATTAGTCAGGGAAGTAAGTGACAAGTTCAGACTTTTGCTTTTTGAGAAAATAACTTTAGCAGCCATGTGGAAGATGAGTTGGAATAGTAAGAAACTGGTTTCAGGAAAATCAATTAGGAAGTTACTCTACTATGTGCCCTTGAGGAGTACGGTTTGATTATTTTCAGGTTTGTTCAATAGTATCCAGTTTTCTTTCAAAAATTATAATTTGTGTAGAAACTCTGTAGAACAAAAGTTGATATTTAAAAAAATACTATTTTCAGTTACTTTATCAGTCTTATAGACCTGTGTGCAAATACTGAAACCCTTGAAGATGCGTAATGAAATATTTACTTTGTGGAGTTAATATTGTATGAAATTGAGTTATATGGTTATGGGACTATGGAAGTTCCATAACACTGGAAATAATGAAATTCATTCTATTAATATATCGGTTACTCGGTGGGTAAACATAAATATAAACAAAACTTTCCTAATAGGCTAGGCAAGTTCCAGAAAATCAGCATATATTGGTGCTGATTAATCACCATTGAGCCCTCATTGAGCAGACATTGAATACTTGACTATGTACCAGATACTGCAGGGTGCTGAAGAATTTAAAAACAAACGGTTCCTGTCTTGATGGGGCTTAAGGTGTTTTGGTTTCTTTTTTGGTGGGGGAGGGGATGGAGGAGGATGATGTAAGGCAAGATTCATGGTATCAGTGGTGACCATGAATACACCTGTATAGTTCAGAATTACAAAGGATAAGAGACTGTATAGAAGGCAGAAGTAGTAAAACGTTTCTTCAGACACCAGAAGATCAAGTCCCAAAACTAATAGCCCCAATTTGATATAGCAGTAATTGTATCCCAAAAGTAGTAAGTCTACCTCAATGTAACAGCAAGGAGATTAAAACACAGTATCACAACAAAGAACTAAGCCATCCTGTAACCTTCCCTGCTGCTAGGGCCTTCCCGTAAACATTCACTCATGAATCCTGTCTGCTTGCCCGAGTCCTCTCCTCCCGGAGTTCTGAAAGCCCTTGCAGTTCTCAGAGCCCTTCCAGTTCTCTCTTTTTCTCAGAGTTCTGCCTTCACAGCTCTCTCATCTCTGTCTCACTCTTAGCAGGTCTCCACGGTTCTCTAATCTGAGTTTAATGGCTACCCACAGGGTATATATACCCTGTGTAGGCCTGGGGCTTAGCACCTAGTAGCAGATGGATGTAGGCCTGGTACTTAGCACTTAATAGCAAAAGGGCTTGGGCCTGCCTACAAGCAAGCCTCTCCTAATCAAACTTCCCTTAACTAGTGTCAGCTGAGGCCTATTGAAGGGGGTGGGGTGGGATGGGGAAGATCTCTGATCACATTAGCACCACAGGTGCTAGAAGAGAAGTGGGGAACAACATGAACACAGACAAGTAAATACAGAATTCATACAAGGTAATTCCCCAGGGATTTCTATTACATTCTCTAATTTTTACCACCTGTGAAGAATCCAAGTAAGCTGAGACCCCTAGGAAAGTTATTTGCTTTTAATACGATCTATATAGTGTTTTACCTCCTTGTTGAAATAAGTGCTTTTCCTCTTCTTTTTGAGTGGAGTAAGATTAACAATGATAAACCAGTACAGTAACATTTGTGATCAGAGCTATTACTGGTTAGAATACATTTATTGTGCATTGTTAAGAAGTTGAAAAGATTTTGTTTCCTTTTGAATGAGAGATAAGAGACATATATTAGTGGTGAAAAAAGAATAATTTGTGAAAAGAGATTCTATCATCTAGTATACGATAGCTTAGTTGTACACCAGAATGTGTACATAACACTGTAACATAACACTGTGGCATAACACTGTAGCGAATATGTGTTGGACCCTGAGATTTAGTAACTTAGATGGTAAAAAAAAATTCGTAGGCATGTATGGATTCTTAAGTGTTACAATGAGGCATTATTGTTGCAGTATCAGTAAGGGTAATGAATAAAAAAGGTAAAAACAAAATCAAAGATTTCTTACCTAAGAGTAATTATTAGTATGGGTTGCCATACTAGTGCTTCAGTTTATAAAATCGATGACTTTATAGTTGTTGGTACTATCTCCCAACAATAACAAACATTTAAGTGCCTTTCATGTGAAAAATTTTCTACTACATGTTGGAGGAATTATTGTCTAGTAGGGAAAATTAGATAATATTGCATTGGGAATATATTAGAGTTACCAAAGTACTTTGTGAGGATTGAGGGTGAAGGATATTATTAATGGGGGTAGGTGAACAATGAGGTACAGAAGTGGCATTTGAGGTGAATTTTAAAGGATGGTTTGGAACTGAAAGTCAAGAAGAAGAGGGAGGACGTCCTAGAAGAGGAACAACAAAGCACAAAGTATGTTGGTGTTTAGGAGAGGAGGCTAAAGATTAGTTCAGTTTTACTGTAGTATTGAGTATTGAGAGGATCAAATTGACTCCCATTTTGTGTAGTTGTTGAAGTTAAGTTCTGTGTCCTTGAGTTAAATTGAGTTCTTTTTTTTTCTATAAATCATGTCATTTCAAGGAAATCAGCTATTATTGTGTCTCAAACTGACTTCTGGGATGCAAGAAGATACAACTGTCCCTAAATCTAAAAATAGAAATTCTAAAAATAGTAATTGTAGTTTACTATAAAAGCTCTTGTAATCCTCTCTTCAGGGTCCTTGTGCCTATTTAGAAGGCTCTGGACCCAATTTGTTTTGCAACTGCATGCCTTGCCATTAAATTGCATAGCTTGGACTTTGTTTTCTCGGTATACCTTAATTCAGTTGCTAATATGGGAAGCCATGAATCTGTCTAGAGGAGGCTCTGGCCCCTGGGATGGGCTCTCAAAGGAACTCCTTGACTCCTCCATAGAGGACTGCCTCTCAAGTCTGACTCCCCCTTGATTTCAGCTCTGCCGAGGTAAGGTGAGCCCCCATGTTGTTGGGGAGCGATATCCCTTAGAAGATTTCCCTAAGGCAATAATAGGAATCAGATGCATACTGAAGGACCTAGCCAAAGTAATTCTCCACATTGTTGAGGAAGATTCCCTTTTAGGGAATAACAGGATCCAGTATTAGCATACCAATTGGTATGCTCCTGGAGAAATTTTTTATAATTGGAACAAGGGGAAGCCCCTGTTGGATCTGGGAATGACCAAAAGGCACACTATTAGATTGTGTAAAAGCCAGTTCTAGTAAGCTGATGGACACCCCTTAGGGAAGTTCTTATTGGCCTAAGATCAGAGGAAGCTTACCATCCAAAATGAGATGACTGAGAATGAGAGCCCTCAAATTATGCAAAGATTGGCTAAGATATATGAGTTTCAATAGGTCCTAAATTTGGCCTGAGGAAGGGATTTTCAATTACTGCAAATTACAGGCTTTGAAAGTACTTTTAGAAAATTGTGTATACTCATTTTTTTATTATTCAATTTTCAGTGGAAGAGAAGAAGGAAAAACTTTTCTAGCTAGCAGTTCTGTGTGACTGTCTTGTATTATCTGTGTTCTCCTTTCTCCTGGGCCTTGGTCTACAACAGAAAAGAGGGAAAACTTTTTTTTTTTCAAATTTTGAGAAACCTACAGAAAGTCTCTCTCTCTCTCAGTCTCTTTAATGAACACGCTGAGAAGACAGACAAATAACACACAGATAAGAAGGAAGGGAATCTTTCTTCCTAGTCTGTAGGAAACCATGGCATTATAAACTATTTAGAGACTAAATCTGTAACTGAAATACAAGTTCTCTATTGTAAAATTTCCATATTTGATATATTCAAGTGAGTTTTGGGGTAAAGGTGTAGAATTTATTTTAAGGAAAAATAAAAATGGAAATTGCATAGAAACCATAGTTAGACCTTTATCACTTTTCCCATGAAGAATGTAATGCCAGGGAAGAAGGTGATTTAACTTTTTCCCTGACCATGAAAGAGAGCAGCTTGTTTAAATTAGGGAACAACTAAAGAATAAGGAAAATTTGAAGAATTTTTTTTTGTGCTATCTCTGTATTTTCTACTGTAAACGTTATAATTTAATTGTTTAGGTAAACCAGAAGTAATGTCTTTCTAAAACCCCAAAGATAACAATATCATAATTAATTGGTATTCTGTAATTTTAAAAAATTGTGCTAAATTGTAAAGGGAAAATTCAGTGGCATGAATCTAAGTTCTATAGATAGTCTAGGATATGATTGGGAAATAAAGACTAGAGGTTTAAGAAAGTAGGAGAAGCATTGGATCAAACTATAAAAAGAAAACAAGAAAGGTCCAATTTTGAAGAGCTTTAATCAAAATCTGCTAGAGGGCTATGTAGAGAAAGGAACAGAGAAAGTTTAAGGAAGTAAGGTTTGAAAGTAAAAGGGTTTTTGAAAGAAATTTGAGGGAGGTTTTGATTTCTTGAGCTAAGAAGGATATGAGAAATGTTATGTGGTTATTCTATGTTATATTGAAACTATAGTAATAAATTTGCAGCATAGATTTATTCAAAGATAGTAAGTATGTACTAAAATTCTGTCCTTGAAGGGCCATTAGAATATCCTTATCTAGGGAATATACTTTTACAATTTCATCACTACATTACAGAAGTTATGTTTGCAGTTTTCATGAAATTTCAAGAAACCTTTATGGATCTTTAAAGAAGGGTGATAAGACAAGACTGTTATTTTAAAACTTTGGCAGTAGACTAACTGAAAGTAGTGGGCCCTATAATGTGAAGTGCTAGCAGTAAAATGGCCCTTGGGAAAATTGAGATTCTGTATGCTACCATTTGTAAAAGTAGATGTGATTGAATTTATTCTAGTCTTATTTTAAGTGAGATGTGTCCCTCTATTGGAATGATTGTGATATTTGACCCTCCACAAGTAAGTCAGAACTTAATGGCTTCACCTCTGTTTACCTCAGTTTCCTAATTTGTAAAGAAGATAAATTATGGTACCCATCTTCCAGGTTGTTGTGAGGACCAGATGATATGATAATTGTGCGGTGCTTAGCACAGTGCCTAGCATATGGTAGGCACTATATAAATGTTAACCATTGTTATTTCTTTACGTAAAATATAACAACAACAACAATTATTCCATACTGGATTACTGTACAGGGTTTTAGATGTGACTAGTATAAAATGCCAAACGTGATAAGTAATATTTCTACGTAAGAGAATTTGGAAATGCATTCCACTGAATTGATGTCATCTGACTGGCAATAAATTTTGTTCCACTATAGGATAGTGTGTATGTTATTATTGTGATACTCAAATTTTTTCTCATATTGTGAAATTTGGTAAACTTTTTTTTTTTTTTTATCAGAAATGCTGTTAGAAAGGTAACTTCCCTTTAAATCCAGAGGTTGTTAGATAATGAATTGAGTGGTTAAAAGAATGTGGTCAGGGGGAGCTAGGTGGCGCAATGGATAGAGCATCTGCCCTGAATTCAAATCTAGCTTCAGATATATACTAATTGTGTGACCCTTGGCAAGTCACTTAACCCTGATTGCCTCTAGAATATGAAAAATAAAAGAATGCAATCAAAATGTTTTAAATTTTAAATATTTAATTGGATGCATTTTGCTTTAAAATGGATAATAATAACTTAATGTTGGGAGAAAAAGTAACAGAGTCCTCTAAATTATCTTTATCTGTAGCTTTCCTTTAGGGCTTTCTACTTGGGCAAAATCATAAACTCTTACCAGCTCTGCGAAAGAACCTGCTAAATGTTGTGAAATTCTCAATGATGAATTGGTTTACTGAGGCAATGGGATCCCCTCTTCTGTTGCAAACACTCCTTGCCTTTGAAAAGGAGGAATTTACAAATTTGCTTATGATGTAGAAGTAATTTATGTGATGATTTCTGATTTTAAAAATTTTGAAATTATACCTGGAAGTGGCCAGTGTTTTTCTATTATATACTCAGTATCTATGTGGAATTCCAGAATATGATTATTTTCTTAATTTCTAATGAATGATTTTTTTCACCATGATGAATTTAAACTAAAAGAAAGAGAAAGAAAGCAAAGGATGTTGAGTGAAATTTTTTTTTCAAAATTCTGGGTAAATGTTTTATTGTTAATTGTTATTGAAACATAATGATATACTGACCTAGCCCAAAGCTGTGATTAGTGAAATTTTGCTACTTGAGGTAAAATATTTTAGGACTGTAATTTGATACTGTTCTCAGTTTTGATTTCAGGTATGATTATGTAAAGCTAATAGTCAATTCAAAGGAAATGCCATGTGCTTCCTGAGAACCACTACAGGTGGATGGGAAGAGTTGAGGGGATGACCTTTTGATTCAGTTTTCCCTATCATACTATCTTCTTTATGAGTAGGAAATTTTCCCACTTGGTTAATTCTGAGCCTGGGTGTGATAACCTGTGAATGACGTGGGACTTTGATGTTTAAGCTTGGAATCAAACAGAGCTAAGGGAGTTTTCCCCCTGTCATGACTTAATGTCAGTCCCTGATCTTAAGGGGATAGTCTTGATATTGTCATAACCATGTCTCTCGTTTTTCCTTTCATTGCAAATTTCTGTTATGGGGGCAGGTAGACAGTGGAAGTTGTTGCTATACTAAATTTATTAAGTAATTGATGATT
The DNA here is from genome assembly GCA_028646595.1 of Phalanger gymnotis. Lineage (NCBI taxonomy): Eukaryota > Metazoa > Chordata > Mammalia > Diprotodontia > Phalangeridae > Phalanger > Phalanger gymnotis. The sequence continues at coordinate 28,850,592 of CM053625.1, read as the reverse complement.
ACCAAAAAAATCTGAATTACTATAATAGGATGCAAGTATGAAAGATTTTACTGGGGTCTTTTTAAACAGAATTTATAGTCAGTTCCATATGCTAAGCACCTAAATAAATGAGTTTTGGGGCTTGTTAATAGTTACATATGCACACGTGCGCGTGATTGGCTTCCAGATGTTTCTTTCTCTCTATGTATGTATGTGAGTGGTTTCCAAGTATTTCTAATAGGATATACAGGCGTTGAGTATATTTTAGGTACATGTTCTCAAAATTCAAGCTCATTTTCCCAAGTCAAGTCGTCAAGGATTCTTCCTAAGGTTCTTCCTTCAGCCTGTTGATGACATTGTTCATATCAAGTACAGGGTTTAGGTAAAAATAAAACTAGCAAGTGGCATATTAAAACTGAAATTCTCTGAAGTTTCAGGTGAATTCTAGGTTCCTAATTTGATGTTCTTATAGCTCTGTACTAATAGGATTAAAATAATAAGACTGGAGCTGTTTTTTTACCACATGAACCAGTTATTGGAAAAGCAAATTTAGGAGGTTGTATTAAATTGTATTGAGTCTTGTTACTGGCAAGTTTTAACAGAATCACCTAAGAAACTCTACAAGTGACTTGGAAATCAGAGAAGCAGAGTTGCCCTGAGAACAAGGCCTGTTCCAGAATGTTCAAGAGAAGATGTTTTCAGGGACCAGATGACTACATGGGTCATCTGGGACTCAAGATGAAGTACTCTGATTAAATGGACATTGGGAGTGGGTTACCAGTTTACAAGGCAACTTGATGTCATTTATAATTGGTGGTCATTACTGTATTGGCTTTGATAGTATTTATGTTTGCTGAATTTTCTTGGTTACTTTGATGGCATGTAAATCTCTCCTCTCAAATTAGTCTGTGATGATCCCTCTAAGTAATTTGATCTATAGACAAACCTACATAAGAGTCGACATGTTAGAGCAGAAACACAACTACCTTCTTGACACCTGGTGGAATCTTTCTTCTTGGTTTACCTGGCTGCAGGGAAATGGCCTGTTAGCTAGCCTTGGTAGATGGGTCCTTATTGCCCTCTGCCTTATAATTCTGTTTAGAGTCTGCATTAGTTCCTGTGTTAAAGCTTATTCCAGGCTAACCCCGCAGAGAGGCTCACATTAGTGCACTCTGCTGATTATAACCATATTAAAAACCTTGTAGAACTAACTAGCTTATAGAGTTCTCCACTCCTCTGAAACTCTCTCCATCATGGCTTCTGACTTTATTCAACTGAAACTACTTCTTTTTTTCCTCCCATTGGTCTCTTAATCACCAGATCTGATGGCCTGTTCTTCATCCTCATCCTTGACCTTTCTGCTTCATTGGATACAGTTGGTTACTTTTTTTCTCCTGGACATTCTCCATTCTAGGTTTTTCAGACTCTGCTCTCATCTGAATCTCTTCCTATCTATCCAGTTGCTCTTTCTTAGTCTCCTTTGCTGGATTTTCATCCATATTATGTCCACCAGGCTCTGACCTAGGTCCTTATCCCTTTTCTCTCTATACTCTCTTATTTGGCAGTCTTATCTACTCTCAGATTCAATCATCAGTTCTATGAAGATGATTTCCAGATCTATATATATTGATCCCTAGCCTCATTCCTGAGATGTAGTTATGAATCATCAATTGCCTTTTATACATCTTGAACTGGATGTCCTATAAGCATCTCAAACTCAACATGTACACAACAGAACTTATCCCACTCTGGAGCACCAAAATACCAAAACTTCTTGACTTCCTGGGGCACCATCATCTATCTACCCAGTCTCCTAGAAAGGCTCACAACCCGGTGTCATCCTTGACTCATTGCTCTCCTTTGCCAAACCTTGTTAATTCTATCTTTATGGCATCTCTCATACACTTTTGTACAAGCCCTAGTGATCTCTAGCCTGGACTACTGCAGTAGCCTTCTAATTATTCATCCTGCTCTAGTTTCTCCCTGTTGCACTTCATCCTTCACTCAGATGCCAAGATGATTTTTCTGAAGTATAGGTTCAACTATGATACCTCCTACTTAATAAACTCCTTAACTACCTGTTCCCTCCAAGGTGAAATATAAATTCTGTGGTTGAATGTTTAAAACTTTTTACAATCTGGTCCCTTCCTTACTTTTCTAGCCTCTTAGTCTTTACTCCTCTCCACAAACTTATCCCACTGTACTGATCTGCTTACTGTTTCTTGCACATGACAGCCCATCTCCCATTTCCATGTCTTTGTACAAACTGTCTCCTCAGCATGGAATGCTCTTTCATCCTCGCCTCTGCCTCTTTAGTTTCCTTGACTTCTTTTAAGACTTAGCTCAAATCTCACTTTCTATAATGAGATCCTGGGTCTTTCTAGCTAGCCATGTTAGTGCCTTAGCCTCTGAGATGAAATTTCATGAACTCTGTACATATGTTATATGTATATAGTTACATATATGTCGTCTTTGCCATTAGAATGTGAGCTTCTTGAGGGTGGGGTTGTGTATATGCATGTCCACATGCATGTGTGCCCACACCTTTCTTTGTGCCCCCAATCCGTAGCATCCCACTTGGCATATAGTAAATACTTAAATTCTTGTTTAACTGAGAGAGAAACCTGTAAGGAGGTTTTTGCAATAGCAGTATCAAGTAGATAGTAACTGGAACCTAGCTTGGGTTAATGCTAGTGGGATCAAAGAGGAGGAGGTAGATACAAGAGATGTTGGAGAAGTGAAATCTCTAGGACTTAATTATTGGCTCTAGAAGTGGGCCAGAGAAACCCTAAAGTTTCAAATATGGCCGCCTCAATGACTAGTGGTACCACATAAAGAAATTTAAAGTCAGAAGGGAAGAACAAGTTTGGAATTAAAATACCAGCTTTGAACATGTTGAATTTGAAGTGCCAGTCATATATCCAAGTCAGGCTGTTGGAGGTGTGTTTCCTGAGCTAAGAACAGAAGTTAAGACTGGAGAATAAAGAGTTAGGAAGCACCTTCATGGAGGCGGCAGCTAAAGCTATGGGAGTGACTAAGATTGCTAAGGAAGAGAATGAAGAGAGGAAAAAAGAGAGTGAAGGAAAGACTCTGGAGCAACCAAATGAACAAATGAAGAAGAGAATGAGTAGTTAGACAGGAGAACAGAGAAAGTGGCAGAGGAGTCAAAGTAAAAATTTTCCCTTAGAGGTTGAGGTTGGTCAGCAGTGTTGAAAGCTTAAAGAAGGAGATCCAGGAGAATGAAGACTCAAAGAAAGCCATTGGAGGTCAAGGAGAATGTAGACTGGGGGGAAAAAAGGCCTCTGGCTTTGGCTGTTTTAGGATGTCATTTGCCCTGAAGAATAATTTCACTGGAGTGGTAGAAGAGGCAGCTAGGTGGTACATGGATAGAGGGCTAGGCCTGGAATTCAAATCTAGCTTCAGACACTTACAAGCTGTGTCACCCTGGGCAAGTCACTTAACCCTGTTTGCCTCAGTTTCTTTATCTGTGAAATGAGCTGGAGAAGGAAATGGCAAACCACTCCAGTATCTTTGCCATGAAAACCCCAAATGTAGTCATGAAGAGTCAAACATGACTGAACAATAGAATGCGAACCAGATCTGCAAGGGTTTGGAGTCAATCATGAGGAAATGGAAGGTTTGCGTATAGACAACTTCTAGAAGGTTGGCAGTGAAAGAGAGAAGAGAAGAGATGGAGCAGAGGAAGAAAAAGATAAAAGGAACTAAGGAAGGCTTTTGAAAAATTAAAGAAATTTGACCGTAAACGAATGGGAGAAGCCAGTGACAAGGGAATAGATTGAAGAGGAATGGGAAGGAGGGCATGACTGCAACAAGGTCCTAAAGGAGACAGGAGGGAATGGAATCTAAAGTGCAAGTGAGATGGGTAACTCTGAGTGAGGAACAGAGATAACTTTATTTTCTGTGACCAATGGGAAAGAGGAAAGAGTCTGTGCCTTTGGCTTGCTGAATAAATTATAACTGCCTGATTCAAAGTCATCTACCACCTACCTTTCCAACCTTATAGCCATTTCATCTGATATTTTTTCTTCCATCTAAACTGGACTATTTTTACCCTGTTTCTCTTTTGCCTTCTCTTGCCTTGCTATAAATCTAGCATTTCCTCTTACTTTGACACCCCTCTCCCCGCTCCACTTACTGTAAAATAGTATACTGAATTTTTTTTGAAATCAGTTACTGGACGTGATTTTGCAGGAAAAACGTTTTATTGGTGCCTTTTAAAATATCTCGATCATCTCCAAACGTCTTTCCTCATCAAACTTTCCCTTGTAACAAAACAAAACAAAAAAAAAATCAAGCAAAACTGATTGGCAAAATTACCTTTCTGCTAATGTATGTTTCATATCATCTGTCCTCTGCAGTTCATCTGAATTTAACTATCTTCTGATGTTTTCATTTACATTATTGTAGCATGACTGTGATATTTTTGGTATACTTTAATTCCACCTAACAAACATCTAAACATACCACCTTGCAAAGTTCATTCCCTGAAAAAGTTAATTGATGACCGTCAAAAAGGAGGTTTGTGTCCTTTAACTTGGATGGCATGAAACTAATGCAGACCATTGCATTTTACCAGAGTTTCTATGAATTTTAAAGGTAATAGGTTCATAGAAGTAGAACCACAAAAGACCCTAGAATTCCTCTAGTTTAGTCTCCTGCAAGAAATGAACCAAACTTTTGTTTCCACAGAAAATATGTCTTATGCCAGAAAATCTTGTATTTGTTAGGGAAGGCATGAAAATGAATGGATTAGAAAAACTTGGGATGTTGATTAACACTAATGCCTGCTTATTCACATATCTACAGGCTAACACCTCCTTCCTTGTACTTTAGATGAAATCCATAAACTTCAAAGGGCAGTGGAGACTTTCATTACTCTTCTTATGGTAATGGTGAAGGAAGCTCGAAACTTCCTGGATTGGCCTCTTATCAATTGGGTGATTCCTTTGAAGAATCTAAATGTAAACCACAGTAGAGACCCATGTGGTGGGTGGGGTCTAGGTATTTTTCAGATTATGAGCTCCGAAGTGCCTAACCATTAAGAGGCAGTCAGGAAATTCAAATTGGGAACAACATAAAAAGGCCGGCATTTGTCTGAACAAGCTGTACTCCCTTAAGGGAGCTACCCATTTATTCAGAAAGAATAAATGTAATGAAAACCTTCCAGGCTTTCCAACGAGTTATTTCAAGATGAAGCACGTTGGGCAATGAAGGGGCTTGGGGAAACTGAGCAGTGGGCACTATGTCCAGTATCGAGGGTGGTAAGAAGAAGCTTCCGAAGCAGCCCAAGAAGCAAACCAAGGAAATGGATGAGCTAGTGGTGGGATTAAGAAATCTGGCAAAAAGTAGATGTTCCTGTGTAGATAAAATGGTGATTCCTGTTGGTTTCTCTCTTTCTTTGTGACATCTGCATTTCCTACTTCAACATCTGTTACCGCCTGCAGCCAAGATTGTGTCATCTTAATGAGTCTATTGTACATTGTAATAAACTTTTTTTAAAAATCAAAAAAAAAGATGAAGCATGTTTCTCACATCTCCTTTAACAGTTGAGCAAATTCAGGCTTAAGGAGGTTAAGTTATTTGATTAGGATAATGTTAGAGGTGGGATTCTAACTCAAGTCATCTGACTCCAGAGATAGTGCACTATATCATGCTGCCTCTTAACAGTCACCAGTCTTTAAGGTTCAGTAGTATTCCATTACAGTCATTGTTTTAACAGCAGCTAGCAGCTGCTGTGGGGGGGTGAAAGACCAACACAAGCCCAACAACAAGCATGCTACCAGCATGTTGCAAAAGCCCATGTTCTTTTGATCTGCTTTACTAAGGAAAGCAAGGTTAAGGAGTTAACAAGCTTACTTTAGTTCATCATACAAATACCATTCACTTAGTTCAGGGGAAAAAGCCAGCTCCTTGAACTTTGGAGCAAAATACAAACAAATTACAGACATTGACAGACAGACCAAATGCAATTCATAGTTACCAACATCTAAGTTCAGCCCGGGAGCTCATAGCAAGGACTGGCCCAGAGTCACGCTCACCCTATGGCTGTAGGTAAGAGCTCTGGAAAAGAGAAAGCCAACCCCTGGTTTTATATCTTCTTCAAGGTCAAGGGTGAGTCACACATATGACTCACCCAGGTGACCTAGAATTGTCACAAAGAGGAGACTTAAACCCACGTGGTCTAAAAGCCTCTGATGTCTCAAACCTGTCACTCAAACTCATGTGTAAACTAGGCCCTCCCTTAGTTAGCCCCACCTGGGGCCCCAACTTGGTCACCAATTCACACCCACATAGATTTAGCACCTAATTGGGGTTTGGGCCTGGGGCTTAGTACCTAGTAAGACTCAAAGGCACTTAATCATTTTAAAACAATAAGAAAGTCCCAACTCAATTGATATTACACTCCACCCCTTCAAGGTTCCATGGCAATAATCTAATTAAATGGCCGTGGATCCTGGAACACATAGAACACATAGTACATTGTGATCCAGTCACACAGGAAACTAAAACATATCATTCACAACAAAGCAAAACATATTCAGTGCCATTCCCAAATATTTGTTTACAATTCAGATGTCCACCCCAGGTCAAAGCAAGTTAATCTCTTTAGCTCATCCTCATAAAGTACTTCTTGAGCATCACCTGCCATTGCAGGCTTTTTCCAGTACTCTCAGGCAGGGGCATACTTTAGTTAGTAAAGTCCTAAAGCAAACAAACAAACAAATAGAGTTCTTGGGGATGTCTCCTTCTCCCCAAACTGCCGTTGCAGGCTTCCACTTGGCACCCAAAGTCCCAATTTCAAAGAAAGAGTCCAAAGAAAGTTCTGTTGGGTTCTGTTCTCCCCATTATGTTCCAGTCCCCAGTTCCAATTCCTGAGGGGCAGCTGGGCGATAAAGCCAACAGGGTGGGATCCCTGGGGGTCCAAGGCACTTCTTCTACCCCAACACAAACAAATCCACCCCTCCCTCCTGGATCCCAAGCAGCCCAAGGGGGAGGCAGCAGAAAGGCACACTTAGCCCCTTGCTGCAAAGTTTCCTTCTTGCCCCAGGGCTGAATTCTGAGCCCCCTTGGTTCCTGGTTGTCTAGCTCTGGCTGGCCTCTACTGGCTTCTGCTGGAATCTCGATTTCGATGTAGGTGATTCTCCACCTTTTTGCTCACCTCAAAGTTCTCTGCTCCGTCTGGGGAAGGCAGGGAAAAAGCATACTCAGTGTCTTGCTGCAAAGTTTCCATCTTGCTCCAGGGCTGAACTCCAAGCTCCTGAGTTCCTTGTCCTCCAGCTCCAGCTGGCCCCTCTTGTCTTCTGCTGGAATCCTGATGCAGGCAGCTCACAACTCTCACCTTTCCAAACTTCTCACGTAGGCAGTTTTCCTTGCCACCATCTTCTGCTTCTCTCTCCTCACCAGTGATTCCCAATCCTGTTGATTCTGCAGGGGCGTTATTCTCCACTCCTGTTTCAAAACTTGTCATACAGTATAATCTCAAGGCATTCACTCTGTCAGCATAGTCTTCCAGAGCCAGGCTTATCAGCTTAAGCCCTCAAAAGAAGGGATTATCTCCCAGGGCCCCTGCTCTGGGCCCCTGGGAAACAACTCCCAGCACTTCCACCAGCCTGTTTTCCTTCAGGCCTTTGTTGCTCCTGGGGCTCCACTGAACCATAGCCACCACAAGCACAAAGAGCAATCTAAAAACTGGGAAACATTCAGTCACTCTAGTACCCCAAAACACCATATTTTCCTTTTACAATGCAGATCCTGCCCAGTTACGCTATTTGTTTTAACAGTCCGGCTAGCAGCTGCTGTGGGGGTGAAAGACCAACACAAGCCCAGAAACAAGAATGCTGCCAAAGCCCAGGTTCTTTTGATCTGCTTTATTAAGGAAAGCAATGTTAAGGGATTGACAAGCTTACTTTAATTCAGCATACAAATACCATTCACTTAGTTCAGGGGAAAAAGCCAGCACCCTGAACTTTGAAGCAAAATACAAATTACAGACAGACCAAATGCAATTCATAGTTACCAACATCTAAGTTCGGCCCGAGAGCTCATAGCAAGGGCTGGCCCAGAGTCACATTCGCCTCATGGCTGTGGGTAACAGCTCTGGAAAAGAGAAAGCCAACCCCTGGTTTTATATCTTCTTCAGGGTCAAGGGTGAGTCACACATACAACTCACCCAGGTGACCTGAAATTGTTATAAAGAGGTGACTTAAACCCACGTAGTCTAAAAGCCTCTGATGTCCCAAACCTATCACTCAAACTCATGTGTAAACTAGGCCCTCCCTTAGTTAGCCCCACCTTGGTCACCAATTTACACTCACATAGTTTTAGCACCTAACTGGGGTTTGGGCCCGGGGCTTAGCACCTAGTAAGACTCTAGGACAATTAATCATTTTAAAACAGTAAGAAAGTCTCAACTCAATTGATATTACAGTCACATACCATAATTTGTTCAGGCATTTTCTTTTTATCTTTTTAGTTTTTCAAATCATGAACATTTTTGCATATATGGATCTTGCTTTTAATAACCTCCTTTGAACACAGGGGAATCTATAAGTCAGAAGGTATAAATAGTAAGTAACTTTCCTATCGTAGGTCCAAATTCTTTTCCAGAAAGATTAGACCAATTCACGTATCCACCAGCAATGAATTAGCATATGTACTATATGTATTATATGTACTACAGTATAAAATCTTGTGCCAACTAAAGCTGAAAGGCTATGGTAAAAAGTTCTTTTTCTCTACAAATATGCAGTAAATAGTATTAAAAATAGTGGCTGATAATTCGAGATCCCATAATGTATGCAGGAATCTGAAATCTAAGTTAGGGTCAAATTATGTGAGTGTTTGTCTTATATAATAGCTCTTTTGTTACAGCATTAGTAAAGTAACATTTAGATCATTTTTCAGTCATAGTATTCTGGTATCAGTGACCTGATTGAAAGTGTAATAACCAGTATGGACTCTTAAATATTACAATACTTGCCACAATGATGGGGAACGTAGATGTATGTTAACTTCAGTCACAAACTAATTAAGAGTCACGTGAGAAGTTTTCAAATAATGGCTAGAGGAAGAAAAGTAAAGCGGCACTGAGCTTCCCGACAGCAGGAACTGGCTGGTTTTGTTTTCTTATCTTCTTTGATTCCGCTTACCACAGCACCTGGCACATAGGCTCTTATTAAATGTTTCTGGTTAGTGATGCTATTGGCAATGACAGTGACAATGATGATGACTGTTTGCTACTTATTGACTAGATTTCAACAACAGAAAGATCTTCTGGCTTTCTGGAGGATGTGTATGGGATGTTACAGAGAGAGCCCCCATGAAGAATTTGAAACCTTTCAATCATTACCCACTTCCAGTGATTGATGTAGAGATAAATAGCATTGCTGATGATCACAGCAGCATGCAACCCTTCATTTTATCGATGAAGAGCTTGAGCTTGTGGGAAGTTGAGTGATTTGCTCAAGGTCACACAGGAAGTCAAAGGACCTCTTCAGAGTCATTGCCCTTTCTACTGCATCTTAATTAGAAAGGTAGTGTGGTTCAATGGAAAGCATGGTGATTTTGGAATTGGAGGAACCAGGTTAAAGTTTGTACTCTGTGATGTTAGTGTGTGGGTCAAAAGACCACTGGCTCAAGTAAAAAACAAAACAAAACAAAAAAAAAAACAGAGGTGTCTCGGTTTCTCAGGGCAGGAAAAAAAAAACCAGAAGCTTTATTTGATCAGGTCTTGAGAATTGGGCATCTCTCACTACCAGGGCGGAGATAGCAGTGAAGAGAGGTGAGGTGAAGAAGACAAGTAGGGAGATATATATATATACACTTGCACAAACAATTCTAAGAAATCCCACCCCAGAGGCTGGACCCCCATCCCCATTTGCGGAGACAGTGGCCTCACAGTCTAACCAGGAATAAGTTTTTACCCAATACAAGCGCAGAAACTACAGAAATTACCTTATAGGGAAACTTTAATGGTATGATGGCCGTTTGTAAGTAGGCTAGGGGAGGGGGAGAGGGGAATATCATCTGGTTTCCCCGAAATCATATGATTTACAGGAAAACGAAACTTAGGCCTGG
>CM053625.1:28810355-28840015 GCA_028646595.1 Phalanger gymnotis | reverse complement strand
ATAAGTCCCTTGCAATTTCTTTTTCTTGTTCTTTTTCTTGATTACCTTTTCATGCTTCTATTGATTCTTGTGCTTGAAAGTCAAATTTTCTATTCAGCTCTGGTCATTTCACTGAGAAAGCTTGAAAGTCCTCTATTTTATTGAAAGTCCATATTTTGCCTTGGTGCATTATCATTTCTTATAGCACAATAGTATTCCATTACGTACATATACCACAACTTGTTCAGCCATTCCCCAGTTGATGGGCATCCTCTCAATTTCCAATTCTTTGCCACCACAAAAAGAGCTGCTATAAATATTTTTATACACGTGGGTCCTTTTCCCATTTTTATGATCTCTTTTGGATACAGCCCTAGAAGTGGTATTGCTGGGTCAAAAGGTATGCACATTTTTATAGCCCTTTGGGCATAGTTCTAAATTGCTCTCCAAAATGGTTGGATCAGTTTACAACTCCACCAAGAATGCATTAGTGTTCCAATTTTCCCACATCTTCTCCAGCATTTATAATTTTCCTGTTTTGTCATGTTAGCCAATCTGACAGGTGTGATGTGGTACCTCAGAGTTGTTTTGATTTGCATTTTTCAATAATGATTTAGAGCATTTTTTATATGACTACAGATAGCTTTAATTTCTTCCCCTGAAAACTGCCTATTCATATCCTTTGACCATTTATCAATTGGGGTATGACTTGTATTATAAATTTGACTCAGTTTTCTCTATATTTTAGAAATGAGGCCTTTATCAGAGACACTGGCTGTAAAAAGTCTTTCCCAGTTTTCTGCTTCCCTCCTAATCTCCGTTGCTTTGGCTTGGTTTGTGCAAAAACTTTTCAATTTAATGTAATCAAAATTATCCATTTTGTATTTCATAATGTTCTCTATCCCTTGTTTGGTCTTCTTCTGTTCTCCATAAATCTGATAGGTAAACTATTTCTTGCTCTCCTAGTTTGCTTATGGTATCACCCTTTGTGTCTAAGTCATGTACCCATTTTGACCTTATCTTCGTATATGGTGTAAGATGTCAGTCTATGCCTAGTTTCTGCCATACTGTTTTCTAGTTTTTCCAGAAGTTTTTGTCAAATAGTGAGTTCTTATCCCAGAAGCTGAGGTCTTTGGGTTTATCAAATAGTAGATTACTGTAGTCAGTGACTATTTTTTTTTTTTTGTTTTGTGTACCTAACCTATTCCATTGACCCACCACTGTATTTCTTAGCAAGTACCAAGTAGTTTTGATGATTGCTGCTTTATAATAAAATATAAGATACCAGTGCTTTTTTAAAAAATTAATTTTTTAATATATAAATTTACAATAAATAAAATAAGTGTTTCTATATACAAAGCAAAACAGATTTTACATGAAGTTGCTTGTTATGCATAGCTTTTCCTTTTAAGTACATAATAAAATTCAAGTTGTACCCTTCAAATCTGTCCCTCTTGGCTTTGTTTCTTTCTGTCCTGTTCATTTCTGTGCTTAAAAAAATATGCTTTAATGACCCTACTTTTTTTTTTCCTCCAACCTTATCCCACCTGGTTTTGTTCTAATCCCTATTTGAAAACAGTTATCTTGAGTCTTCTCTTCAGGATAAGCATCTCTAGTTCCTTCAGTAAATTTTCACATGACATAGATTTAGAGTCCTTGATCAGGATCTGGTTGCCCTCTTCAGAACACTAGTTTATCATTGTCCATCTGAAATAGTGTTGCCTAAAACTAAATACCATAGCTGTGGTTTGACCAGGGCAAAAAGACACACTTTGCTAATTAATTACTCAAAGCTTAAGCCCCTCTTTTTATGTCTCTTATTTTAAAAAATAATTGTTTTGAACAGCCAAAATCTGCCTTCTTACTCTCCTGCTCCAATCTCCACCCCACCTCAATTGAGAACACAAGAAAAACAAAACCCCATTACAAACCTGTACAATTAACCAAAACAAATTTCCACATTGGCCATAGACATCTAAAAAGATTTGTTTCGTTCTGAATCCCGAGTCCTTCACCTTTTTCTCAGGAGGTGCAAAGTATGTTTAATTATTTGATCTCAGGAACTTGATTGATCATTACACTTAAGAGTTCAGCACAATAGTATTACATCTCATTTATATACTATAACTTACTAATTAGTTCCTCAATTTGTGGTTACCCCCTTCAGATTCCAAATTTTTGCCACCTCAAACAATTATATAAATATTTTTGTACATCCTTAGAGTTTACTTTGCTTAGGACTAATCCCTCCCTTAGTCTACCTTCCCTCTGATTCCCCCTTCTCCCTCTACCCTTTTCACATCTGTTTTTCTGTTGAATAAAATTTATTTCTGTACTCCGCTCAATTCCGATTAGAGTGAAGTTCAAGAGCTTCCTCCATTGTTTGTAGAGATATTTACTTTCATATCCCAATTATATGAGATAATTTTCCCAAAATTTTCTTTCTTTTCCTCCTCCAGTGTATTCCTTTTTCCCATTCTTAAGATCATCAAAACAGAACAGAAACACTCAAAGGCCTTGTCTAATTGCAGTCTTGTGACAACTGATGGTGATAGGGTTCAGAGGGGACACATATTTCTGCATTTTTATATAGTATTTTGTTTTTCCCCAATTACATGTTGAAAACAGTTTTTTTAAACATTTTTTAAAGTTTGTATACAAGAAGACTCAAATAAAAAAAAAGTGAAAAATAACATGCTTCAGTCTGTATTCAGATATTATTAGTTCTTTCTCTAAGGCATATAGTATACTTAATCATTAATCTTTTGAATTGTCTTGGATCATTATATTGCTGAGAATAGCTAAGTTATCCGCAGTTCATCATACAAGCTGTTTACTGTGTACAACATTCTTCTGGTTCTACTCACTTTACTTTGCATCAGTTCATGTAAGTCTTTCCAGGTTTTTCTGAAATCATCCTGCTTGTCATTTCTTATAGCACAATAATAATCCATCACAATCATATACCATAGCTTATTGAACCATTACCGAATTGATGGACATCTCCTCAATGTCCAATTCTTAGCCACCCCAAAAATAGCTTCTAGAAATATTTTTGTACAAAGAGGTCCTTCCCCACGCACCCCCCCTTTTAAAAATGTCTTTGGGATATAGACCTAGCAGTGGTATTGCTGGATCAGAGGATATGCACAAGCTATTTATAGATAGCCCTTTGGACATAGTTCCAAATTGTTCTCCAGAATGGTTAGATCAGTTCACCACTCCACCAACAGTACATTAGTGTCTCAGTTTTCCCACATCCCCTCCAATATTTATCATGTTCCCTTTTTGTCATATTAGCCAATTTGATAGGTGTGAGGTGGTAACTTAGAGGTGTTTTAATTTGCATTTGTTTATCAATAGAGATTTAGAGCATTTTTCCATATGACTGTAGATAGCTTGGATATCTTTGTTTAAGAACTACCTGTTAATATCCTTTGACCATTTGTCAATTGGGGAATGATTTGTATTTTTATAAATTTGACTTAGTTCTCTACTTATTTGAGGAATGAGGCTTTTATTAGAGAGTCTTCTTGCAAACTTTTTTTCCCCAGTTTTCTCCTTTCCTTTTATTTTTGGTTGCATTGGTTTTATTTGTGCAAAAGCTTTTTAATTTTATATAACCAAAATTATCTATTTTACATTTTGTAATGCTCTCTATATTTTCTTTGGTCATAAATTCTTTCCTTATCCATAAATCCGACTAATAAACTATGCCAGGATCTCCTAATTTGCGTATAGTATTACCTTTTATGTGGAAATCATGTACCCATTTTGACCTTATTTTGGTATATAGTGTAATATATTGGTCCATACCTAATTTCTGCCATACTATTTTCCAGTTTTCCCAGCAGTTTTCTTCTCTCCATATTTAAATGTAAGCAGTTATCCTTGTTTAGTTTATCATTGTTTGTTCATGTTTACCTTTTTATGTTTCTCTTTATTCCTGTGTTTGATCTTCAGAGTTTCTCCATAGCTTTGGTCTTTTCATGAAGAATTTTTGCAAGTCCTTTATTTCATCATTTTGTTAAAGGCTCTTATTTTTTTTAACTCTGTAACATTATTCTCAGTTTTCCTGAGTAAGTTATTCTAGGGTATAAGCCTTTGCCTTCTGGAATATATTCCAAATTCTCCATTCCTTTATAATGGTAGCTTCTAAATCATGGATGATCATGACTAGCTCTTTGGTACTTGAAACCTTTCTGTTTGCTTGTAATATTTTTTTCTTTTAGTTGGAAACTCTAGATTTTGGCTATAATGTTTCTGGGAGTTTTCATTTTAGAATTTCTTTCAGGAAGTAACTGGTGGATTGTTTCTATTTCTACTTTGTTCTCTGTTTCTAAGAGATCTGGGCAGTTTTCTTTTTTTGATTTCTTGAAAGAGGTAATCTACGCTCTTTTTTTTGGTCATGTTGTTTAGATAGTCGAGTAGCTTTTAAATTTTTTCTTCTCTCTGTTTCAGGTCAGCTATTTTTACTATGAGAAACCTTACATTCTCTTCCATATTTTGACTTTGTTTTACTAAATTTTTTTGCCTCATGGAGTCATTGGCTAGTCTTTGGTCTATTCTCATTTTCATGATGTTTATTGCTTGAGCAAGGTTTTATTGTACCTCTTGAACTGAGTTTTTAATTCTCTTTCCAATTCTTCTATAGCTCTCATTTTTTTTCCAATCAAGCATTCTCATTTTATTTATAAAAGCTTTTTTAAAAACTCCTGTTTCATCTTTTCCAGGAATTCTACTTGTGCCTTAGCTGTGTTTTTCTCTAAGGCTTTGTAGATATTTTGGAGTCATTCTTTTTTTCTAGATTTGAGACTTGAGCTCCCCTGCCACCATAACAGCTCTTTATAATGGGACTGGATTTTTGTTTGTTCTTCCAACCTACTTATTGTTTAGGGGCTCAATGTTAGGTCTAGGTTTTGCTAGACTTCTGGAAGAAAGCTCTGGGCTGGTCCTGTTGTTGCTTTTGTGGGGTGTTAAATGTGTTATTCCACAATCTCAGACAGTCTGGGAACCTGCAAGCTTTCACTGCATGCAAAGTGGCTTCATTCATGGCAAAATGTTGATTGCAGCCCCCCTGGTCTGAGCTCTGCAAATTCTTGACCTACTTTTGGATCTCTGCAAGAGAAGACTGCTTTTGGATCTAGCTCCTATCAGCTAGCTGAAAAGCTCTATTAGTTCAGAGTGGCAGAATTGTAGGCTCTGCTTTGGTCTGGAATTTCTGCCCTAGTTATTCCTCTACAAGTTAGGTTACGTGCTAGAAATGAGAACTTATTTAGTCTTCCACTGTGTTCTGAGTCACACTACTGCTTCTGGTTTATAAATGTCCTCCTTTTTTAGTTCACCACCTGTAGTAGGAAGGCTGAATTTATAATCTCAAATATAATCATGTATATGTTTGAATGGTTTGAAATTGCAAGGTATATAGAATTCTCCAAGTAGAAGGCGTCAAAACATTTATTTAGGCCCCACAGTGACAGATTCATGAACCAGCCTCCTCATTCCAATATTGTGATCACAAGACCCCAGGCCCAATAGGCCCTCCTCACAAAAGTAACCAGGAGGCCACAGAGAAACAAGATATTATTTAGCCAAATCATATTTATCGGCCTCAAGTCCTTGCTTACGCTCCTGGGTTCACACAAGTCTCCTGCTTCGGCTTTTTTTTTTTCAGCTTCAGCTGTAATTGTCTCTTAGCTCCCCTCTCCTCGAAGCAGAGCCTCTGGCATTAAGCCCCGCCTCAACAACCAGAGACCATTGGTTGTGGAGTTCGCCCCTCTTAAGTCATCAATCTACACCCACACAGGTTTCACACCTGATGGGGCTTTGGGCCTGGGGCTTAGCACTTAACAGCTGAAAGTACTTTCACTCAAAGTAAACAAAAGCCAAACTCCTCACGTGCTAAGGAGCCCATTTTGCCTCACTGACACACCACCTAGGGCCTCCCTACCCTGGAATGCCACCCCCTGTGCAGGTCCTCTCCTCAGTTTGCACTAGCTGTGTGATCTGGAACTAGGTAATAGGTGATAAAGGTACCGGTTTGCACTTGTCCCCATTGCAGTGCCTTGTATGCTTGTATGGTTCTGGGACTTCTGCTTTCCCTGGGCACAGGAGTGCTTGAGTTTCATGTGCTTCTGACCTGAGCTGTTTCCAATGTCTAGAGACCTCTGTTTATGCCTCTCTATGCTGAAGGCCTCTGGACAAATAATTCACTATGACATTCTCTGGATTTCTTCATTGAGATTCAATCCGATACATTTTCTTTTTCCTTATTTTTTGTTCATTTATGACATTTGAAAAAAAATTATTCTACATCCTCCTGCTGCTCTTCCATCCATTGAGAAGGCAAGCAGTATGATCAGTTATACATGTGAAGTCATGCAAAACATTTCCACAATTTTGGTACATTTTCTTGATCTCTTTGGAGGAGTTTTAGCCATAGTGCTTCCTACCAGTCTGCCATCTTAGCTCTTCAGCTATGTTTCTCTTAATGTTGTTCATGATTACATTAATTTTTTTGATTGCCATATCTTGCTGTTGACTCATTGAGTTTGTAATTCATTAATCCCCTCAAATCTTTTTCATACAAACTACTGTCTAATTACAACCCCCCCCCCCATTCAAAATAGAAGGAAATGCAATCTAGAGGGGGTAAAATGACTACTTTTGCCCAGTTACTCAGCTCAGTAAGTTAGTGGCATGAGTGAGAGTAGACTCCCAGTCCTGGTGTCTTTCTAACTGCCCCAAGGTTTTTGTTGATTTATCTTTGTAACCTTGACCGAAATAGGGAAGTTTGGAGGAGGAGCCGGTTTAGGTTGGAAATAATTATTTGTTTTGGATGTGTTGCATTTGAGATGCTGCCTGAACTTGGAGGCATTTGGCCATATGACACTGATGTGGAGGAGAGAGAGTTCAGGGCTGAGTATACATTGCCGAATCATTAAGTCATGAGAACTGATGAGAATCACCAAGAGAATTAGAGAGAGGAGGATCCAGGATAGAAGCTTAGGGAAACTTGTGTCCTGTACTTGATGGGTTGGAGCTGTAGGATGGTCTGTTAAAAGAACTTAAAGAATGTGGTTAGATAAGTAGAGAAGATCCATCATGGCTAGAGGATGAAAGGATAATCTGAAATGTCTAAAGTTACTGAGACATCTTAGTATGATGAGCATTCTAGTAGAATGAGAAAAAACCTTTGGATTTAGCAGTTTATAGAGCAGTTTTATTAAATTGTTGGAGTTGGAAATCATCAAGGGGTTGAGAAATGAGTGACAAGAGGAAATGAGGATAGCAACTTTCTAGGCATTTATCCATGAAAGGAGTAGTAGAACTGCAGAAATATTGACTTAAAACATGTAAAAAACAAGGGCAACAAAGGAAGATAGATCACAGGGAGACAGAACAGATAGCCTTTTAAAAAATTTTATCTATGTCTCCTTTTTAAAAATCTCAAACAGTTTAGATTTTGTTTTATTTGGGCTTTTCCCCCATATTTTGTTACTTGTATTTATTGAGAATATTGTTTGTAATAATTTCTTGAATTTTTTTCTTAAAATCTTCCTGAAGATAGTGAATATTTGGGGTGTAGTAATAACAATGTTATTTTGTATTAACTTAGATATTCTAACAAAGGACCTCAAAGTATTAATGACCAACTGGTTGCAAACATTAGAACTTTGTCCAGCCCTGTGAGTTGTCCATGAAAAAGTGAAAGCACCTGCCTCAATAGCCTATTTTAGTAGACTGAACATTTTTTTTGGATATATTTTTTTAACAGACTGGTCTGCTTGAAAAGATGATTTTCCAAAAGGTGTTTTGGGCTTACAGTACCTAATATAATCGATGATTTAACTTTGTGCCAATAAATCCTTGAAAAACCAGGCTTTCAAGTAATTACTTTTATAGGAAGTTATGATAACAAAGTGAGCTATTTAAATTAGATCTGATTTGTATATTAGGATGAATTAATAATTAATGTAATGAGATATTACTAGGAAATGTCATCTCTGACCAGTTGTAGAATACTGAGAACTCACCTTACTTTTATTGAACATTCATTGTGATTGCCTACTGCTGGTTAGCCTAGGTGCTTTGTCCTTGAAGTCACACAATTTGTGTGGCACATTATTGCTTTCCTTTTTTATTTAATGCCCCTGTAGTTTCCAGAAACACATTATTTTCCACACTCCTCAGTGTAATGTGGAACCTTACTGTAACATACCTCTCAGGGTAGACATTATATTTGACCTACAAAAAGATATCTTTATTAGATTCTCTTTCTATTAGAACAGATATTGCAAAGAGATGGCTTAAGAGGGAAATCTTGCTTATATCCTTTCCTTTCTTATTGTACCCATCTGGCCTTCCCCTCCCCCTTATAAAAATAATGTTGATAGATTTATAACCTTTTGGCGTGGTTTCATTTTTGTTCTTGATTTGATCAGTAGGGGAGGGAGGGGCATAGTTTTACAAAATGGCTGTTTGGGATTAGGGATGTACATAGAATACAGGGGAGCTGTCTATAAGAAGATAGAACCAAACACTTCCGCCTTTGAAGCTCTGACATCAAAATTTTCCACAAATCCCTACATAGAGTCTCAGCAAAAAAGAACTGTTTTCTGTGCTAATTTATGGCCTTAGGCAGTGCACCTGTAAATGTCTGTTGAAATTTTCAACTGAAAGAGGTTACTTCAAAATTTTGAACTTCAATTCTTTAGAAATAAGTATCTCATCTCCCAAAATGACATGATAAAACCAGTTAGCTCTAGACATCTTAAAATTAAACAATAAAAACGTTAGACTGTCATTTGAGCAGTGGCAGAGGGAGGGTGAAGGGAATAAACCTTTTTTAAGCTTCTACTATGTGCCAGATACTGTGCTAAACACTTTACAAAATTATCTCATTTGATATTTTTACAAGAAGTGCTTTACAGTTGAGGAAACTGAGGCAAAAAGGTTAAGTGACTTTCCCAGGGCCACACAGGAAGACTCAAGTCTTTCTATTTCCAGGCCCAGTGTAGTCAACTGTACCACTTAGATGCTTAAAAATCTTTTTCTATTATCTAACCTTATATAGAGCAACCAAATTGGACATTGTGCACCTTGGCTCCCTGTCACAAATACCAGGTTTTGCTCTAAGTCTTCTGTTAAGTACAGTTAAGTAAGAATTGCTCAGTGTCAGTTTTTCCCACTGGTTTGCTGTTTTCAAGCCATATTTTTGTCACTGGTAATAATCAAGAGAGCACTCTCATCTTTGCCTATTAAAATCTTCCATAAGGCTTAGGTCAGGTGCTAGCTGCTCCGTGAAGTTTTCCCTGATTTCACCTCAGTGTTACCTTAAATTTTCTTACAGCCCTTTGGCCCCACTACATCCTAATTTTGTACATGGCTTATCTCTCTTTACTAGTAGATTGTAAACTTTGAGACGAGGGACATAGTTGTTAGCTTCCTTTTGTAGCTCAGTGCCTAGCACAGGTGCTTTCCATTTAGTAGGCACCTTAACCTTTTATTGAGATGAATTGTACCTAAATCTTTAGCATAGGATTACTACGGTTCCCTCAGCCCCTCCTAGTTAATGGGGAGGGGGGAAGGGATTGTTAAAGGAGCAAGAATAGTAAGCTTCATATTTCCTTTTATTATTTTCAAAGTTGTCTTTTAAAAACCTCACCAATAAATTTACAAGGAAGAGTAGAGCTTGGAGGTTCCTAAAGATTCATAGGTGGCCTAAAAGCCAGGGTAGCAAAACAGTGTATAACTAATTTAAAATTTCTCTATAGAGATGGTCGTTTAGGGGAAATGAGGAATAATAACAGCCTCTTGGGTAAAAAGTGCTGGCAATATGGAAAATAGAAGAGGCAGCACAGTGTAGAGCATTGGCCTTGAAACACCAGCCAAGGCACTTTTTCCTTTTGAACCTCAGGTTTCTCATATATATGTGTATGTGTGTATTTATATATATATATAATTGAGGCTTATTTATGCCTCTTCTGTAAAAGTTATATCTGTGTCTAGATAATGAAAGAAGTTATAATCCTAATATATATATATATACACACACACACATATATCTATACACACACGCACGCACACATTCTTTTGAGGGCCTTTACTGATTAGACTAGGGAAATCTTTATAATTATTTTTGTTCTGTCAAGTAGGAACTGTAATTCTACTTCTTCCCACTTCAGACATCTTATAAATCTCAAAACAAACTTACCTCAACTTCTAAATCACTCACAAAAGTATCCCAAGAAAATTCAGAAGCTAGGATAAAGAGAGTATATAGGTGGGGCATGAGACATAAGGAGTATTTATATACATCTCTTTCCCACTCCTATGAAGTTTTGACTAATTGTTTTTACTTGCTCATTCCAAAGAGAAGCTATTTTATATCTAGACTCAGTGGGTTCAGATTGGAATTTCATCAGATATGGTAATTTTTAGATAAATTGTTACTGCACAACACAGGTTCCATGGAATTTATCAAGGAATTTTTTTTCTGCAGTGCTTAAGTAAACTTTAGTCCAGTGTCCACCAGAATTATTCTAGATTTTCAATGAGGGGTTCAAATTAATTAGGCAAACATATTGGTGTTTTAAGAAAGGAGGGAAAAAGTTTAGTTGTTTTATTGAAATAACTATTTTCATGTTTAGTTAAAGAAGTAGCTGGATGTCAAAAATGGCAAGTTAGCCTCTCTTTACTAATTAAAAAAAAATGGCAATGATTTCTCTCATTCCCTCCTCCAAAAGAAGATAATGAAATTTTTCACAAATAACTTAGATGAAACTTTTAAAACTAAATTTAATGTAAATAAAATGTTGAATTGCCCAGTAACATACATATCAGCAAAACAATGTTCCTCATACTTAGGAACTTTACTTTTGTCATGACCAAAGTAAATTAAGATAAATTGTAGTCTTTTAACATTTTTTTCTACTCATCTGCTATTTTAAGAAAGTTATAGAAGGTAGCAATATATTTTTAAAAAGTTTGACAAGACAGCTTTTAGGAAAGCTTCAGAACCTAAAGGAATCAAATAATCAGCAAGCACTTATTAATGCTGTTGTGTGCATGGTATTGTGTTAGGGACAGGGGAGACCAAAGAAGTAGAAGAAATTGTCTCTCCCTTCAAGGAGTTTATAAACTTATTTTTGCACAATATCCCAATACTTTGATAAGATTTTTGGCTTAAGTATTCATTCAGAAGTTTTTTAAAGAGCATTTTTAATAAAAGATTACATGAAATGTCTGTATTTGGACAGATCAAATGTTGTGAAATTAATATTTTTGTCCTCAGATACTGACCTTCTGATACTTAGTGTTCAAGTGAATGCTCTTAAGTTCCCTATTTTTAGTTTCTTAAGTCTTAATATATTTCTTTTAATTAAACAAAAGATTCATAATTTTTTATTAGATTAAATACATAGCACAAGGCTAGACGAATTGCCTGGACTATATCTTTGCCATTCTTAGGGCTGTTCCTAATGAAACCAGGACAAATGGTTCAGGATTTTCAGGGAAGTAGGTTGCGCACAGCCTCCCTTGGTAACCTATTCCAGTTACTCTTTTTAGTTATCTTTTACCTAAATCCTTTCTGCTGGCTCCCATTGTTTTGCTCTTAGTAGAAGCAGAACATTTCAAACAGTTAAAGAAATAAAAATACCCATTTCCCCTTTAAAGTAAAATTTTCTGTTTTTCGATACAATCTAGTGATATTAATCCAAGATAATTTTGGATAAATTTGCTATATGGTCTCCCACCCCTGCAACCCACTCCCAACAAACCTGGATTAGGCATTCCAGTTTTGCCATTTATTGAAATATTAATGTATTTAGAGCAGAAATGTCGTTTTTTAGGGAATCTAGAACAACAGCAAAGCTGAGGTCAAACTGCCATACAGGATGGACACCAAGGAAGCTGTGTTGGGAACAAAAAGAAATCAAAATAAGGTAGATGAAAAGTAGAGAACAAGCACTGGCCTGTGGGGACATGGGGAAAAGGGAAGGGGGAGGAGGGAGAAGTGTAGTAATAATTCAGTTAGTGGAAAATAAAAGTTAGGAGATTTCTTAAGAAGAAAACCTAGAAGCAAAATAGTAAGTGGTGGTAAGTTGGGTTTCAGTGGTGCCTTCCTTCAGAATTTAGAGAAATCACATTTACAAATTTCCCTTGACTGATTTGTAGCAAACTCCATTTAACAGACTTATTTAAATTAAGTGAAAAGTGTGTTGGTGAAGGGGTCAGACAGTTCTGGGTTATGGTTTCATTTGTAAATTGTGTAAAACTCACTAGTGAAACATGTTTTAGTAGTGACTAGATAGAAACAACACTCACCAGTTCATGATCATACTTAGGTTAGGTAGTGTCCTTTCTTGTTTGGGAGAGAGGCTGTGATAAGGAACTCTCTAATTTTAAGTACTGAATGGGCATATTCAATACGACAGATGTTATTTCATCTTCTCTTCCCCTTCCTTTTCTATCCATGATAGAATATTGTGTTTTTGTTCATAGCAACATGAACCGTGAAGACCGGAATGTGCTTCGTATGAAAGAAAGGGAAAGGCGAAATCAGGAAATTCATCAGGGTGAAGAAGCCTTCCCACCTAACTCTCCTCTCTTTGCTGAACCATACAAAGTTGTGAGTTTACATAATTTTAAACTTGCATCAAAATAAAATGTAATGGTTCTGTATTATTGATTATTATTTTTTAACTTGAAAATTTGGTTCATGTTGTACTTTCTATTCTGTCACTAACTGGCTGTGTGGTCTTGAACAAATCCCTTAACTCCTCTGAAACGGATTTCCTTATCTGTAAAATGTTTTAGTTGGGCTAGGACCGTGATCCTTAATGGCCTTTATTGCTCTGAAACTTCCAACTTCTGTGCTTCTAGTAGCCTTTATTTTAATTTGAAACTGCATTTTATTGCTATATTTTTTAATTGCTCACAATGAATGTGGTATTGTACCACACTAATTTTGGTCACAACAGACAAAACAGTTGCATGGAAGCCAATGTTTCCATTGATGTCTGTAGTATATTGCTTATTGAAACACAAGTTTTAGACATTGCATCTTAAGGTTTTCTGGTTTCTAAACTAGTTTTCTAAATCTCAAGGTGCAGTGACTAATGAAACTTACTAATGAAAGAGTAAACTTAGGCAATATATTACAACATGTGACAGACGTTGATCTTGTTCTGAGTAACTGCATCCCTTAATTTTTCTGCTGAATTTCTTGTAACAAAATTAAGAATACTTTCTGGTATTTGATTTATAATTACATACAATACTGACCTTGTTAACATTTTGACTTCTAAAAATTTTGAGAAACTTGAAATGTTCTTTATCATTGGTTTCTTATTGGAGTTCCTTCTGGTCTATTTTGTGACTGATTTCAAATCTACTTAGTGTATTACGACAGTAGTAATACTGTGACAATATATAATAAGGACAAGCATCTCTTCTCTTGACCTTTATAGAAAACAGACCAGAAAATTTGGTACTTAAAAATCTAAAAACAACTTGATGCAGGTTTTTCTAAATTTCATCTAGGCCTATTGGCATAGCCATTTATATTGCATAAATAAATTTTAAAAAAAAATGTTGTATGTAGTCAAAGGACAGGGAGAGGAAAAAGTCAAAGGAAAATAATTTTGACTAAAATTTTTTTAAAGTACTCAGTTAAAATAAGAAGCCTGAGATAGCAATTTATAGTAGAGTCTGAACTCTGTGATACAGTATAAAGAGCTGTATATTTGTTTCTCTCACGTTACTAGCAATTACTTTTTAAGAACCCTGAAGTTATTATCGATGAGTGCCAGCATAAATATAAGTACTTTTATGTTCCTTTTGGTGGTGAGATAGTGTTAATTCTGTTTAGACAGTAACCAAGAAAATTGCCACAAATTTTGTACATTATATCAGAAATACAAATGTAGTAAACGGGCCAATTCCCTTTTGTTGCTTCCTAAGTACATTTTTACAATGGTACATAATTGATATTAAAACTTAAGTGTATTTTAAATTTAAATTTAGGATGACCAGAATTTAATATTTCAAATTGTCCTTATGCTTTCTTAAATTTGTAGTTTTTCAAGATTGTTTTGAGTGGAGAGGAAAAATGTTTAGTGTTTGGATATGAAGCACAGACTGATTCCATTGAATTTTTAGTTATAATTTTAACCATAATTGGGAAGCCAGCAAACATTACATTCCTATTGATGTTTTCATTGGCAGTCAAAATATGTACATTGACCAACTGACTAGCCTGAAGCTTTGTTGAATTAGGGAAATATTCCAGTTTTAACTTGAACTATAATATTGAATATTAAGGAACATTATATCATGTTCCTTGGGAATGTTTTCCTAAACCGTCAGATGTGAGCATGGGCCATTTGATTGTCTTAGAGCTCTGTTAAGTTAAAGAATATTGAAGTTTGATATTTCTGGCCCCCTGGTGTACATTTTTTTCCTAACTGCTTTGCCAGAAAATTGATTAGAGGAAGAGATCAAGTTAGATTGCTTTTGGAAAATCATATAATGTTTTCATTGATTTTCCAGAGTGCTTGCTGTCCCCAACATCACCTCTTTAACCACCAGGATTTTCAGCCCCAGCAAAAAGAAATTTCATAGCAATGAAATTATTTTTGTCCTCTTGTGATCTTCCTCTCTCTTGAATGCTGACATACTGAGTTTTAGAGCTTTTAAAGTTTTAGTGACATAAAACATTTGAATGTAAAAATGTATTCTAAGAAGAGAGTAAATTTTTCTTTAAGTAATGGAGTTAGTTATTGTCTCTGGCTATTATCAAACTTGGATTAGTAAGGTGTAAAATTTTTCAAAATTTTCCTGCTTAGTTGAAAAATAACCTTAATTATGTACTTTATTGTAATTTCATGTCATTTTATTCTTTGCATAGACTAGCAAAGAAGACAAATTATCTAGTCGTATTCAGAGCATGCTTGGAAACTATGATGACTCCTACGAAATGAAGGATTTTATAGGAGACAGATCTCTACAAAAGCTTGTTGCAATTCCCAAACCTACCATACCATCAACAACAGATGAAAAACCAAATCCAAGTTTCTTTAGTGAACACAGACATGGTAGCTCTCATCAGAGCAGCAAATGGACTCCTGTAGGACCAGCACCTAGCACTTCTTCCCAGTCGCAGAAACGGTCTTCAGGTTTACAGAGTGGACACACTAGCCAACGGACCAGTGGAAGTGGCAGTAACAGCACTAGTAGTGTTGGTCAGAGGCATGACCGTGAATCCTATAGTAGTAGTGGTGGTGGTGGTAGCCGTAAAAAAAGCCAGCACGGATCAGAACACTCCAAATCTCGTTCTTCCAGTCCTGGAAAACCATCTGCTGTTTCTTCATTAAGCTCTAGTCATTCCAGAGCTCATGGGAATGATCACCACAGCAAGGAGCAGCGTTCTAAGTCACCACGGGATCCTGATGCAAATTGGGACTCGCCTTCTCGTGTTCCTTCATTTTCAAGTGGACAGCACTCTAGCCAGTCTTTTCCACCCTCGTTGATGTCAAAGTCAAACTCAATGTTACAGAAACCTACTGCCTACGTAAGGCCCATGGACGGACAGGAGTCCATGGAACCAAAGCTAACCTCTGAGCACTACAGCAGCCAATCCCACAGCAACAACATGAGTGAGCTGAAGCCTAGTAGCAAAGCACATCTAACCAAACTGAAAATACCCTCCCAACCATTAGATGTAAGTTGATTATTTACTTATAAGAACCTGGATTTAAGGTAGATCATAGAGGTATATATTTAGAACTGGAAGGGACTTGAGAGGCCATCTGTATCCATATCCTTCATTTTAGAGTTGAGGAAAAAGGACCCTTCAAAGTTTAGCTACTTGTTTTGTAAATATTACTGACCCTAAACTAGCTGTTTGGTTTTTTTTTTGGCAGCAAGAAGTCTTCATACTCATGTAGAAAATATTATTTTGCGATTGACTTTTTTACTTCTATGAAGACATTAGTAGCTCTGTTGATGAATTACTTATAGCAAACAGCCCTCTCCAGCCATAAAACTGTGATGAAGTGGTGGCCACGATTCTTTAATAACAGACCTTTTTCCCTTGTAGATTATATAGATTATATAGTCTATTTGTACCTACTGTGATTTATATTCCAGATTCATATATTCTAGAGATAAATTTTAGGGCTCTCACGATATGTAGCTTGAAGATATTGAGACAACGTTTTTAATTCAAAGTTGTTTGAAATATATTGTTTGTGTAGTAATGACAATTCCAAGATGTTCTTCAAAGTGTTACTAATTACTAATATTACTAAAATGGCCAATTTTTAGGTTTTTAGGAAAGTTTCAGTACCTAGAGATCCATAGTATCAAAATTAATTAAATTTGTGTCTAAGTCAGTTGTTTACTAAGTAATTTCAGTGACTAAGATCAAAAAAAAGGATGAGAGAATACCCCTCCCTCTCTTTACAAGAGAGGTGGGTTACGATGGAACATTGCATATAAAGAGGATTCCCCCCCGAAAGGCTTTTGCAATACCCTGTATCATCAGACTTGGTTGATTTATTAGGTAGTTTTTCTAAACAATATTTCCCCCTCTTTTGTTGTAAGAGATGATTCTCAGGGTAAAGGAAATGCAGAACTGAAGATGATATGAAAATAAAAGATACTAATTTTTTAAAAAAGCCAGCTTGTTCATTAAACACTACTTTAAAAGCAAAACTCCATTTATGATTTTAGCAATCTCCTTCCTGGTTGGTACCATTTATTTTTCAGCTTCCATTTTTACAGTTCTCCTGTAGAACAATGTTTGTTGGTTTACACGCAATGATTTTTTAAAATCGTATAGAGTTAAAATTGTTTTGCTTTTGTAATCTAGATCTCTTGTTTAGTTATGATTTTTTTTCCCAAACCATAGATCTGAAAGATACTTCTTCCATTCTATAAGTTTTTTTTAATGATATGCCTATTTATATTAAGGTCAGCTTTATTTTTAGAACTTATTTTGCTCATGCTGTGTAGGGTGGTGGTCTAAACCTTATGTTATTTTTAAAATAGAGTATTTTCCCCATGATGATTATGTTAAGTGGTGTTTTGCTTGAATGTGCTTTTGTCTTGTTATTTCCCTCACTTTTTTAGTATGACTTAATATGTTGACTTGAAAAATCATCAGCAATCTTACCTTTTTTAGGCCTCTGCATCTGGTGATGTGAGCTGTGTGGATGAAATTCTTAAAGTAAGTTATCTGGTTATTTTGGCTTATGAAAATTGTTTGTGTGTTTGGCTAAAATCCATCAGAGTAATAAATTTTTGTCAAAGCTGACATTTTTGCTCTCCCTCAAATGGTTTAACTGCTCTATGTTAGGAGTACTTCCAGGAGAGTGTTTTTTTAAAAAAAAACCAAACTAACAGAAACTTCCAAATTGACAGTTAGCTTTGAGGGCAGGAATAAGCATAAATTATTACTTGCCAGGTGTAGCAAACAGTATTTTTGAGGTATGGATCTGGTTCTAATGAAGTCTGCTAACCACTTAGGTTGAGAATAACATCGGAATCTAATTAAGATAAATTCATGACCAGGAATTACATTCCTGGGCTATTAGTACTAGAAAGAGAATAAAGCTGTTATCTGGCTTCCCTCTTGCATTGGCAAATGAAGTCTTTCTTAACTACCCCACAGTGATTTTGTAGGAGGACTTTTTGCCTATACCGTTCATATGATATTGGACTTATAAATAGACATGTCTTATTTAAAATCTTCATTTGCTTGACCTCAACTAGGCTGTAGATATGAGGTTATGGGCTTTATTATTCATCTTTGTAATAATATGCTTTGCACATAGTAAAGACTTAGATATTTGATGTCTATTTAGATGCATTTTCTAACTTGGGCATGTACAAGTACAAACAATAATTATGAAAAACGTTATGGTAAATAAAATAGGACTTCTGGCATGGTTTGCTTTTTCATATTTGGGTTGTAAGCTAATTGTAGTAATTTATTTCAGGAGATGACCCACTCATGGCCTCCCCCTTTAACTGCAATTCACACACCTTGTAAAACAGAACCTTCTAAATTTCCTTTTCCAACAAAAGTGAGTAAACAAAATTACTTTCATGCTGTAAACAAACTCTAAATGACTTTAGTAAGGTTATGAAGATATTTAAATGTGTCATTTAATTCCCAGTGAGTTTTGGACTCATAAGTTGTCATTAATGATTGTACCACATGCTTAGTAATCACCTGGCTATCTATCTCCTTTGTCTTTCCACCCTGACAATGATTGCCTCTTATAGAATACAATTCCTGTTTCTTTTCTTTTTCTTCACTTTGGTCTGAAGAATTTATAGCCGTTTTTTATCTGTTCCAATTTTTTGTCCTCTACTGAAAATACTAAAATCATATACTGTAAACTTGATTGGTGTGTTGGTTAGTTTTACTGAACTCCTTTTTTCTCTTTTAAGAGACAGATTTCTGAAGGGTGGAAGACTATATTAGAAAAAAAGATGATGTGAAAACAAAGACAATTTACATTTTTAAAAATATTAGCCAAATATTGAGAGCAAACACCAACTGAGAGAAAAACTTATGAAAATTACTTTACAGATAACGAAAGCAATAATATGACAACATGTTTCATACGCAGCTAAAGTAATCATCAGCGGCAGATTTGTATCTTTGTACACATATATTAATGAAAGAGAAGACTTAATGAATAAAAAATTGGACTAAAAAGGAAAATCAACTAATAAACCCCAAACAACCATAAAGGATAAAATTTGAAAATTAAAAGTAAGCAGATTTGAAATTTTTTAAAAATTGAAATAATGAAACAAATTATTTTTGAAAATATAATAAATTGATTAAACTATTAATTAAATTAATCAAAAGAGAAAACAAATTGTAAAAATTAATGAGAAGAGAGAAATTAGACTAATTGGAGAATATATAAAATTATAAACAATCCTGAAAATCATAAGTGATATGGATGAATATCTACAGAAATATGAAATTAAAACAAAATTTAAAAACAAGTTAACCCAAATGACTCAGTCTAGGGTACAAGGAAAGAAGCACTATATTCAGAGGGCTTGTCTTCAAATCCTTACTCTGCCGCTTTATTGTTTGAGCATGACAAATTGCTTAACTTTTCTAAACCTTGACTTTGTCATCTGTAAAGTCAAGGAATTGGACTAGATGCCCTGAAGGTCCCTTCCAAGACTAATGCTGCAAATAAGCTATAAATTAGTAAATGTTGGACTTACTAGTGAAACATTTAACATTTAAAGGACAAAAGGACAAAAATTAATTTGTTTCGAAAACTGTATTCAACAATAGAAAAAAGCAGGACTCTTAAGAAATTTCTTCTATGGAACATATATGATCCTGCAGCTCAAACCAGAGGATATCAAAGAAAAAGTACTCTACATTGGTATCACTAATAAACATTGATGTAAAAGTTATTAAATAGAATATTGGCAGATATTATCAAGCTATCCCAAAAGTTATTCTTTATAATCAATTTGAATGTAAACTGAAAGTGTGAGGGTAGATCAACCATAATTAGGAAAGCAGCTAGCAGAATAACCCAGACATTTAAAAATCATTTTTTAAAAGTTGAAACCTTGGGGCAGCTAGGTGGTGCAGTGAGTAGAGTACCAGCCCTGGAGTCAGGAGGACCTGAGATCAAATCCGGCCTCAGACACTTGACACACTTACTAGCTGTGTGACCTTGGGCAAGTCACTTAACCTCAATTGCCCTGCCTTCCCCCTCCAAAAAAAAAAAAGTTGGAACCTTTTGGTTTTGTGTCATATTTGTTTCTCAAGATTCCCCTCCCTACCCATTGAGCTTTATAAGAAAGATTTAAAGTTGGTGGAGTATCCCATAGAACCAGTCAGCATATCAGCTATGCCTGTCAGTATATGAAGTATTTTTCTCCCTTAGATGCTTACTTCCAAAATGAAGTAGGGAAGAAAATAGTCAGTTCTTCTCAGAGTCAGTGTTTAGGCCTTAAAATTAGACTGTTCAATTTTATTTTTAAAAAAAAAGGTTTTTATTTATTATTTGCTTTTTTATATCACCGTAGTTTTCCTCTTTGTGAGCCATCCCATGTAACATAGTATTTTTTAAAGACAAGAAAAGAAATCAGAATAACTGATCAATACATCAAAAATCTGTAAATATGTATTGCACAGTACTTGTGGACCGTGGTGGGAGCATCTTCTTGTAACTCTTCTTTCCACCTATGTAGCATTAACACTTAAAATCTTTTGTCATTTTTTGCCAATTTTCTGAGTATGAGTTGGGACTTCAGAGTTGTTTTCATTTGCATTTCCCTTCTTTTAGTGATTTGGAGTACTCTTTCATATGGTTCCATAGTTTACAATTCTTTTGAGCATTGTTGGTTTATATCCATTGACCACTTATGCCTTGCATATTGAATCTTTATCAGAGCTAATTGATGAAGATACAGTTTTCTGTCATACTTTCCTTTCTAACCTTTGTTGCATTGATTTTTTTTGTGCAAAAGTTTTTTGTTTCATGTGATTAAAGTTGTCTGTTTCCTGTCAGTCTGTTGATACTATTCTAGAAATGCACACAACCAACCATTTCTATTTTGTATTACACTTTTTTGGTGGCTGTTATTTTCTTTGCTTTTCAAATAACTAAATTGTGTTGTAGTACATTATCTGCCATGTGCAATGCATTTTGACTGGTGACTGTATTTAAGTGGCAGTGCTAATTTGAGGGATTTAATAGGATACCTAGAGCTACAGAATTGACTATAGGTAAATTTATACTTACGCTTATGCATATCTGACATATTTGAGGTATAAAATGACCTTCTTGGATTAGGATGCTGAAACAGTAACCTTAGTTTGGGAGCCAATGTCTGATACTTACTGCATTCATATTCCTTAATTCTATCCCTTCATCCCCCAAATGATGTTATGTGGAGCTGAGTTTATGGAACTACAGGGATTTGGAGGGGACCCTTGACACTACAAGCTATGGAGATTCACTTAGTTGGTAGGGGACAGATAAACAGGATGCAAAACATCATGGAAAATCCTTGTTGGTGACAATAATCACATTCCCATGAGTTTTAGCAAGCTGATTCTCTAAATATTTTAAACAACATACTTTGCCCATAATTATGATTTTAATTATGAAAACATGTTACAAGCTACTAGAGTAATTGAGGCCATTCATTTTCCATTGGGGGTAATGAGTTAAGACAGGAGCAACATTGCGATATGGAATGTCAGTGACA
This sequence comes from Phalanger gymnotis, assembly GCA_028646595.1. Taxonomy (NCBI): domain Eukaryota; kingdom Metazoa; phylum Chordata; class Mammalia; order Diprotodontia; family Phalangeridae; genus Phalanger; species Phalanger gymnotis. The sequence continues at coordinate 28,818,760 of CM053625.1, read as the reverse complement.
GAGAAAGAAGAGCATGCTTAAATGATTGGAGATTGCTATTTGGCACAGGGAAAGTCCATCATTGACCACAAAGTTGCATTGGCTAATAATCTGTGATAGATGGATGAACAGAATGTTAAATTATAAGTGGTTAACTCTTTTACCTTGTCATCTAGCTATAAAAACCATAACAGTACTCCAAAATAAGTTAGGTGGAACTAGGCAGTTTGATTTGAAGTCAGCTTCTCAAATGAATATTTCAGCTTTCTCTTGAGATCACTGTAACATAACTTTTTCCCCCCATTTTTAGGAATCTCAGTCAAATTTCGGCCCTGGAGAACAAAGTAAGTATTTCTGTTACTTTGGTTCTTAAATTAAACAAGTATCAAGTTTGTATTTGTGCAGTACACTGTGCTTGGAGTTGGTGACACATACATGAAAAAAATAAGACCTAGGCCTTCCTGCAATAAACTTTTTAAAATCTTGTAAGAGTGATAGACACGTACATAGGAAAATATAATACAAGTTAAATTATAAGGGAATTACAGAATAGTATGAGAGATATGGATTGAGGATGTCATGACTTATTTCTGGGGAGTCAGGAATGACTAGGTTCTAGAACGTTTCTTCTGAAATAAGCTGTCTGGTTCCCTTTGTCAAACCAAGTACCCTTTAAGATATGCCTGTTTTATTTACCTCTTGGTGATGATGAGTTATTTTATATTAAGACATTTGGAATACTTATTTTTACTTATAAAACTTGGCTTCTTATGTCACTATAGACCAAATTAATATATTCATCATATTAAAATAAGTTTCTGGCCCATAAATGAAAGTGAAGGATTTCCAAGTTATGTTTACCAGAAAATACATAAATGAATTTTGTGTGTCTCTAATTACATTTTCCTGGACATAAAAACGAGATTAGACTTTGATGGAAACTCCTAGAAGGTTTTAGTTAGTGCCCTCTTCTGCCTTCCATCTCTATGTTTTCCCAGCCTTTTCCCGCATTTGCCCAGGTTTCAAAACTATCCCACATTTCACTACCAACCTTAGACTTTTACCTGCACTTAGGCAAAAAGAGATTTATCCACACCTAGACAAAGATCTTTAGGGGAAACATAGTACCCTAAGAAACCATTGCACGGCGATGGCATTTGCTAGGCAAAATAGGTAAAAATATGCAACTGAAGATACTGTGGATAAATGAGGATTTTGGATCATAAAATCTCAGGGCTGGAAGGAATCTTGATCATCTAATCTGGTCCCTCATTTTATAAATGAGAAAACTGAAGCCCACAATGATGAAGTGACTTGCTTATGATCACAGAGCTAGTAAGTGGAAGAACAGCGTTTTGAACCTTGGTGCTCTGATTCTAGGTTTAGTGAGCTCCCTAAACTGAACTGCCATCTAGTCACTGATCTTTTAGTTTGAGATTGTCCCTCACAAGAGCAAAACATTGAATTGGTGTGAATGACTAGACTTTGGCTAAATGAATTCCATTGTGGCCTGACACATGACCATCAGCAGAAACCATTCTGTTAAGTACAACTATTGATTAATTTGAGATTTGTACTTTGGGGGATAGAAACACATAACTATAACTCTGATTCAGGCTTTATTTCTTTCATCTTCAATAGTCATTTCAGGCATACCAGTTAAATATTGCAAATTGACCTCACCTATAACTTATGTTCAGAGTTAAATATGCTTTTCTTGATATTGAAAGTTATTAATTTATTGTGTCAGTCAAAAAGGATTTTCCTCTGTTACTATTGATATCCATTTGTTTTGCCACAGACAGTCTAGTTGATAATTTCTCATAAGAAAACTGAGGTTGTCTCAAGTCAGCTGTACTAATACCTGAATCCTCTGTTATTCTCATTAAATGTTACTACAATTTGACTCTTTCTCAAACTGTGTCAGTTACTCACTTGAGCAATCTCTTTATTCTAGAAAGATACAATCCTTCATCTAAAACTTCAAATGGGCATCAGTCTAAATCGTAAGTTAATCTCTTAATTATCTTTAATTTTTAGAGTTGTTAATCTGTATAGTTTGGGAATTTGGGACAAAATTTAGAAATGTCCTCTTTTTAGGTTTGGAATTATTTTTCTTGATTTCATTTGTGAATGTATAGTAAGTATTAAATTAAAATGTCCTCTAAAAGTATGGTCAATGATTATAAGATCTATAGGCCAACTAATAGTATTACAGTATACAACATTTGTACTATCCCTAAGTCTCAGTGATTTATTTGGCAGGCAATGTGAAGGGGTAGGAATGGGGACAGAGAGAGAGGGAGAGGAAAAAGGAAAGGAGGGTGGGAGGGAGCGAGGAGATGGTGCTGTTATAATAGTTAAGCCCGCAAATTACTTTCTAATTCCTATATGATTTATTTAATGAATATTTATCTAGTAGACTTAAGCCTATGACCCCTTAGCTCAGTGAATAGAACTTTTATACCAGTGATGTCAAGTATATATATGCATTTGATAGCCATTTGGTCGATTTAATGTTCTTATATTCTGTGGCCACATATTCCACTCCTAAACTCAGCCTAAATATGTTTTCCATAGATCATTTATCGAACTTGATAAGACAGGATGAATAAATGAATGTAATTCATCATTGATGCTGAAGAATAACTCAGATCACATTTGTGTTGATCATAGGTTCTGTTAAATCATCTTCATGTACAGAGAGAGCTTTGAGTTCTGTCACATACAAAACACTTTAGCATATGTGTTAAGGGATATAAAAACAGCAAGATTCTTAATCGTCTAGTCAGGGAAGTGTTAAACATTTGATATACATGGATGGAGAAAATACATACTGAATATAATTATATAACATGCTGTATACCAAATGTTTAGGGAACTTGAATAAGGAAACCAGGAAATTTTCTTAAAGCAGTCTTGGGACCAAAAGCATATAGTGTACTAAGAAGAAAATAATTTTTTTTTTTCTGCCTAAAGACAAGTTGTTTCATTTCATCCTCAAAACTAGCCATCAGAGAAGTACCTTTTAGTTGACATGATGAATAAGGCCCTGTGAACTCAGATCTGGTTTACCAATGTGGGTGCGAAGGGAATTGTTAGTAATCACATAATGAAAGAATTCTTTTCCAATTTACTGGATATTGGAATATAATTCAAGGAACAGAAAACATTACAAAATGAGGATTGTGGTAACTGAAGCCTTCAGTTCAGTAAGCCTTTATTGAAGAACTGTGCTGATGCCAGAGATACAAAGACATAAATGAAATGTGAGGGCAGAGCCAAGATGGCAGACTAAAGGCAGAGACTTGCCTGGACTCTCCCACAAAACCTTCAATACCGTTGAAAAAATGCCTCTAAACAAATTCTAGAGCAGTAGGTACCACAAAAAGACAGAGTGAAACTAATTTCTAGCCCAAGACAACTTGGAAAATCATCAGGAAGGGTATGTTGTACCGGGGTGAGAAAGGAGCACAGGCCGTGCCAGCACAGACTGGGCTCCAGGGAACCCAGAGCTGGCCTTGGGACAACTGAATCACTGGCAGCAGTGGTGGGTTCCAGACCTCTCAGCCCACAGACACCAAAACAACTTCAAAGGTCAACAGGAAGGGTCTGTCACACCTGGGTGAGAGGGGAGCAGGCCATACCAGCATAGCACCAGGAAACCAGGAGCAGGTCTTGGGGGTGACTAAATCAGCAGTAGTAGCTGCTTCAGAAGCGCTCAGCCTGTTGACGGTAAGGGGGTTGAACAGCTGGTCAGAAGGAGATTACAGGGGGTCTTTTTCTTAGCATTGAGGCAGGACTCTGTTGCTTTACTCATACTTGGATCTGAGTCTCAGTCCTGGGTGGTAGTCCTAGTGTGAGGAGGAGCACCAGCATAGCAGAGCTTGCAGCTGCAGTGGAGGGGGGACCCTCCTCACAGTTCCAGGGCAGAAAAGAATGCTTGTGGTTGCTCACAGACCAAGAGAGTAGTAAACAGCTCTCCTTAGATAATACCACCTTGGAAGAACTGAAAATTTACAGGTCCCTGGAAGCATATCTGAAAACAGCTGCATAAAACCACTGAAGCTTGGGACAGTACACCCTCCACCCTGGAAGCAGAGCCCTACTTTAACATACAGTTAAAAGTCAAGTAATACACTGGGAAAATGAGCAAACAACAGAAAAAAACTCTTGACTATAGAAAGTTTCTATGGTGACAAGGAAGATCAAAACACATACTTAGAAGACAATGAAGCTAAGGCTCCTCCATCTAAAGCGTCCAAGAAAGACATGAATTGGTCTCAAGCCATGGAAGAGCTTGAAAAGGATTTTGAAAACCAAGTAAGAGAGGTAGTGGAAAAATTGAGAAGAGAAATGAGAATGATGCAAAAAAATCATGAAATATGAGTCTCAAAACTAGGCTTCAAAAAAGAGCCTAGTCATTGTCTTTCAAGAAATTCTCAAGAAAAACTACCCTGATATTCTAGAACCAGGGGGTGAAATAGAAATCGAAAGAATCCACCATTCTCCTGAAAGAGATCTAAAAATGAAAACTGCCAGGAATATTATAGCCAAATTCCAGAGGTCTCAGGTCAAGGAGAAAATATTGGAAACAGCCAGAAAGAAACAATTCAAGTATCGTGCAGCCAGAGTCAGGATAGTGTAAGATTTAGCAGCTTCTGCATTAAAGGGTCAAAGCGCTTGGAATATGATATTCTAGAGGGCAGAGGATCTAGAGTTACAACCAAGAACCACCTACTCAGCTAAACTAAGTATAATCCTTCGGGGAAAAAATGGATATTCAGTGAAATCAAGGACTTTCAAGCATTCTTGATGAAAAGACCAGAGCTGAATAGAAAATCATTCTTTCAAATACAAGACTTAAGCATAAAAAGGTAAACAGGAAAGGGAAATCATAAGAGACTTAATAAGATTAAACTGTTTAAATTCCTAACATGGGAAAATGATATTTGTAACTCATGAGACCTTTCTCATTATTAGGGTAGTTAGGAGGAGTATATACGACAGAGGGCATAGATATGAGTTAAATTTGAAGGGATGATATCTAAAAAAATAAAATTAAGGCACGAGAGAAGAATGTACTGGAAGAAAGAAAGTGAGAGGTAGAATGGGGTAAATTATCTCACATAAAAAAGGCAAGAAAAAGATTTTAACAGTGGAGGGTGAGAGGGAGGAAGGTAAGGGAGAATGAGTGAACTTTACTCTCTTCAAAATTGGCTCAAAGAAGGAATAACTTTGCAATACACATTCAATAGAAATTTGTCTTACCCTACAGTAAGGTAGAAAGAGAAGGAGATGGGGAGGGTGCAGTTTGATAGAAGGGAGGGCAGATTGGGGGAAGGATAGTCAGAAGCAAAACACTTTTGAGGAAGGACAAGGTAAAAGGAGAGAATAGAATAAGTGGGGGACAGGATAGAGGTACATACAGTTAGCAATAGTAACTGTGAAAAAAATTTTGAAGCAAGTCTCTTTGATAATGGCCTCATTTCTCAAACATATAGAGAACTGAGTCAAATTTATAAAAATTTTCAGATGAAGTTATCAAAGCTATCTAGCCATATGAAAAAATAATGCACTATTGATTGGCAAAATGTAAATTAAAACAGTTCTGAGGACCTCATATCTCTTAGATTGGCTAATAGGAACAGAAAAGGTAAATGACAAATATTGGAGGGGATGTGGGAAAAATGGGACATCAGTGCACTGTTGGTGGAGTTGTGAACTGACTCAATCATTATGTAGAGTAATTTGGAAATATTCCCAAAGGGCTATAAAACCATGCATACACTTTGACCTAGTAATACTACTACTAGGTCTGTATCTCAAAAGAGATTAAAAAAAAAAAAAAGGAAAAGGATCTATACAAAAATATTTATAGTAGCTCATTTCTAGGGGTAAGAATTAGAAACTGAGGGGATGCACGTCATTTGAGGAATGGCTGAACAAGTTATGGTATGTGATGATGATGAAATACTATTGTTCTGGGGCAGCTAGGTGGCTCAGTGAGTAGAGCACTGGCCCTGAAGTTAGGAGGACCTGAGTTCAAATCCAGCCTCAGACACTTGACTCACTAGCTATGTGACCTTGGGCAAGTCACTTAACCCCAATTACCCTGCCTTCCCACCTCAAAAAAAAAATACTATTGTTCTATAAGGAATGAGGAGGAGGATGCCTCAGAAAAACCTGGAACGACTTGCATGGACTGATGGAAAGTGACATGTACTGTGTACAAAAGTAACAGCAGTATCATGAGACGATCAGGTGTGAATGACTCAGCTATTCTTAGCAGTACAAGGATACAAGATAACTCTCAAGGACATATGATGAAAAATGCTCCCCACCACCTCAGAAAGAAGGGTCCTGTCTGAATTTAACTTTCTTTATTTTTCTTGAGTTTTTTTTGTCTGTGTTTTCTTTTACAACATGATTGTTACGGATGTTTTATATGATTACATACATATAGCCTATGAAACTGCTGGCCTTCTCAATGAGGGTGGGTGGGAAGGGAGGAAGAGAGAGAATTTGGAACTCAGAGTTTTAAAAATGAATGTTAAAAATTGTTTTTACATGTAACTGGGAAAAATCATTAAAAATAAGTAATTACTCAAAAAATAAATGAAATGTGAGTGAGAGAGAGCAGAAACAACTGGGGAAATTAGTAAATGCCTATAGTTAGAGATGAAAGAAGAAGAATATTCCACATATGTGTAGGGCAGTTCACGTAAAGACATGGAGGTGTGAGATGCAATATTATATACCAAAAACTGCAAGTATATGTTATAATGGAACATAAAATACATGATTAGGGAGTAATGGGAAATCAGTTTGAAAAGATAGACTGGAGCCATATTGTAAAGGGCCTTAAATACCAAAGAGAGGAAGTTAGAATTTGTCTTAGGGAGGTACTGAAGCTTCCTGAGCCAAGTGTATGACATGATCAGACTTATGCTTTAGAAATACCACTTTGGCAGCTGTGAGAGGACAAACTGGAGAGGGATATGCAGAGGGACCAGTTAGAAGGCTGTTGCAGTAGTCCAGGTGAGAACTGAACTAAGAACAAGAATATATGAGAGGAAAGAAAGGGATAGATAGAGAATTGGAGATAGAATCTAGAGGATTTGACAACAGATTGGTTATGAGTGGTAAAGGAGAGAAGAGTTGGCAAGCATTCCAATGGTTGCCAACTTGAGTGATTAAAAATAATTATTTGAAAAAAAAAATTCTTTTGAGATTCCCTGAGTTTCGCAATCACCTTACCTTATTAAGAATGTTGCAACTAAATAGAAGCATAACTCGCATGTTCTCCTTGAAAAGGTACTCTTTAGCTCAATGTTTTTTTTTTAATTTATTTTTAATATGTTTAGTTTTCAGCATTGATTTTCACAGGCGTTTGAATTACAAATTTTCTCCCCATTTCCACCCCCCCCCCACTCCAAGATGGCGTACACTCTGGTTGCCCTGTTCCCCAGTCTGCCCTCCCCTCCGTCACCACATTCTCCTCCCATCCCCCTTTCCCTTCCTTTCTTGTAGGGGAAAAGGTACTCTTAAAAACCTTTTCTGTATCAAGAAATCGGTAAAAGAAAACTAGGCATATTAGAACAAGAAGGCAATGTGAAAATCTAATCCACTATTCACTTCTTGAAAGAAAGCCCAGAATGAAAACTTCCTACAATGTCATTTCCAAAATCCAGACCTATCAGACAAAATTTTAAAATAATATGAGCATCCAGAAGAAGGATTTATCAAGGAACCACAATCAGGATCGCTTATCAGTTGTCACTTAGTGGAGTGGAGAATGGAATTAGATACTGCAAAAGACAAAGGTCTACAACCAAGAATAACTTATCTGGAAAAATTTAGCTATTTTACAAAGAAAAAAAGGACCTTCATTAAAATAGAGGATTTTTCAAATATTCCTGATGGGAAGGGACAAAAACCTAGAGCTGAAAAGGAAGTTGGAAGTATAAATGTGAAGTCAGGAGAAAAACTAAAAGGTAGCTACAAGTAAACAATCAGAAGGCACATTATAAGGACCATTTATATTCTAGATGTTAAAAAAAGGTTCTTGAATCTTTTTTTTTTAAATGCCAAACAGGATTTTATTTATTTATTTATTTATTTATTTTAGGTTGAGATGGGTATTCTTTTTTTTTTTTACAGTTGTTTTTAAGTTTATTTTTTTATTTATTATTTTTTTTAATTTATTTTTGACATGTTTGGTTTTCAGCATTGATTTTCACAGGCATTTGAATTACAAATTTTCTCCCCATTTCCTCCCCCCCCAAGATGGCGTACACTCTGGTTGCCCTGTTCCCCAGTCTGCCCTCCCCTCCGTCACCCCATTCCCCTCCCATCCCCCTTTCCCTTACTTTCTTGTAGGGCAAGATAAATCTCTATGCCCCATTGCCTGTGCATCTTATTTT
>CM053625.1:28774951-28809855 GCA_028646595.1 Phalanger gymnotis | reverse complement strand
TGTCTCTTCCCGCAGCTTTTCCCACTAACCTTCTCTGTTGTCTTTGCTGTTTTTGGGTTGTGAGGTCTGGTACATGCCACAGCTCAGTAATTCAGCATGCTAGGGCACTCTCCGCTCCACTCCTGGTCTCGTCAGTCCGCGGTCTGCCATGCCGCGCATGCGCTGGGCTCTGCTTAGCTCCGCTCCCCTCAGCTGGGAGCTGGGAGTTCTGTGCGGGACAGATCTTGCCCCGAGACCATCCAGGCTGTCCTGGGCTGGAGCCCTGCTTCCCTCTGCCACTTTGTGGGTTCTGCAGTTCTAGAATTGGTTCAGAGCCATTTTTTTATAGGTTTTTGGAGGGACTTGGTGGGGAGCTCATGCCAGTCTCTGCTTTCCAGCCGCCATCTTCCAAACAGTCTCTTAATAACAATAAATGGGAAATGAACTGATTATCATGATCCAGTGTAATAAAACATTGTGAATAAGAGGGGGCAAAAAAGCCCAGAGAAACTCCCTTACCCAGAAGACTCCTCTCTTCTGGAAAACATACACCAGGTATTGACAATTTGCCTTTATAATTATAGACTCATTTGCAATACAAGATAAAAATGAAAAATCACAAATAGTGTATTACCTCACACAACACAATACTTCCCTAATATTCAGTAAGGAAGAAGAAATGAGACTTCAGAAAATGAAGTCAAGAAGAGCTACCAGAACAGACCAGCTGCCGTGGAAGAAGTCTCTTCTGGATGCAACGTGATTTTGAAAGCTTTGTCAGCACTGAAAGACTTGTACCTGAAATGATTGGGAAAAATAATCTTTGATAATATTATTATCTAAAAAAATTCCTCCTCTGGGAGATTCATGACTACTCAAAAGATAGCTGCCTTATAACTCATACAGGAAAATGAAATAATAATAATTGTTACTGTTATTAACAAATAATAGTTTACATGTAACTGAAGGAAAAGAAAATACTATTAAAAAAAATAGCTAGCACTCATATAGCACTGACGGACAGACAGACAGTCAACTAGGGTCAGGACTGAAAGAAGAGAGAAAGTGATCTGTATTGCAGAGCTTTCAGCCATTCCAAACTGCTCCTTGGAGTGCCCGTCTTTTAACACTGGCAGTCCCCCATTGTTACTATAGATCATGGATATCCTTATGGCATATTACCAACACTGATTTGTCCTTAAGAAGTAACATAAAATATATTTTCCAGGAAATAAATATCTGACCAGAAAAGGAGCTGGGCTGGTCATTTAGCAGAAATAAAGTGCAATAGATGGATAGTAAAAGCACTGTACTTGGTACCCTTTAAATGTTTATAAGACCTATGGGAAAACCTCTACTACATGGGGGAAAGTGGGACAGGTACTCGATGGGGTTCTTGTAACATGTGGAATTGTGCAGAATTGTGCAGAATGAAGTGCTATTTGGTGGATTACGTGTGGTCTGTACTGTTAGAGGAAGTATCCATATTGAGGAAATATATCGAAGTTTAGAACTATTCAGGAGAATAATTACCAGCTATTCAGCGCATATCTCTGGTTAAGTAGTCAAGGATTCTTTCAATCACATGTAATTCATCTACAATATAGGATGAAAGTCCTTGTTCTTTGTAATGGGTTTCCTCTCCTCCCCCCATCCCCATCCAAGACGCCATGCAATCCGATATAGGTTCTACATATACCTTCACACTAAACATATTTTCACAATAGTTAAGTTGTAAAGAAGAACTATAACCAACCAATGGAATGAACCACAAGAAAGAAGAAACAAAAGAAACAAAAACCAACAACAACAAAAAAAAAAGAAAGCAAATAGTTTGCTTCAATCTGCATTCAGACTCCGTAATTCTTTCTCTGGATGTGAATTGCTTTTTCCATCGTGAATCTTTTGGAGCTGTCTTAGAACCTTGCGTTGCTAAGAGCTAAGTCTATCAAAGTTGGTCATCAGAGATGTAGTGTATCTGTAATCATGTATAATGTTCTCCTGGTTCTGCTCCCCTCACTCAGCATCAGATCACATAAATCTTTCTAGGTTATTACAAAGTCTGTCTGCCTCTCATTTCTTATAGCACAGTAGTATTCCATTACATTCATATGTCACAACTTGTTTAGCCATTCCCCAATTGATAGGCATACCCTCAATTTCCAATTCTATGACACCTCAAAAAGAGCTGCTATAAATATTTTTGAACATACGGATCCTTTTCCCAGTTGTATGATTTCTTTGGGATACAGCCCTCTGTGGAAGTTTTGGGGGAAAGAAATCACAGCCAGATGTTTTTCTCTTCTTGCTTTCTTTTTATATATAATTGTTTTGGGAAAGACTCCCAATGAGCAGTTGTGTATGATTCTTGCAATTTGTGGGTATAATTGGATTAAATAACCTCAAAGTTATTTCAGAGACCAAGTCAGTGAATTTGTAAATATTGTTTCTGTGTAAGTAGGAAAAAATTACTCTTAATGATTTTACTTCATTGATATTAAGATCAGTAGTTGTAGAAAAAAATTAGTGGTCATAAAAATAGTTAAAATTATTCCTTCTTTCTTAGTTCTTTACTCCAGGTATGAAACAAACCAGCCAGAGTAAGACTTGCCTAAATCATTGGTTTCATCAGTGATTACTTCTAGTATTATTGGTAGCTCTTAAATGTCTGGTATGCTATTATACAGTGTTCTGAAAAATCCTAACCTCTTCAACTTTTCCATCTAGTATGTTAAAGGATGATTTAAAACTTAGCAGCAGTGAAGATAGTGATGGAGAACAGGTAGGTAATTTAAAATTTTGCAAATATTTAAAAGCTAAATAATAGACTTTGGTTGTCGATTTCTGTAGTACAAGTCTTTGATGTTTGTATAGTACCATGTACAGCAAATAACAAAACATTTTTTAAGCACTTCCTATGGGGGAAGTGCAGGAACCACTCTTGACTGTGTAGTGTTATCACTATGTGCTGGGGACTTTTGTTTCCCATGACCACTCTCTGGGAAGAGCTTTACAAATATTGCTTCATTTGACCTAAGCAGGCAACTGTGCTTAGGCACTCAAGATGTAGAGACAAAAATGAAATATTCTGTGCCCTAAAAGAACTTATATAGCAGTTAATTCTTAATTGTTAAAACAAATATTCCTATTTTCAAAGAAATCTTTACTCATTCTTACTGGGGGAAATTCTGGTTTCTTGTCTGTTAACCAGACAAGATTAGCTTATCTTAGAATAAAACATGATTTGTTCGTTGTTATACTGAAAAATAATATGTAAGAGTATATCAATTAGGAGAATTTTCAGGAAGGCATTTAGTGACCTCTCTTTGGTTCTTTGTGATTGAAGACTTACCTGCTTTTTTATTCTTTGGGTTATGGTAGTATTAGACAGATGTCTTCTGGAATTCCTTCCATTCTTCTCACCAACACCCCGAAAACAGGGAGAGCTTAGGATAATTTGGTCTTCCCTTTACTTCATTAATACATTTAGGTCTCTTATCTTAAAGTTTGTTCTATGGTAAGAGCTATTATAACTTTTTTTTTTCTTAGATTGAGACAAGTCTACTCTGAAGAGTTGGTGGTAGCACTTTTATGATCTAATAAAAATGACAGTTTATGCTTATTAAACCTAAAATTCATCATTTCTTTTAGGGGCTAAAACAGCCCAAGTTTTCACTATCATATGCCTGTTTTTATTTCATTTGGGCCCAGTGGAGCCTAGCCTCTCCTCTCTATGATAGTTCTCAGCATGAAAAATATACTATTACGTTTATGGCAAAATACTCATACAGATAAGGTAGGAAAATCACTTTTTGAAGATACCTTTTTCTACAGTTAATCTGTACCAATCAGGAAGATAATAATTACAATACAGATTCCTTAGTGAAAGGAAGCATTGGGAAACATTGCAAAGGTAAATTGAGATGCATTTAGTTATGGTTTAGGATGTTCGTCACATTTAGTACGTGGAATAATAAATGTGATTCATGAACTTACTGTACTTTAATTATAGGATTGTGATAAAACTGTGCCAAGGAGTACCCCGGGAAGGTAGGCATTGATGTGTGTTTTGGGCAAAAGTGTGATGTAATCTGTATATGCTTGTGTATTTGTGTGTAGTGTATGCATTTTGTATGTGTGTGTGTGTGTGTACATATGAAATGGCTTCAGAAACCTTTGGTTACAAGGAAATAAATTATGATAAAGTATTTTTGCATCTTGACAGCTTTGCACAAAAATACTTTTTAGGCAAAATACCTTACAAACTAGTTAATGGTTAGAGGTAGTCAGACTAGAATGAAATTGTTTAGTTTAAGAAAGCAGCCATATTCATTTCTTCATTGAGATAAAGTTTAAATTTTATCTTATCTTTTTTTTTTTTAAAGTAATTCTGAACCTTCACACCACAATAGTGAAGGAGCAGATAATTCTAGGGATGACTCCAGTAGCCATAGTGGATCTGAAAGCAGCTCTGGATCTGACTCGGAGAGTGAAAGTAGTTCCAGTGACAGTGAAGCCAATGAGCCATCACAGAGTGCATCTCCTGAGGTAGGGTGAAGTCAGAATTAATTGGAAGAAATGATTCTGAATGTAAGAGTATAAGAAGTACTTTGTGTATTCTTGACCATCGGAGCTAAACTTGTCCACCATACTTAATGGGCAATAGGAAAATTTTGTAGATAAATCAGCTAATTACTTTTCCTTTGTTTCTTTGCTTTCTAAGTTTCTAGTTTAATTTGCTTTGTTTAAATCCTTCTTGGTGCTTTGAGGTGATATTGTAAATCACTTAAAAAATAGTTTTTCTTTAGGCCTGTTTTTGTATAACTTCAGTTTAATGCCCTCAGGGATATTAGGGCAGGAAATAAGGAAACTAAGCAGGTACCGTTTTATTACTAAAGTTTATTGAATATGCAGGTGAAATGTCATCCAGTGTGTGCAACTTTTATCATTGGATTTTCCACTACTCGAGGCTGTTAAATATTAATGTATGTATTCAGAATATTGCTTTTACACTTAGAGTCCAAAATATGGGAATATTGGCCATTTAGAGGCCATACATAGCATTCAGCTTTTCTCCAAAGTTATCAGAATTCCAAGCCAAGATTCTGGATTATTAGAACCTGGGTTGGGGGTGTGTGCATGTAAGTGGCCTTCCTTGAAACTGCCAACTAATTTCTGAGTGGGATTGAGTACTTGTATCATAGTCTTAATTTATATCTAATCTCTTTAGGAAGATAGAGGAGAAGTAAATTTAATATAGAAATAATGTACTGTTTTCTTTTTCAGCCTGAACCACCACCAACAAATAAATGGCAGCTTGACAATTGGCTGAATAAAGTGAATCCACATAAAGTGTCACCGGCTTCTTCTGTAGACAGTAATATCCAATCTTCTCAAGGTTATAAAAAGGAAGGTCGGGAACAAGGGCCAGGAAGTGGCTACATTGAGCAAAATGGACCTAAGGAGTCCAATTCTTCTACTCCTGGTCGGGATTCCAAAACCATTCAAAAAGGATCAGAGAGTGGTCGTGGGAGACAAAAGTCCCCCGCACAGAGTGATAACACTACACAGCGAAGAACTGTAGGAAAAAAACAACCTAAAAAAACAGAGAAGGCAGGTGTAGAAGAGCCTCGAGGGGGCCTAAAAATAGAAAGTGAAACCCCTGTAGACATGACAACAAGTATGCCCTCCAACAGACACAAGGCAGCCACAAAAGGCTCAAGAAAACCCAATATAAAGAAGGAGCCCAAATCTTCCCCTAGATCTACAACAGAAAAAAAGAAGTATAAGTCAACAAATAAACCTTCACAAAAATCTAGGGAAATCATAGAAACAGATACGTCATCCTCTGATTCTGATGAAAGTGAGGGCCTTTTTCCTTCTTCACAAACTCCTAAGTATCCTGAGAGCAACAGAACTCCTGTTAAACCCTCCTCAGTAGAGGAGGAGGACAGCTTTTTTCGGCAAAGAATGTTCTCTCCTATGGAAGAGAAGGAACTCCTTTCCCCACTTAGTGATCCTGATGACAGGTATCCTCTTATCGTGAAGATTGATCTGAATCTCTTGTCAAGAATACCAGGGAAGCCTTACAAAGAAATGGAGCCCCCCAAGGTAGAAAAAAAAAATGTGCCTGAGAAGCACACAAGAGAGCCCCAGAAACAAGTCGCAGATAAAGTTTCCACCAAGGGGAAGAGGAAACATAAGGTTTGTAAAGCTTATAAGAAAGGCTTTTTCGATCTCAGATAGTCAAATTAACATGCACCATCAATGGCTGAGCTAATGTCTACAGTGGTACAAATAGTAACTGAGTTTCAATAGGAAGAGATCCCAAAAGGCAAACTTTGCTATTAGGCATGGTATTCACTTTGACTGAAAGTTCATTTATATCTGCCTGTGCTGTATTTGGAGGGACAAATAAAGGAAGAGTAGAGGGAATTATTAGTTATTATTAGTTGAAAGCACATGTTTTTGTGTTCCCAGGACTTCTTTGCTTTTAAGTACTCAGGAAATGTTAAATGAATTTTCACTAGGCTCTATTCTTTTTCAGTTATATATACATCTACCTCTTAAACTTTATACTTTGGTGTCTCATCAATAATATCATACTTGAAACACAGGAAGACCCTTTAGCTGTATGCCCTGAATTTGTTCATATAAGTGGAAATGTATGATCACTGAGCTCCTATAGCAGCCTAGAAAACTTTGTTCAGTCATATCTGACTCTTCATGACCCCATTCGAGGTTTTCTTGGCACAAATACTAGAGTGTTTTAGTAGTGGAGTAGATAAACCCTAAATGCCCTTTCTTCCTCCTTCCTTTTCCAGATGAGGAAACTGAGGCAAACAAAGTTAAGTGATTTGCCCAGTGCCACCCAACTAGTAAGTGTCAGAGCCAGGATTTGAACTTAGGAAGTTGAATCTTCTGACTTCAGACCTGGCACTCTATCCAGTGTGCTACCTAGCTGCCTCAGCTTGAAGACTAGAGAACTGTATTTGGAAGACTCAACCAGGCTCGTGATTTGGGGGATCTATTCTGTATTTTCTCCTGATGTCTTCTAAGTGTAAACCGTTTCAGGGATACTAGAAAACTGAAGTTAAAGGGAACATGAGTAAGTTTAATCCCAAAAGGTTTTATGTTCTTGTTTCATCTAGAATGATGATGATAACCGAGCCTCTGAGAGCAAGAAACCTAAGATTGAGGAAAAGAGTTCATCAGGCCATAAGACGTCCAGCAGTAGAGAGTGAGTCCCAGTGAATGTGGAACATTGATGTAATTAATATGTAGTATTTGTCATTGCAAACAGCTGCTCATATTAGAATCTGCCTAATATGTGGTTCATGCAGTTAATAAGTATTATAAGGAAAAAACACAGTGTTTCTCCACAGTGTATTTCCAAGGCAATATCACACTTGCTGTATTGTACTTGAAACTAGACGTTTTCCTGTTGTCGTTTTGTTACCAATTTTACTTCTTCTTTTTTTTTTAAATACTAGGACCTTTGACATAGTTGAAAAGTAAATGAAGATAAAGATATTGTCATTTCTTTTTCTGGGTTGTGGGAGAACTATTTCACATACCACATAAAGAATACAATAACATTATATAAGAATCTGCAGATAAAAGCCACATGCCATCCTTCTCTTCTTGGATTATAAACTCATAATTAGAAAGTGAAGAAACTGGTTCCAAATGTATATGCAACCTAAATATAAAAAAACCCCATAACATTTCAAGGAGAATGGAAGGGAGAGATACCTTTCACAGATGTGAGTAAGGGGAGAATTCTTAAATAAGAGATAGAAGTCATAATAAAAGAAATAAAAATTTTTGATTATATAAAATTAAAAAAGCTTTTTGCATACAAAATGAGATGAAATAAAAGAAACTTTGAATGGTATCATGTTTGCAAAAAAATCCTTGTATTAAATATTATTAAAGGTCTGTATCTACTGTCCCTGGAATCAGCAGGACCTGAGTTCAAAACCATCCTTAGATACTTACTGGCTATGTGACCATGGGCAAGTCACTTTGCCTCAAAAAAAAAAAAAGTCTATATCCAAGATACATAAGGCTATATTTGCCAGTAGATAAATACTGGGTTATAGGGTTTGGAATTTTTCTAAAAGAATTGCAAACTATCAAGAACCATATGCAAAAGTGCTTTAAATGAACAGTAATAAATAAGAAAAATAAAGATTAACTCAGTTTTCACCTCACACACTAAAAATTGTCTAAGATGACAAAAAAACTGAGATGATACAGGGATGGATTTTTGAAAGACCAATAACTCACCTAATATACTATTCATGGAGATATGCATTGGTCCAAGCATTCTGGAAAACAAGCTTGGAATTATGCAAAAAAAAGTAGTTAAAGAATTCATGCTCTTGGGCCCAGAAATTCTACTACCAGTTCCATGCTCCTAGGAGATTAAAAAAATAAAAAATGTGTATAAAAAATATGTATATAGAAATACTTATTTGGAGTACTTATAATGATATGGAAAAATTGGAAATAAAGTGAGTGCCCATTCATTGCGGAATGAGTCTGTCGTCTTCTATATCTTGCATAATATGTATAGCAGAATAATAATAGCTAGCTCTTATGTAATGCTTTAAAGTTTGCAGAGCACTTTATGAAATTCATCTTATCTCAGAACACCCCTGGGAAGTAAGTGTCTGTGTTTTACAGATGAGGAAGCCGATGTAGGCAGCACTGAAGTGCACCTTAGGATCATGCAGCAGTTAAGCGCTTGAGGCCACATTTGAACTTAGGTCTTCTTGATTCCAGGCCCAGCCCCCCATGCTCTAGGCCGCCTGGCTGCCTCTGGTAATAGGAATTTAGGGAGATTTTGCATACTAAGAAACTGCACATATGAAGAATTCAGAGAGAGATAGGAAGGTTTATATCAGCTCCTACGGAGTAAAAAGAAGCAGAATGGTGTGCACAGGCACGACAACAATCGAAATGCAGGGATTGTTAAAAAGGAAGCCACACTGAGTAATTGGGGAAACCAGTAATGAATCTGGAGAACAGACAATGAAACATACATAATTTCCTTTCCCCGTGGCAAAGAAATGGGGCCTACACAGGCAGAATAGAGCCTTCATTGTCACGTGCAGTCAATCTAGTAATTATTTTTGCTTAACTATTTTTCTTTGTTACAAGAAACAGTTTGGTTGGAGGAGGAGGGAGACAAAATTCAGAATTGACTTTGATGTAAAAACAAAAGGCATCAATAAAACTTTTTTAAATAAAAAAAATGTTTATTGATAACCAGTGAGCATCAGTCTATTATTAGGCAAAAGTCATTTATGTCATATGCCTTTTTAAAAAAAAATTATTTTTACTAATAGCTTTCATTTTTGTATCCTCTTCACGTCTGAAGGTGTCCCTCCCCTGACCTATTGAGCCATCTCTTACGACAAAGCTTTAAAAAAGAGAAAAAAATTCAGCAAAATGAACCAACACATTGACTCTGACACATGGTCCTCACTTCTGCAAGAAAGGGGGGAACATTTTCTTGACAGTCTTTTGGAGCCAAGCTTGGTCATTATTTGTAAAATTTTAGTGACTTCGTTAATACGCATTGAAATCAGACCCTGATCATCAAATGCTAAGAATAAGGTTGATTTTCCTTGAAAACAAAGGGATAAAAAAATATTCAAGTTTTCTATATTCCGCCTATTCCTTTCTCCATTTGGAGAACTAAATTGTATTTCTTTGATTTGGCAGGTCATCCAAACAGAGTGCTGTGAAAGAGAAGGATCCATTGCCTTCTCCTGCTGGGCCTATTCCCCTAAAAGACTCAAAAACTGAGCATGGATCCAGGAAGAGAACAGTCAGCCAGTCGTCTTCCTTAAAATCTACTAATAGCAGCAACAAGGAAAGCGGTAGTAAAAATAGTTCATCCACTTCCAAGCAGAAAAAGACAGAAGGGAAAGTCTTTAGTGGTTCCAAGGAAGCCAAGGTAAGAATTTACAGGCCTTATCAAAGAGTTAGCGCTTTGAAGAGTTGTTTGTTTGTTGCTTTAAATTATGATTTACATGTCACTTTCCCTTTGTGATTTTTCCGATTGGCATTTTAAAAATCTCATTAAAAATATTCTTTATTTTAAAAAATATTTTATAGACTCTGTAAATCAGTAACAAAACTCATCATCTTGAGAGTAAACTCCAGTAGTGATAACAACTGAGGTAATTACCTTTCAGCAGGAGGGAATCTAAATGTTGCCTATACTGTCAGATTCACTCTGTGTCTATTGATTTCACTTAACTGTTTTTCTTTGTTATAGGGGGGAGAAAGAGAGAGAGAGAGAGAGAGAGAGAGAGAGAGAGAGAGAGTGTTAGTAGGGGAGGGGGAAGGGTTAGAGATTGTTGGGAAGAGATCAGGAAGTAATTATGATGTCAAAACAAAAGGCATCAATAAAACATTTTAAAAAAGAGAAACTATGAAAACAGCCTAGTAAATGGTTAACTGCATGTTAATTAAGATTAGCCCCCATGGTTAAAAACACTAATTGACTAAAAGTCAGTTAAGTAAAAACTTGATCTAGTTCAAATAGTACCCCTTGTTTAGAGGGGTATTTTGCCTTTCAGAACAGGCTATAGGCTGGATCTAAGACCCTACTCACTCCAGTCGAACAGTCAATCACACAGCTGCTGTTCAGTTTTAGAGTACCCAGTCTTGGGTCACAACTGCTCTTTTCCCTAGCAACCTAGCAACCACCCCTAGCAACAGGTCCCTTCCTCAATACACTAACTAGAGAAGACCCCAGCTTTGGGTTCTCCTTCGGCTTTCAAGTTCAGTAATAAGGTGACTTATGTAAAATGACCCCAATTAGTCATTCAGCTTTGTTAGAGCCAAGGAAACTGAACCGAGCCAGCACTGATTCAGTTCAAGGTAATGTAAATGGAAAGACATAGTGGTCAAAGCTGTCATGTAATTTGTAAGCAGGACATTTTGAAAAAGAGGTTTTTTTGAAGGTTGAATTTTACTAGGTAAAAATTTTAACCTTCTGTATAAATCTCTCTTCAAACTATCTTGGTATTTGAGGAAACTCCTTAAAGACAAAATAGAAAAAGTAGAATTGAACTACTGTGCTAGGATACT
This sequence comes from Phalanger gymnotis, assembly GCA_028646595.1. Classification (NCBI taxonomy): domain Eukaryota; kingdom Metazoa; phylum Chordata; class Mammalia; order Diprotodontia; family Phalangeridae; genus Phalanger; species Phalanger gymnotis. The sequence continues at coordinate 28,798,764 of CM053625.1, read as the reverse complement.
GGAACATGATGTTAATGTTATTGAGTTTAAATTCCGTAAGTTAACAAAGATTTGAAAATAGGAAGAATTTCCATGTAAGGCAACAAAATTAACGAATTAAACACTAGTATATGAATGCTAATCTTAGATGTAAGTTTTAAATATAGCTGGGCTCTATTAGGTAAGTAACTACTAATCTATACTCAATAGATAATCAGAATGAAAGAGCAGACATAAGTAAAGATTTAGAAGTGGTAGTGATAGACACAGCTGATGAGAATGTAATGTTAATGGAGGGTGGTGGTGGCATAGGCGGGGTGGTGGTTACGTCAGGATTTTGGTCTGTTTAGCAGTTTGAGGTGAAAAGTCGTCAGGCAACTATAACCATTAGCTAGTAGCAGTTTCTTTCAAATTAGTATTAAAAGATCTCGCTAGATGTACTGTGCTGTGTTTTATGCTACTTTCGACAAGCTATAGAGTTGAAACCTAGGCTGGCAGATAAATGTTTGGGAGTTAGGTACAAAGGTCTGGGGACGGGATCAGGCAAGTAAGGCGCAGCATGGAGCTGGCCAGCATGGTGTACTAGGGCAAGAAGTCCCAGATCCAGGACAGAGTCTTCTGAACCCTGTACTGGGAGCAGGAACAGGTATGAACTGGTGCTTCTGTCATTCATCTCTCAGAGCTGGGTTCTCCTCTAGCTAGTGTACTGAGGAGGGGACCTGTTGCTAGGGGTGGCGGTCTAGAGAAAAGAACAGTTGTGTTCCCAAGACTGAGTACTCTAAAACTGAACAGCAGCTGTGACTGTGACTGTTCTGCTGGAGTGAATAGGGTCTTAGATCCAGCCTACAGCCTTGTTCTGAAGCCTGCAGCAGAATAACAAGTTCAGGGAGCTTACACCAAAGGGGAGCCTACAGTTCTGTCACTCAGAACTCTTAAGAGCCTTGCTGTTAGTTGACAGTGGTTGGGTCCAATAGCTCTCTAGTAGAGCTTCAACAGAGAGTAAGCCCACAGTTGTGTTATTCAGACCTAAATCCAGGTCAGGAACTTGCAGAGTTTAGACCTCGATGGCAGGAAGCGAACTTCTCCCCGTATCAGATTGTTTCGAGCTCACTTGCGTCTTAAGCTATTGCTTAGATCCTTGAAGAAAACAATACTTATTATTTGGAGAAAGTGGCAGGACTCAAGAGAATATAGAACGGGACCAAGCATGGTCCACATGTTCAATTCAGAAATGGTAAGAGTCTAGCCTTAATGAGAAGTCCAAACTTAGGAAGTAAGACAGGAAAAATGTGTAAACAAAGAATCTAGCATTAAAGAGCTATTGTGGTAACAGGGATGCCTAGGTTACACACATAGGGGAGAATGGCATCAAAGAAAACACAGGTTGGCCACAAGATCAACTAACATTACTGGAAGAAGTGAAATGAATGTTTGTTTAAAAATTAAAATAAATTTAAAATTAAATTTTTAAAAATATTCTATTAAAATAAAATTAAAATTAAAAAAATTATTTTATAAATAAAATGAGAGTGCCACAGGAAAGAATCGACAAAAGAAATGATAGCTATGGAAGAAAGATTTAGAAAAAGAATTAACAGCTTAGCATAAGGTATAAAGCCTGACCCAAGCAACAAGCAACAGAAAACATGAAAATTAGAATGGACCAATTAAAAGTTAATGAATCCCTGAGATAACAAGAAATATTAAAACAAAGCCAAAGGACTGGAAAAAAAAATTAAGTATCTCACAACAATAGCAACTGACCTGGAAAACAGATCAAAGAGACAGTTTTGAATGATTGAACTACCTGAAACCATGACCAAAAAAATAGTCTAGACACATCATATTTCAAGAAATCATGAGACCCTGGATCTTTTAGAACCAGAGGGTAAAGTAAAAATAGTCTCCATTTTTTATTGTTTTGTGGTGGATGTTTATACATGCTTGTTGTTTCTTATGGCACAGTATTATTCCTAACACATTCATGAACTACAATTTGTTTACCAATTCCCCATTCAGTTCTACTTTGTTTATAATTTTTTGCTGTCTCAAAAAGGTGCCTTTATAAATCTTTTGGTATATGTAAAATCTTTTTGTCAGGGACAAGCTTGGGGGACATATGCCTAGCAATGGGATCTCTAGGTCAGAGGATATGGACACCTGAGCTACTTTATTAGTATAACTTGAAATTGCTTTCCAGAATGATTATATTCATTCGCAACTACAAATTAATGTCACCCTTTTCTTAGCCCCTTCATGATTTACTAACTGGTCTCTTCTTTTGTCATTTTTACCAGTTTGCTGGGCGTGATGTAAAACTCAGGGTTGTTTTGATTTTTATTTTTCTTATTAGTGATTTGTAGTATATGTCTTCGGTAAGATATTTTATTGAAAAAAAGATTTTTCCCTCTAGTTTACTCCTTCCTTTATCTTATCTTAGATGCATTAATTTTGTTAATTTTGTAAATTTGTAAAACTTTTCAATTTAAGGGAATCAAAATTATCTGTTATATGTTCTTTAATTGGCTATATCATTTGTTTGGTTAAGAAGTCATCACCTATCCATAGCTGTAAAAGGCCTATGATCTGCTTCTGTTATAATTTTTTTATGGTATAATGTTCAGGTTGCATAGCCATTTTGAATTTACTGTAGAATGTGTTGGTAAATGGCTTAGAACCAGGATAGAAAGCAGTTGACTTATTTTTAAGGGAGGAAAGTAGCAAGCGTAATGTGATATGCCAGCTCTAAGTATCACTTCTGTTGTAGATGACTTCCAGATCTTAGATTTTTTTTATCCTTTTTTTCTCAGCTCCAGACCCACACCTCCAACTGCCTGTAGTATCTCTCCCCTTAGATGTCCCATTGGCACTTCAAATTCACCATTTTCAAGACCACACTTCTTGTCTTTCTTGCCAAACTTGTTCTTTGTTCCTTTCTGTGGTACTGTCATCCACCATGTTATCAGTGACACCTACCTCTTTTCCATCTCTCATGATCAGTTTCTAAGTTTTCAGTTTTATAACATTTCTTGAATTAGTCCTCTATTTCTCTATTTGTTCTATCACCACCTTGGTACTGCTGTTGAGAATCCTCTTAACAGATATCCCCATCTTCTCATCTTTTCCCATCTAATCCATTCCTCATATCCTTACCTTGAATGGTCTGTCTTATGCATACCTCTAATCATGTCAATCCTTTGGTCAGAAAGCATTAGTAGCTTCCTCTTGCTGACTGAAAAAGCTCCCTCCTGGAATACAAGGACCTCCACATTGTGTTGCCACACTACATTTCTTATATTACTCCCTTCTGCCTTTGGTCATTTTGGGGACTTGATCTCCCTATCTCCCCTAGGCTGGAGGTGCAGTGGCCACTCACAGTCCTAGTCTCAATACTGATCAACATGGAAGCTTTAAATAGCTCCATTTTTCTGACCTGGGCCATTTTGTCCCTCCTTAGGTAGGTAGCCTAGTGGCTCTCCCCTGCCAGGACCTTACCATACTGTTGCTAGTCTTAAACTTTAACCTGACTGTAGCTCAGAACTCTACAATTCAAGCAGTCCTTCAGCCTCAGACTCCCTAGCAGCATAATTACAATTGTGTGCCTCCAAACCTGGCCACACTGTTAATTACTCTTGAAATGTCCTCCTTCCCCTTTTCCTGTTGAAGTCTCTCTCAGAGCCTAACTCACTGACACCTTGTAAAATCATAGGTTAGAGGTAGAAGGAACTTGAGCCCACTCTCCTCATTTTTCGAATATGAAAATTGAAGTCCATCAAGATGAAATGACTTGGTTAAGACTATACAGTAACATAGTCAGAATTTGAACCCATGCCTTCTAACTCCAAATCCAGTGCTTTCTCCTTCACCACTTTCCCCTGTCAATAACAGCCTCCTTCCTCAGACCTCTCACAGTTTCGCTTTTCTCTAAAGCACTGAGGTACTATGTGTATTTGTGCCTTATTCCATCAGCTAGAATGCAGGCTCCATGAAGGCAGGGACGACATCTAAACTTGATGCCCCCAACACCTTGAATAGACTTTATATGTGCATATAATTTAGGAGAATGAACGAAAAAATGAACTTGATGTTGTGAACAGAGTATTACTGATTCATGCATGAAAATAATGCCTAACAGATCGGTCTGTCCTGGCTTATTGATTTAGCATATAATTTACTAGTAATTCTAAGAAGTAATGTGGTTTTGACAGTAGACCCATGTGTTCCTTATGTTTTCATTAACTGACATTGATTGAATAAGATGAATTGTGTTCATGTAAAACAGAAGATAACTTTCTGAGTATTTTGAAAAGTTCTTAAATCATAGAAAAATGTGGTTTATAAAACATCAATTGAAATGAATTGCGAAAAGGTGTAAGGAGTTGATTCATTTGTATCCAGAAGTAGAAAATAGTTTTTTTTTTCTGTTTACAGATCTGATTAACTCTTTAGCTTGCAGCGATTTATTTCAAATTGCTAATTACCTTTTTTCAGGAAAAGGCTCCAAGTAGTTCTTCAAACTATCCTCCAGCTACACAAATTCCTGATGGCTCTAAAACACGCAGAGCAAAGCTTACATTTGATGACAGGTAAAACAAATAGAAATGTGTCTGTACACAAAGCTTCCCATCATTAAACTAGCCATGAGTTTTAAATGTGAACGTCTTGTCGTGATTAAAGGGCATTGACACTATGTATGCAAAATGTTAATAACTTTTAAGAAAATGCATATTTTTCCCCCTTTGTGACAGTGTATTATGAGCACAAAGCCAACCTTAAGGAGTTAAAGTACACCCCACTCTTACTAATAGAATACTAGCTAGAACAAATGGAGTTTTCTGAGATTAGCTGTTGCATTCTGATTTTTATAACAGCTACCGTATTTCCCCATGTATAAGATGCACCCCTTTTCGAAAAATTTGGTGTCTGAAAACAGGGCGCATCTTATATAGTGGTTGTAGATTTTTTTACTTGCATTTTCCACTTTTTCGCTCTTGTTTTTGCACTCGTAGATTTTTTTACTTGCATTTCCCGCTTTTTCGCGCTTGCTGTCTTTGCGCTCATTGTTTTGCATTTGTTACCGGTATGTTAGGTTACATTTTGCCATATTCTGCCCAGAAATGGCTCAGAAAAGATTTTCATACAGTCCTAAATTCAAGTTAAAAGTGATCCAATTTGCAAAAGTGAATGGAAATCGTGCTGTTGAATGTAAGTTTGGTCTTCTTCCAACTGAGAAAGCAATCCAAAACTGGCTACAGGAAGAAGAGACCCTACTGAAAACTCCATGGCAGAAGAAGGCCATGAGAGGCAAGTCAGCAAAATGGCCAGATTTAGAGAGGGAATTGAAGATATCGATTGAAGAGCAAAGGGCAATTGGAATTCCTGTGTCCACAAAGATGGTTCAGCATGAGGCAAGAAGAATTGCTGATGAAAAAGAAGTTACTGATTTCAAAGGACACAATTGGAGTTTCAAGTTCATGAAATGGAATGGACTAAGCGTGCATACACACACCAGACTTAACCAAAAGATGCCTGAAAGCTATGAGCAGATGAATAAGACTTGAGTTCAATAACTTTATGTAGTACATCTTTTTTTTTCAAAGTTTGGGCCCCAAAGTTAAGGTGCATCTTATATGTGGGGAAATATGGTATATTCAAAAAAGTCATCTCTTGGATTTGTACTAAATCTCAGGAGTAAATTAGGTTACTAGGTGCTTTGTCCTGGAAAGTTTAAAAGGGAGTATTATCCTGGGTGTCTCATTTTGCTTTCTGAAATTTTCAGTATATTTATTTGGCTAAATCTGATCCAACAAGCAATTATTCAGTGGCGACTATGGTCATGGGTACTGTGCCTAGGTGCTAGGATATAAAAACAAAACAAAAAATGGTGACTTGACTCACAAAGCTTGCATTTTACTGGGAGAAATGTAACACACACAGAGGAATGTGTACAAGATAGTGTGAGGAAGAAGAAAATACTAAGGACAAGGAGCATTAGAAAAGTATTCCATAGGACATCGCTCATGAGATGAACCTTAAAAGAACTAGGGATTCTAAGAAGTAAATGTGGGGAGGGAATATAGTCTAGGCATAGGGAATAGCTTATACAAAGATATGAAGGTGAGTAATAGAATGCTGAGTTTGCAAGTAGACCAATCTGAAAGGCAATAGAGATTGCATGAAAGGGGAATAATACAGTCAACTTGGAAATAGAGGCTGGCGCCATAATTGCGAAGGGTTTTAAATGCCAAATCTAGGCATTTGTAGTTTATTCTAGAGGCAATAGGAAACCATAACTAAATAACCAACACTGTGTCTGATTTTAAATTTTGCTTGTGACAACCAGTATGCTTGCTAAATAAAGTGACTTTTAATTGCATACTATATTTCCTGTAACTGTGAACATTGAACAAGTTGAATATTGAACCACAACAGAGACAAACTAGAATGTCATCTTATGAAAAATTTTTCCATTTCTGTTACAGGAGTTATTCAGCAGACCATTATTTACAAGAAGCTAAAAAGCTGAAGCACAATGCGGATGCATTGGTATGTTGGCTTTCATGTATAGCTTTCTGGAATTAACTGGTAATTTTTACTTTGATTTTAGCCGCCTTTGCTCCACAACTCTCATTCTCTCTAATGACTACCTTCTCTTCAGTCTGATAGGTTTGAAAAAGCTGTCTATTATCTTGATGCTGTGGTATCCTTCATTGAATGTGGGAACGCTTTGGAGAAAAATGCTCAGGAATCCAAATCTCCATTCCCTATGTATTCAGAGACTGTGGAGCTAATTAAGTGAGTACATGGAGATATCTGCATCAGCAAGGTCAGTATTGCTGATTCGCTGACCTAGATGTGAAGAACATAGCTGATAACAAAATTTAATCGTGGATTGGCAGCAAGGCAATTAACTAAATGACTTCTAAATTAAGTGATTTGTTAAGGCCTTTTTACTTTGAATTTGTTTGATTCTAACGTGTTGGAGGGCAGGAGGAAAGAAGTAACTAAAGTACTTGCTTTTGCTTACCTTTTATGGTCACTGATCTGTGTACTTGATGTTACAGATACACTATGAAGCTGAAGAATTACTTGGCACCAGATGCTACAGCTGCAGATAAAAGACTGGCAGTTCTTTGGTGTGTAGATTTGTAAAGTGCCACTTTCGCACCAGGTTGTTATAGACACAGAAATGCTTTCTAACTCTGCTATGCACTACTTGTGGTATTTTTTGTTTTGTTCCCTTTGGCAATCCATGAGTTTAAGGATCTGTGTTATAAGATACAAGTTAAGAAAAATATAATACAAATATATTTTTGTCTTGCTTTCAAATTACAAGGCTCTATAGAAGAAGGTTGATTTCTTTCTACCAGACAGAGCCCTTCATCTTGCTTTGGGAAAAGCCTTGGTAGTAGGGTACAAGAGACTGTGCCATAATCTAGGTTTTTAACTTCATCTCTCACACTGTCTTTTCTTGGGCATCTAGTAGTATACACATGGATTCATTCTCTTCCTTGCTGCATCTTAGCCCATTTATAAGAAGAGAACAAAAACTGAAACCTTTCTGATGTCTAAGGTGTGGGCAGTGTAGTGGGCCTACTTAGTATACTTCTCTGGAGTGTTTGGGGTAGGAAGTCATACAAAGAGCCAGTTTCAGAAGTAGGGGCTTAACTGATTACTCTCAGACTGATAATAACACACCATTCACTATGTGTAGTTTTCATTTAGCTCTCTAGAATACTTAAAAGAGTAATAATATTACTCCTTAATTCTATTTTAGTATTAATAGTAATCTATTAGATTGCGAGCTCCTTGAGGGAAGAGACTGTCTTTTTCCTCTTTTTATATACTTTTATATCCCCAGCACTTAGCACAGTGCCTGGCACATAGTAGGCTCTTCATAAATACTTATTGATAGTAATTTTGTCTCATTCTGTAGTATTAGTAGTTGGATCATTTTACCTGTCAATTAAAGCTAATGTTATTGCCAACTTAGTTTCATTCAAATAAACTTGCAGAAAACAAAAGTTGACATTTTTTCTCCTTTTTCTTATGCCAGCATTGTGAACAAATCTTTCTTTTCTGTCTCTTTTTCTTTTAGCCTTCGATGCCAGTCCTTATTGTACCTGAGGTTATTTAAACTGAAGAAGGAGAATGCTTTGAAATACTCAAAAACATTAACTGAACATTTAAAGGTAAATGTAGCTGATAGAAATGTAAATTCTGGTTCTCAAAACTAATTTTGTGAAAGGGCCTCCTTGTATTGTCCCTAGAAATGTCCTTATGATGTTTCTGAGTATTGGGAAATGGATGCATTACAAGCATCTGAGTATTGGGGAATTGAGGAGGAGGAGGTAGTTAATGACTATGATGAATATTCATTTTGAGGATTGTTGGGACTTAGGTAGGGTTTCCAACAAGACAGTTTTTGGCAGACTGCTCTTTGAAATCACATTTTGACTATCTTTGGCAGTTTATTTAGCCATGTATAAATAATATTTCAGGATGTAAATCAATTTTCATTAAACTTTAAGATAGTCTTTTAACAACTCCTCTCTTTTCTGTTCCTACTTCTTTTATTAGTATTTAGGACCATCCACAATCCTCCCCCACCTTTCCTTTTTTGAACTTTCTCCAGCAAGGCTACCCACTATAAACAAGCTCTGTACATTCCCACCTCTGTTCCTTTATTTATATTATACCTTTTGCCTCAGATGCCCTTCTCTGCCTTTCCGAATCCTTCCAGGCACAACTCTTCCATAAACCCATTTTTCAGACGCTTCTCTCTACCTTCCCCCAGCTCACAGTAATGTCTTGCTCTTTTGTACTCATATATTTCTTTATTGTCTCTATCACCTGTGCTATGTACATATATGTCTTCTCTCCCTAAAAAGATTATAAGCTCTTTTTGAGGGCAAAAAACCATGCTTTATGCTTGCTTTGGAGAGTACAAAGCTCATACATAGTAGACATTCAATATTTGTTGATTTGATTGACAAGTAAATTGTGTTTTTTTTTGTTTTTTGTTTTTGTTTGTTTTTTTTTTGTTTTGTGTGTGTGTGTATGTGTGTGTGTTTTGTCTCTAGAATTCCTATAATAATTCTCAGGCTCCATCACCTGGCATGGGAAGGTAGGTAATGTTATTCTTATCCTGTGAAATAAAAAATTATTCCCTAGTAGTCCTTTTAGTGTTTGTTGAATGCATAAATTTATGTCAAAGTTGGCAGTAAGGACAGTTTGTATGTGCCATACTTCCTCATCATTCCGAAAGCACCAGTTCCACATGTTGACATTTGAACATTTTGTGGATCGAGTCTAAAGAATTGCCATGCTTTCATCCTAAACATTTGGGACAGTCTCATCTAAATTAGCAGATATATTTTGCCTCCTTTGAGACTGGAAGGAACTTTTTAGGATATGTGACCTTGAAACTGTTACTTAGAAGCCCTAGAGGCAAATGAGAGGGCAGAGGTCTGCTTCTCCTCCATTTCATAGAGACTGCTGCTGCCAGCCACACTGTAGCACAGTATCTAGGGAGAAGAGTTTTGGGGAGTGGGCTTTCACCCCAAAATACCAACATCCTAATAGGTACTTAGGGACACTTCCAGTAATTAATTTGATTTCAGACCTATTGAATTTGAAGAGGTTAACAAAGTAGAGATGTCAAAAAGCACTTGGAAATGTGAGTGCAGTTTGGAAGAAGTCAGAGCTGCAGATAGAGATTTGGGAATTCACAGTGAAGTAAAAGGTCAAGAGTGACAGGCATCACAGAGAAAAGAACTGAGAACAGAATGCTGAGGGACACTGATCTAGGAGAGACATTTCAGAAGAACAAGCATATTTCTGTCCCTAGAATTCTTAGATGTATTTTCATTCTCTCACACCTCTGACTACAGTTATCCCTTCCATATCGCAACTTTCCCCATCACGGTTTCAATATCTTGAGGATTGACATAAGAAATTAAATGAGAATTTGGGGGGAGTTTTGCGAAAGCCACAAATGACAGAAAAAGTTTAAAAACTCAGAAATACATAAAATGTGTTTATAGTATTGTATAATATCAACCCAGATTTTACAATAAGGTACTCAAAATAACCCTATAAAAGAAAAAGAAAAAACTCAGACTTCTTCTGTGGTATGAAAGGAGGGCCAAAAAATTTTACTCAGATTTTCCAGATTACAGGGGCACCATCTCCTAACCCCCCAGGATGTGGAAGTGATAAATGTAACAATCCAGTGAGTAAAAAGGAATAGAAAGGAGAAGGAGTCTATAGTAATTTGTCCATTTGATTTCTATGTACTATGTGTAGATTTTATCATTATGGGCTTTTTTATTCCAATTTTGGTTTTAAAAAATATATCCCAAAGTTATAAGTTAGGACATTAGTATTTTCAGCAATTCAGTTTGGAATTAAAATGCCTATATCTTATGAATTCTTTCATTCATGTAGTTTGAGATTTAGTTTCAGGTGACTGATCTTCTAGTCTCAGATGTATTTTTATGTACATTCCACATGTATAACCATACATTTTTTCCTAAATGGATGTCCTATGTTACTTAGTATGTCATCATATACTAATATCCATTGGTAAGGTGGCAAACGAGTTTTGGAACTTTTTCTGAATTAGTCTTACAAAGGTCAAAGGAACACGTAGCTTACATTATGTGTCCATAGGAAACACTGCACTGTTACAGGAATGAGGGTAGTTGAAAGCTGTGCCTGTCAGCATTGAATAATCTTAAATAATTTGTGTAACAAACATTACAGTGGTTCAGAACACTGTGCTCTTTCATTGCCTGTTTTAAGAAACAGTTTTACATTATATGCCTATGGTGAAAAACAGAAAACCATTTCATTATTCTGGTAGCTTATGAAAATGACGAAAGCCTCACTCAGGTGCTGACAGTTTAAATTTTAGTATGTTCTGCGCGTCATAGCACAATCAAAGTCGTTGCCTTTTCTCTCTTTGTACATACAGCAAAGCTTTTGGGATGCCTTCCCCAGTTTCTCCAAAGCTCTCTCCTGGCAATTCAGGAAATTACACTTCAGGGGCAAGCAGCACTTCAGGGAGCAGTTCTTCAGTAACTATTCCACAGAAAATCCACCAGATGGCAGCCAGCTATGTTCAGGTCACATCCAACTTCCTTTATGCCACTGAAATCTGGGACCAAGCTGAACAGCTTTCTAAAGAGCAAAAAGGTAGATTTTAGGAAATCAATACATTCAGAGGATAGAAGATGGATTTTTAAAAACCAAACAAGTTAATTTTTGATATAAATAGTTCATTATAAGTATTGGTGGTTTTAGAAGTATTGGTATTCATTTTTGTGTAATCTCTTTTAGGGTTAATGACATTAATTTGAAGATTTCTAGCCTTTAACACACATACTATAAAGTTAATACTATAGTCCAAACCATACAACTATGGCACAAACATTGGTTTTACTATTAGCCTGTTTCTGTTTTCTGTTGCTCCATTATGGCGTGGAGTTAAGCTCTGGATGTATATGCCTGCAAGAGAATAAGATCCAACAGCTCCTGCCAACCTGGAAAGGAAAGGCTTTGGTCATGGGCCTGGTGAGGGACAGTATATTTGTGTATATGGCCCTCTTCTCTGAGGATCAACCTGGCTGAATCAGGAGAAGCTCATTCTCAGGTTGACCACAAGGTGATGAAATGTTTAGCTGTGGCAACTTTCAAAGAGCTACTAAGTTATAGAGAGTGCGATCTGTGTTGGTAACAAAGCTTACAGATCTTTGGGAGGGAGAAAAAAAAAAGACTCCGTTCTTAACCAGTGTCAGTTGTCTATCATGATAAGGGTGATACTTTTTAAGCTCTTGTAAAAGAAATTTATGCTCACTCTTCTAGCATTTAAAATATAATGTAAAATGTATCATTAATTCACTTAAAATAAATTTAATTTACTCTTTTTTTGTAGTGAAAACCAACTGTTCACAGGAATATATCCCAGTATCTCCAAAACATCTCATATTCGTGAAAATATCTACAAGATGTATAGGCAAAAAGTATCTTCCAAAATTGTCTTTTTCATTTTAATTTAATTCACTAAGAACCCTCTATGCACTAAACACCAATCTTTATATTCCAAATAAAAGGGAAAAGAAAACAATGCCAGATTGAGTTAGAAAATAGAAGATTTCCTAAAGCAGTATAGTAGAGAGGAAAGAGTATTAGATTTGTTCTGTCAAGTTCATTAAAGTGTACTTTTGCCTATAAATGGAACTCTGGCAGCAAGTTCTGATTGAAAAAAACCTCCCCAAGTGGCGTGGGCTGCTTCTGGAGAGAGCGCGTTCTTCTTCTGCCAAAAGGCGGCTTCATCTGGAAGTTCTGGTGACCGCTTGTCTAGGATGTTGCAGAAAGGGTTTCTGTACAGGTGAGGTTTGGACTAGATAACCTGGAGATCTCTTCTGTTGTTGAGATTTAGTGAGTCTGTGCCACTATTCTAAATATACATTGCTTAGTATTTCTCGGAGGAGGGAGGAAAAAACTTCCTTGCTTCCTGTAAATTATGGATTTCTTTTTACTGCACTGTCTGCCAGATGACACAGCAGTCACATGATTTAATGTACATTTAAATGATTGAATGTACACTGTACGTGATTTAATTAATGTTTTTGCTCATTTTAGAGTTCTTTGCTGAGCTGGATAAAGTTATGGGCCCTCTCATCTTTAATTCAAGCATCATGACAGACCTGGTTCGTTACACCCGGCAGGGACTTCACTGGCTCCGTTTGGATGCCAAGTTGGTATCTTGAACTGAAGGATTCTTACCCAGAACATATTCTTGTTGCCTCTGATTTTTCTCCACAACACTGTGTCATATCAATAAGGAAGACTGCCATAACACTGCTTAGTCAACACTAAGAGCAAGGAATGCTTCTGCCTCACTGTCTCATGTACAAGTTGTGTTTTTGGTTTTTGTTATTTTGTTGTTATTTTTTAAACCCAAAGCCATCATGTTAATGGACTCCTAAGGTATTCCCTATTTGGAAAGTTATTTAAGTATTTTTACATCTGCAGCATATTAATAAGATGCAGTTTTAACTAATCTGAAATGGGATTGAAATTCTAGTTGTAATGCATAAGTAATCAATTTAAATCATATTTATTTTAATTTTTAACTGTCCAGTTTGGTGGGACTATTTTAATAATTATTTCTACCTATGAGTTTATCCTACCAAATGCTTAGCAGAAATTTCATGCAGACACTTTTTATTTATGTACTTTAAACTTTGTTCTCAGTAATGTCTCCATGTGATAAAGCTTGTAAAAGAGGATCATTGTATTCTCAAATGTAGAGACATGTATTTAACATGTCTGCCGCCTCCTACTCAAATCTTAAATGACAACTACAGTTTTAGTATTGCAGAATTTGTACTTAATGTTAAGGAAAAGGACCCAGAAAGGTTCTTAAACATGTGAAAAGAAATTTAAATATTAGAATATAGCATTCTAGATTGGGGGAAAATCATGTTTGATTCAAGATGCGTTATTATTTCAAGAATCATGATCACACTTAATGATACCATAGCAGTCTCACAGTGTTAGAGTTACTTACATTTAATGAATTATAAAAGAGATCAGGTAAGAACATGGACTCTGGGAGATGTGCATCATACAGAAGTTTTGTTTTTATTTTTACTGAAAGGACAATCTTGAACCTTTTTAGTTTTGTTGAAACTTTATTCTCTTTGTTTTTGTCGGTTGATACTGCATTGAAACAGTTTACCATTGGAAAAATGGATTAGAGAACTCCTTAGAGTCATCACCTCTGTCTCTTCCAATGAGTGAGAAATTAGAAATTTTGTTCAAACATTCACATCTATCTTCAGAATTCTCTTTATTTTATCGTTGTTGACTCATTTGTGATATTCTGATATGCGCGTACAATGACTGCTGTGGAAATGGGCTGGAGTTTGGGTGTGTCCTATTTTACCTTACAACTTAGAGCAAAGTTGTAGAACCGTTCTAATCTGGAGACATAGAACTCGTTTTAATCATGTATTTACCCCATTGTATTATGAAGGCCCCCAATGAGTGATGATTGTTTCTATTGGGAGCAGAATATTCACTTTAGAGAAGTATCTTACTGATGTAAAAGGAGAGCCCTCTGTGGGTTTGAAGTGGCTGCTTTTGTAAAAGTTGTGCACCAAAGTACCTTTCCATACAAGGTGCTTGTTGGAATACAAGGTGAGAATTGTACTGTTTGTACTTTGCTTAGTGCCCCTATCATGTCTGGTGTGCCTTAAATCTTACATTTAGATGAAGACTTGATGGACTGTTTACAGACAAAGCGTCACAGGAGGACCAGGTCTACTGTGTACAGCTGGTTTTGTGCAGTAGTTAGGTAAAATTTCTTTTCCTTTTAAATGTTTCTTTAGGACTAACCGTGTAAAAATAATTGCTTTTATAAATGATAACCCTTTAGTATAGTGACTTAGTCTAAATCTAGTGAGTCTGAAGCAGATTTTCCTCCCAATACCAGAAATGAACATATGCTTTCACGAAGAAAGGATTGCATTCAATTTCTGGATCGTCATCACGTGCCAAAAGGACGGCAAGTGCAAAAAAAGGAATTGAATGTTGAGTTGTAAACATTGTACAGCTTCAAGTACTATAGTTTGTCCCCTGGGTTTGGTCTTTTAAATTCATATTTTACAAACTAGCAAGCTTTTATCATATTATAATTGCATATTTGTAGGGCTTCCTGTTTTGTACTTCCAAAAAAAAGTTGGTTTTCTACTGTCAGGGGAAACTGAGCAGACCAATGCTGTAGTGAAAACTTTCCTCTGGTGTAGATTTCTGTTGGTTTAGCACCCTTCTGAATTTAATCTGTGTGAGTGTGTGTGTGTGTGACAGAGAAATTGTTAGGGGCTCCTTGTAGCATCTACAATGATTTTTTAGTAAAGAGTTTTTCAACTAGTATCAAAGCAGATTCATTCTTTCCCTTTTAGCTCCACAGTGTCTTAGGGGAACCTTAAGGCCCAGTGTATTTTATATACCCTTGTATGGCCTAATGGTCAACAGAAACTGTGTGTGTGTGTGTCTGTCTGTGTATGCGTATGCGTATGCGTGTGTGTGTGTGTGTGTGTATGTGTTGGGTGAATGGAAATTCTCATGTATGGTGAATGGTGCTGCACTAAAATATTCTACTTAATATTGTATTCATACTGGGATGGTAAATTCTTTTCAATTGAAGAACATTTCCTTCCAGTTAGTAATGGGCAATAGAAAGTTTGGGTCTGAGTAATTGTATTTCAGATGCCAGGGGTTCTGGCGGAAACCCCAGGAGCCATGTGTAGAATGCGGCCTCCCTGACTCTGTCTGCAGTCATCTGGATATTTGGCTCTGTTGTAGGTGGCCATTCCACCTCAAGTTTCTTGTGACTTTTTTGTTTAACTTTTAAAATTGAATATAACTAATGACAAAAGGCTGATCTAATCTTTAATGTATAGATCATCTTGGAAATGCAGCTCTTTAATTAGATCACATAGTTCATTAAAGACTAATTTTGTCTGCCTTCTGTCTTACATACATGATTTGTAGCTAACATTTTACCCTTTATATACAACCAAAGTATGGAACATTGTCATTTCCAACAATGCTTTTTTCATCCTGGGAGCCTCAAGATAGCCTGGCTGAGCTAGGTCATAGGGACCCCAACCTCATGAGATGGAACCTTTCTCTACAGCCACTGCCTTCATCTGTCAAGATCTTTTTTTCTTCCATCCCCTTCAGTCCTGCTTCAAGAAGCAGACCTGTGGCTTCCGCCTAGTGAGGTGGCTCAACCGTGATTGTTGTTGACAGCATCAGTACTCCCTCCTTTAAAGCAAACCTTGAAGGTGTCATTTTTAGGAGTTCTATGCTGTGACACGATGAGATTTGTACATATGTCTGCCAAAGAAGGTGTTTGAAAAACTCTGGCCTAAGCCAACAATGCAAATCAGTCTCAAATAATGTACATTTGGGGAAAAGGCCACTCCTTATTGTACCAAGAGGGTTCCCATTATTGTGGATCGATATATATATATTTATATATCAGTGTTGCACTTTGAACCACTTGTAGTTTGACTAAATCCTTTTCCCCACATCCATTTCTTCTTTTGATTAAAGAAATATAATCAGAGCAGGCTGGCTCAGACAGCTTAATTTTATATTGGCTGATAGAAAGTTTATAATGTTATGGAATTTATTTGATTTATAACAACTGGGTTTTTCCTTGGGAAGCAAGACTACAGAAAACAAAATCTTTAAAGCTCAAGGCTTTGGCATTCATATCTAGTGGATTAAAAAAATAATAATCCATGTGAATCCAGTGTAGCCCCAGTCATTTTGGTTGAAGATGATTTAGCCATAAAAGGAGTACATTCTGCACTCTTCTTGGTGTGATAGTGAGCAGTTTGAATCTTTAGAATTATGTACACATACTCACTTTATATATAATGTATTTTTTAAAAACCATGAAATCAGTTTGTCTAAAGTATATATGTGTAGTATTTTAGCTTAGTGCACCCGTTTCCATATTATTTATTAAATCGATCTAAGTCACTTTCTCAGTGACACTTCTGTCACTTATTCAGTGACATTTGTTGCATAGTAATGTACAAGAGTGCAATGTGTATTCCTTTAGATTAAGAGTTTATTTGCAGTAAGCTCATTCTAAAATGTATCTGTGCCCTTTATTAATATGTCAGGGCTTCGTAGGGGTGGGGGGGGGATCGGGTGGAGAGGAGTCTTAATTTTCCAATTGCTATTTGGATAAAAATGGCCTCATTGTGTGTTTTATTTATATAATATTTTGCTTTGTCACAGGTGCACTTAGTGGGATTTTTGTATGAAGTAGGTTATGTTAAGCCTGAGCAAGTCCAAGTTTTAAATGAACTCACTCCACTGGGGAGTAACCATTGTACAACCTTCTAGAGTCTATGACTAGAATTCCTCAATTCTTTGAAACACAGATTTCATTATCTTTAGCTTTAGTATAAAGTATGGTGGAGAAGTGGGTTTTCCCCCCTAGTAATAGGTAATATAGACCCAGACTAATTCTGCATTAAAGTAAACGATACATGAGTTAACTCCCTTCCAGATCACTTGAGAGTAAATTGTGACCAACAGTTTACATGAGGTTGCCGGGTTTGGTGATTTCTAAAACTCCTTGTCTTAGCTAATGGAGAACCCATTTGGCTCCCTAGAGACCAGAGCTAAACAGTTGCAAGAGCAGAAGTCACCTGTTAGAAGATCATTGTTAAGGCTGATTTTAAAGGTAAAGTACTTCTTACTAAGCTCCATTAGATCTCTAGACCAACAGTTGAAGAAACTTGATGCTTCTACCACAAGTGGTCAAGCTGGGAGTTAGGGCTAGATGAAAACATAGACTTTGCCCTGTGAAAAAAAACTTAAAAGTTGCAGACTGGTTCTCATGCTTTTAAATAGCCTTTGGAGGATAAGCCCATTAATCTTCCCTATGCCATTATTCAGCATGTCTTAGAATGAACAAGGAAAAGGCTGCCCAGAAATGTGGTTTAATCATAAATGTTCATCTTTGAAATTCTCTACCTGTTTTATTTCATCAGGAAAAAGTGACCGGAAATGCTGCCTTTCAAGTCTATGCCATGAGGGCCCATATTTATTCCACTAGCTGGTGATGTAGACTTTCAAAAAATGTCCCTGTTTTTGTGACTTTATGCATAACCCTAGCAAATTATTCAATTGAGCATTCATCCATATTGCGGCACTCACTAATTGAGTTGACTGCATTGATACGAATGCCTAAAAGTTCACCTTCTAAGACCAGACGTAGTGTTAGCAAGCACAGCTCCTAGAATTTGTATCTGGTCTCCCTTTTGAATGATTTGTATATGGAGGATGAAGTGCTTATATATTTATTGAAAATCCTTTATCTTATTTGAAATTATAATTATTTGGTGAATAAGGGTTCGAGGTTTTTGTTTTGTTGTTTTGTTTTTGTTTGTTTTGTTTGGGGGAGGGATGTTGATGAAGGGAAGCTGGGGAGGGTAGCTAACTTAAAAGCCTTGGTTGATCCTAAAGAAAAGATATCATTAGTGACTGACAAAATGTCTTTATTTGTACATGACTTAAGTCCCTGTTTTACATTTGTTTTATCCAAATTATTTAGGCATCTGGTATTTTCAACCAAAACTTAAAATATATACTGAGTTTTATTTGTTGCAATACACTTAAATTTCAAGGGATAGTTTGGGGCTCAGAAGTTAGGATTTTAAAGTCAATATGTGCATTTCACGTAATAAAGCTGTTAATGGTGAGCAAAGTATTATATACTAACTAGATTTTTCCACATCTGTATAGTATATTCTATGTATTTTGTGGTATTGAGATTATAGAAAGTTTAGAGTGTCCGAAACATGCATTTAATGTGTATTTTTAAACAAATTTATGGCAATTAAAATATTTGGAGAAAAGGGTATCACATTTCAATTTGTAAAGATCTTTTTAACTACTGTGTCATTAAATGCTTTGTATAATGCAAAACCATAACTGGAAAAACTTAAGTTTAATAAATATCAAATAGATTTTTCTGTATTAAACTTTATAAATGCTGTGCTGTTTACACTTCTATTTTTTTCCACCTAATTTGGATTCTCATTTTGTATTTCTGCCCTGGGTTCAAGGATCCAAGTCCTTTGCAAACATGTTTTGGTGGGTGTATTTTTACCTTATCACAAACCTTATATCTGCTTCTTGATTGGATATTATTATATGATCCATGTGCATAGAAATCAAATTATCAAAATGATGTTTTACAGAAGTCTTAGCTTTCTTTCTGAGCTTTGTCCTTAGAGTAGGAATTATTTCAGTGATAAATTTACGAGATTTTTGAGTTCCCTCTTGGGATAATTCAGAGTGTGGATGTATTTCTTGGAAGGGTGGTGGGTAGCTAGGTACCAGAATTACTGACCATGACTTTGTCACTGGAAAGATGCAATGAAAGGCCAGTGTTACACACACAAGTTTGGGAATTTTAGGCTTTTGCCTTAAATCTTAACATTCTTCCATATTATTCCTTTTCTTTAACTTATTATTGACCCCCTTCCCCAACGTTGCAGACTGAAATTTTTTCTAGCCTGTTACAATTATATAAAATAATAGATTTATTTTTCTACATTCCATGCCCCAAAAGCTCGAATTCCAGATTTGTCTCATTATTAAGAAAATATTTTTTAAAAAATTTTTAATTTTTCAAATTCTAACAATAATACATGCATATAAAAATACAGACTCTTAAGTTCAAAAGTTTAAAATCTTTATCCACATGTCCATGCTCTAAGAATGGGGGGGAGGTGGGGCTAGAGTGTCTAAGTTAAGGTATGCATCTGCCTTTAAATATTAAATAGTAAAACAGCTTCACAGATAATTCCAGTAGTTATGTAGCTAATAATCAATATTCCATAGAACGGAATATTGTTGGAAGCAGCTGCTTTCTTCTCTTTTCTTCAGTAAATGTATTATTCCTGGGCACCATTGAGGGAACAGCGTCTTTTCCTAGGTGAATAAAAAGATATGTTACAAGGCAGAGGCAGGGCTCTGGCTATTCACACATAGGTACATAGACACATATGCACATATCTATAGATATACATCTATACACACATCTATAGATACACATGTGTACACACATACACATTTCTACATATGTATATATATACTCACACAGAGGCACATATGTATGTATGTAAATAGAAACCTCTTTATTGTCTTGCCTAGTTTTGGAATCTCAGAAGGTAGAGAAAGTGGGATTTGTCTTTCTAAAAGGTCCTGATCACTTGAACTGCTGCTAAGCCGACAGTAAGGGAGAGAAGAAGCAAGCCTCAGCCCCTGGTCCCTTCTTAAGGTCTGCCACCATCCCAGATGATAGTCCCTGTTTTGTACCAGTCATAAAGAACCAAGGATACGTATATGCTCTCTTTATCCTTGTCATCCCATAACCCAAGCTAGTCTTTTCAGATTATCCCTGTGACTTAAAAAACCTTGCTCTCCTTGAGCCTGACAGGCATTCTTTTCCCTCTGTGCCACCTCAGGCAACTAGGTGGTACAGTGGCTAGAATGTGGGGCCTGTATTTAGGAACACCTGAGTTCAAAATCAGCCTCAGACGCTAGCTGCATAACTCTGAGCAAGTCCATTAACGTCTGTTTTCTTGTTTTCTCATCTGTAAAATGGGGGTAATGAAACTACCTGCCAAACATGGTTGTATAAAGATCAAATAAGATAATAGAAAATTGCTTAGCACAGTGCCTGCCACATACTAGGTGCTATACAAATGTTAACAATTATTATTAGTTATTATTATCTCTTCTCCATTCACACCCTCCCTTCTCTCCCCGCCTCCTGCAACACACACATATATGTGCACAAATAGCCCAATCGTAGGTACCTGCATAGTCTTGTGATACATTCAAAATCATCACGACAAGATGCCCCAATGGGCCTGAGGGAGACACCTCTCCAGAAGGGGGTCATCCTTCTTAGTCTTCTCTGGACTGAGCTCTGCTGGGGCAAGGGAGATGGCCCCACCTAGGGAATAGAGTTGGAAGGTGACAGTCATTTTAGATACCCTTTAAGTAATGCCTCCAGCTTTCCTCTCAACAGCCCTCTGAGATTAGGACAGGAATAAGGAAAGTCTTTGTTTAGCCCAGCCTCAGTATAGCACAGTAGATAAGAATGCCAAGTTTGGAGTCAAGAAAAGTTATCTTCCTGAGTTCAAATCTGGCTCCGACACTAGCTTTGTGATCCTAGGCAAGTCACTTAACCCTGTCTGCCTCCATTTCCTCATCTGTAAAACAAGCTGGAGAAGGAAATAACAAAACTCCAGTGTCTTTGCCAGGAAAACCCCAGATAAGGTCGTGAAGAGTCTGGAACAACCAAACAACAATAACAAAAAGACCCAGTCTTAATGGAGAAAGGGTCCTCTAAAAGGGAAGAGAGGGAAGGTGGAGCAGACAAATGACTTCACAAATGGAAATAGGTCCATCTTCCTTCAGGAATCTTATAATCAGCCCACAAAGGTTGAGCGATGTGCCATAGGTATATTTGCCCAGAGTGGTGGCTAAGGGCTCACCCCTTAATCCTTACCTGTCTCAGGAGCAGCAGGCACACCACGAACAGGACTAACAGTTTGAGGTATCCCATGGCAGTGTGTGGGAAGCTCAAGATCTCACTGCCAACACAGACCTCTTGCCTTTTATAGGTAGAAATCAGCCCAATGATTAATGGCTGCGTGTTCCAGGGGACAAAGTTGGGAGCAGAGATCAGGGAAACTTTAATAAGTTAATGTCTACTAGAGCAATCTGCCCAAGGTCTGACCCTTAGGCTAATTCTGTTTGCTGATTCTTCAGCTGACCTTTGAAATGGTTGTTAACTGGCCTAGTTTAGATTTTACCCACTTTAAGAAAAATCACAGCTTCTTCGCTTTTTTACTTTTCTTTTTTCTTTGCCCTCTGAGGTCCAAGTCTAGCCATAGATATAAGGAACCTGACCATAATCCATTGATGTCACTAATCAAAATGTTCCAGTAACTAGCTCTTTTAAAAATAGCATTAATAGTCACATCCCTGTCTAGGGAAGGACAGTGTGTGTGTTTGTTTTAAAGTGGGGCTCATTTGAGCTACCGTTTGTTATAAGTGCATTTTCTAGAGTCTCAAACTGTGTGTGGATAGCTGCCTATTACTTTAACAAAATATATTTTGCTGGGGTTTTTTTTAACAATACTGTCCGTTCCCAGTGACTTCCTCACCCATCCCCAGCAGGTCCTTCCCTCAGAACAAAAGAGACACACAGATACTCAAATCAACACACTGGCCATATCTAATAATCTATCCTCATCATCTCTATGCCTTTAGTACACCACTTCTGATTTCATTTGGTGTTCTTTGTATGTGTAGTTGTGTTGTGAATTGTTCTAGTCTTCATCTCTCCCTGCATGAGTTCATACACAGACAATAAACATAATAGATCATATTAAGAAAATTAACAATCCATACAGAAAAATCTCGACAACCGTGATATTCATCTTTGCTTAAAACATAAATCTTTCCTTAATATGATCAATGGTATCTAAAAAGAAGAGCTGGTATCTATAAATGGAGAAAAGAAAAAGAAATTAATGAAATAAAGAGGCAAAGGGAAAACAAATATCTTTTGCATATAATAGAGAACCTAAAGCTTCAACTAAAATTAATTGAAACAGTAACTTAGCAAAGTAGCAAGATATAAAATAAACCCACCAACTCTTATGTATTACTGACAAGTAGAGAAATTCCATTTAGAGTAACTAGAATTCATGAAATATTTGGGAGCCTATCAAGCCACATAGGAATTATATGAAGACAACTATAAATACAGAGAAAAACCTGAATAATATAATGAAAATGACAGTGCTACTAAAATTTGCTTATTTGGGGTCATATCAGTCAAGTCACCAAAGGGTTACTTTATAGAACTAGAAAAAATTATACCAAAATTCATCAGGAAGAACGTAAGTTTGAGTCTCAAACTTTCCTCAAAAAGAAAAGGTGGGGAGGAAGGGCACCTGACAGTACCAGGTACTAACTTGTTCTACAATAATCATCAAAATTATTTTGTACTGGTTAAGAAATAGACAAGATAATCAACGAATATATGAGAAACAGAAGACCCAGAGAAAAACAAAACAGCATAGTGTTCAATAAACCCATAGACTCCAACTAGTAAGGATTCACTAATTAATAACTACTAGGAGAACTGGATTGCTCTACAGTAGAAAAAGAGCAAGGATTCTTAACCATTTTCTATAACAGTTCTATATCCAAGTTATAGAAGGGACTTTCAGATAGGAAGAAACAAGAGTCATTATAGATAAATGGGTCACATATAGATAAAAGTCATTACAGAAAAATGAAAATTCAGACAGCTCCGAGATTCAACATTACACAAATTAGATTGGCGGATGGCAAAAAAGGAAAATGTTGAGGGTATGGATGGACCAATACAAAATGCAGAACTCTGAATAGGTTTGGCCATTCTGGAAAGGAATTTGGAACTTTCCCCTCAAAGACACTAGTATGTATGTATATATGTATATGTATGTATCTGTGTGCATGTGTACATATGTATATGTGTGTGTATGTTGTGTATATACACACAACATACACACACATATATGGACCCAGCACTATCAGTACTAGGCACATACTCCAAAGAGATACAGTAAAAGAGAAAAGGACACTTACGTACAAAAACGTTCATAGTATATGTTTTTGTAGTAAAAACCGGAACCTAAGGAAGCACCCATTAACTGGAGAATGACTGAACAATTCCTAGCACCATAAGAAATGGTGAAAAGGACACATTCAGAGAAATCTGTGGTGTATGCACTGATGCAGAGTGATGTAAGCAGAACCAACAACTTATATACAATCATTAAATCTTTTTTTTAAATTTTTTAAATTTTTAGTTTAATTTATTTAATATATTTAGTTTTCAGCATTGATTTTCACAAGAGTTTGAATTACAAATTTTCTCCCCATTTCTGCCCTCCCCCCACTCCAACATGGCATATATTCTGGTTGCCCTGTTCCCCAGTCAGCCCTCCCTTCTGTCACCCCACTTCCCTCCCATCCCCTTTTCCCTTCCTTTCTTGTAGGGCAAGATAAATTTCTATGCCCCATTGCCTGTGTATCTTATTTTCTAGTTGCATGCAAAAACTTTTTTTTTTCCATTTTTGAACATCTGTTTTTAAAACTTTGAGTTCCAGATTCTCTCCCCTCTTCCCTTCCCACCCACCCTCCCTAAGAAGTCA
>CM053625.1:28753025-28774451 GCA_028646595.1 Phalanger gymnotis | reverse complement strand
CACCTACCCAGCAAAACTGAGTATCATGCTCCAAGGCAAAATATGGATTTTCAATAAAATAGAGGACTTTCAATTTTTCTCAGTGAAAAGACCAGAGCTGAATAGAAAATTTGACTTTCAAATGCAGGAATTAAGAGAAGCATGAAAAGGTAATCAAGAAAAAGAACAAGAAAAAGAAATTGCAAGGGACTTACTAAAGTTGAACTGTTTTGTTTACATTCCTACATGGAAAGATGATGTGTATGATTCATGAAACCTCAGTATTAGGGTAGCTGACGTATATGTATATGTGAGTGTGTATGTGCATGTGTGTGTATATATATATATATACATACATATATATGTGTGTATATATATATATACACATAGAGAGAGAGAGAGACAGAGACAGAGAGAGGGAGAGAGAGAGAGAGAGAGAGAGAGAGAGAGAGAGAGAGAGAGAGAACGAGCACAGGGTGAATTGAAGATGAAGGGAAGATATCTAAAAGAAAATCAAAGTAAGGGATGAGAGAGGAATATATTGAGGTGGGTAGATAGGGAGAGATAGAATGGGGTAAATTATCGTGCATAAAAATGGCAAGAAAAGGCAGTTCTGTAGGAGGAGAGGAGAGGGCAGGTGAGGGGGAATGGGTGAATCTTGCTGTCATCAGATTTGACCTGAGGAGAGAATACCATACATACTCAATTGGCTATCTTACCCCACAGGAAAGAAGGAAGAAGAAGATTAAAAAAGGGGAGATGACAGAAGGGAGGGCAGATGGGGGTGGAGGTAATCAAAAACAAACACTTTTGAAAAGGGACAGGGTCAAGGGAGAAAATCGGATAAAGAGGGATAGGTTAGGAAGAAGCAAAATATAGTTAGTCTTTCACAACTTAAGTATTGTGGAAGGGTTATACATAATGATACGCATGTGGCCCATGTTGAATTGCTTGACTTCTTAGGGAGGGTGGGTGGGAAGGGAAGAGGAGAGAGAATTTGGAACTCAAAGTTTTAAAAACAGATGTTCAAACACAAAAAAAAGTTTTCGCGTGCAACTAGAAAATAATATACACAGGCAATGGGGCATAGAAATTTATCTTGCCCTAGAAGAAAGGACAGGTAAAGGGGATGGGAGGGGAGTGGTGTGACAGAAAGGAGGGATGACTGGGGAACAGGACAACCAGAATATATACCATCTTGGAGTGGGGGGGAGGGTAGAAATGGGGAGAAAAGTTGTAATGCAAACTCTTGTGAAAATCAATGCTGAAAACTATATTAAATAAAAAAAAATTTTAAAAAAAAAAGATAGGAATTTTGCACCATGGACATAGCAATTTCAACTGTCTTCAGTTGTCTCCACAATCTAAGACACCAAGAATCCAGAAGAGGTAACAATTTGATGAATTGATAAGAGAGAGCTGATAATCCATAAATCATAACCTGGTGCCCTTCCCTACACCCCTTCCCTAACAGCCCACCGGGCACTTAGTGGCAGGGCTACATAAGCTGCTCTTGGCAACAGAACTCCATCCCAAATCTCCTGCCCACTCCCCCCATCTCCTACCCTATCACCAAGTGCTGTGGATATCCAAATAGAAGAAATTGGATTAGGCTTTGATAACATGGCAGTGATCTGTGCTGCTGGACCAGAGAACTGAGGGACAGTGGAACACGAGACACATGGGTGGCTGTGTGGCAGCCCACCAGCCC
Source organism: Phalanger gymnotis (assembly GCA_028646595.1). NCBI lineage: Eukaryota > Metazoa > Chordata > Mammalia > Diprotodontia > Phalangeridae > Phalanger > Phalanger gymnotis. The sequence goes on along the minus strand of CM053625.1, from coordinate 28,772,761 downwards.
AGGGGAAAGTGCCTAGCATCCATCTGGGGCCAGTTCTGTCCCATGCCAGAAGTCAATCATGGCAGTGACCAAGTTTGGTGAATCATGAATTATCAAGCACAGGAGCTGAGACTCTGAGATCCAGCCCTCAAAGACACCAACATCAAAGGGGAAGGAGTCAGAAAGTAAGCAATAAAGAAAAATTAGGGAAAAAAGAGTGAGATTACCAAAGATGTTGGGAGGAAGAAAACCTTGAGCATAAGCAGATAAAACAACTCAGAATTATTAAGAGTAGAAGGCAATATGGCCTTTGGATCAAGTAAAGTAGTTCAGGCATTTATAAATAAGTGTTGCAAGACAAAGGAAAATGAATTAACCCCTGATGAAGCAGAGGATTCTGTTGTTTCCCAAGACAGAATAGAACCATAGTAGGATGCTTTTGAATAATTTATGGAACAAAAGAAATGTGAAAACAAGATTTATTGCAGGCACAGCAGAAATAATTAGTAGACTAGAAGAATTTGAATTGATGATGGCAAATCTCACCAAAGAAACAAACGAGAAGATAATTATTATGAATGTAAATGCACAAAAGTGAAACACAATCTGGAAGAAAAGTAAGAAGCAATAACATTAAAAGAAAGTATGATTTCTTTACAAGGAAAGCCTATTGCTCTTGAGAATAGGCTGCATAAAAACAAGAATTTTAGGGCTCCCAGAAGAACATGAAATATCAAAAATCCTGAACACGCTATTGCAAGATATAATTCAAGAAAACTGCCACTTTCAAACACAGAAAACGAAGTATCAATTCGAAGAATCCTCAGATGTCAAAACAAACAAACCCAAATACCCTATGCTACAAACTCCGAGACAGCTAATGGCTAAATTTAACAATTTCACTGACCAACTAATTCTACAAGCAACCAGAATAAAGACTTTGTATATAAAGGCAAGGAAATTAGAATAAAATGAGACTATTCTGCAGTCACCAGAAACCAAAGGAGGGAATGGAATATGTTCCAAAGAGCAAAGGAACTCAAGATGCAGCTCAGGGTGTCTGTTGTATCTTGTACATCTCAGCCAGGCCATGAATGAAAAAAAATATAGATAACCAATAATAAAAAAGCCTTTCAAAACATTCCTGGAAAGAAAACCAGTCCTGAAGGAATTATTTGCTTCTTGAACACTCTAAATAACACATATACCAGAAAGGTAATTAAATACAGTAAGTATGCCCTTTTCCCCTTTATCCAAATCATTGATAAAAATACTAAATAGCACAGAACCAAACAAAAATCTTAGGCACATTTCTTCCATTAAAAACTGTCCTTTAAGACCAGTCCATTAATTCCAAAAACTAAAACTGCCGTTATTAGTCTAGCCCATGTTTCTCCATCTTTTCCGGAGGAACGACATAATAAGACTTTGTCATACTTTGCTAAAATCTAGGTAAACCAGCACTACAGAATTCCCTTGATCTATGAGTTTAAAAGTCTCATCAAATAAAGAACTATGGCTAATTTGATATTTTCAGCATTTCATGAAACCGTGGTAGCTTTTTGTGATCACAGCTTCCTTTTCTAGATGTTTTACTCACCATCCCTTTAATAACATATTCTGGAGTTTGACCAGGGAGGGACTGAAGTCAAATATCTTAGCCTATAGTTTTCAGATTTTATACTCTTCCTTTTTTAAACCAAGAAAATGTTTTTTTTTCCTCCTCCAATCTTACCATATATCCTCCATTCTCACTGGTATGGTCCATGAGGTCATGAAAAGTTGGACACAACTCAACAGCAACAAGAAGTACAGAAATGGTGAATGGCTAGTCTTGGACCCCCAGCCGCTCCCTATTCTAAGGTTCTCTAAGTGAACCATCATATAATCTGCAAAAAATACCAATTTTGTTTCCTCTTTACCCATGTTATACCTCCATTTCTTTTTTTATTGCTATCATTTCTATCACTATATTGAATAATAATAATGATAATAATGGTGAGAGTGAGTATCCTTATTTTAATCCTTATCTTATTGGAAAGGTTTTCAATTAATCTCCATTAAAGATAATGCTGGCTCTTGGCTTTAGATATATACTACTCATCATGTTGAGGAAAAAAATCTATTCCTATGCTTTTTATTGTTTTTAATAGGAATGAATGTTGTATTTTGTCAAAAAGCTTTCTGCATTTGTTAATATGGTCAGGTGATCTTTGTTATTAATATGATCCTAAATTATAGTTTTTCTAATATTGACTCAATCTTGCATTCTTGGTATAAATCCAACAGGGTCATAGTATATAAACTTTGTGATACATTGCAGCAGTCTCCTTGATAATATTTGATTTAAAATTTTTGCATTGATAATTCATTTGGCATATTGTTCTATAGTTTTCTTCTTCTGTCTTGACTCTCCCTGGTTTGGTATCATGACCATATTTGTATTATAGAAGAAATCTGGAGGACCCCTTTTTTTCCTACTGTTTAAAATAGTTTATGTAATATTGGAAGAATTGTTCTTTAAATGTTTGAGAGCATTTGTAAATTCCTCTGGTACTGAGTTGTTGTTTTCCCCTTGGGGAACTCATTTATGGCTTCTTTTTCTAAGATTAGATTGAGTCCTCTATTTCTTGTTCTGTTAATCTGAGCATTTTATATTTTTATAAGTATTTGTCTATTTCATGTTGACAGTTTGGTTTGTTGGCATATAATTGGACAAAGTTGTTTCAAATTATTTCTTTTATTTATTTTTCATTGGTGGTCAATTAATCTTTTCCATTTTTGATAATGGCAGTTTGGTTGTCTCCTTTCTTTTTAAAATCAAATTAGCTAATAATTTATTTACTGGAGTTTTTCTTAAACAATTCCACATTCTATTTATTAAATTCAGTTTTTAAATTTTAAATTTTGTTAACCTCATTTTTGATTTTCAAGATTTCTATTTTAGTGTTAAACTGGGGGTTCTGAATTTGCTGGTTTTCTAGTTTTTTTAGTTGTATGCCCAATTTGTTGCTCTTTTTTAAAAAAGTGAATGAAGGTGGTTAGTGACTTCCCTTAATGACTGCTTTTGTTGCATCCCCCAAATTTTTATATGTTGTGTTATTATTATCATTATCCTTAATGAAGTTAATTATTGTCTCTATGATTTCTTCTTTGAACCACTTATTCTTTGGAGCCAGGCTTGTTATTTGTAATTTTGAAACATTCGCTTATATTGTTTTATGATTGCCATTTTTATTTGTTTTGTAATTATTGTATATATTGTTTTCTCAGCTTTGTTTATATACAAGAGAAATTGGAGATGATCTCAGAGGATTAAGTTGACTTCTTGCAGATCCTGATACTTAAAGGAAGAAGAATGAAGGAGGGGAGGGAAGATGAGGAGAGACAAAGTTCTAAGCATGGGGGAAGAGTTCGTGAAAATTCTCAGAGGGAAATGGAGGGTCATTTTCTACAAATAGCAAGGAGACCAGTGTCCCTGGATCCCATAGTACATGGAAGGAAGGAAGATGTAAGAAGACTGGAAAGATAGAAAGCAGGCAGATTACAAAGGGCAACCCTGGAAGGTAGGTTCCCATTTTACAGATGAGGAAACTGAAACAAACAGATTAAGTGACTTGCCCAGGATCATACAGCTAGTAAGGGTCTGAGGTTGGATTTGAACTCAGGTTTTCCTGACTCCAGGCCTGGTGCTCTATCTGCTGAGCCACCTAGCTGCCTCGTGTTTAAAAGCCAAACAGAAGATTTTAGCTTTTATCCTGGGATATTAGGGAACAACTGGAGTTTATTGAATGGGAATGGGAGATCACGTGGTCAGACCTGTGCTGTAGGAAGATCAGTGGGATGGCTGAGTGGAGAATGTCCTGGAGATATTCAAAACAGGGAGGCCGACCCAAAGGCTACTGCAATGGTCTAGGCATGAGGCGATGGGGGCCCGTGCCAGGGCTGTAGCGGCGTAGGAGAAGAGAAGGAAGCATGTGCAAGAAGGGCTGCAAGAGTAGAAACAAAACAAGATTCGACGACTTGTTGACTATGAAAGAGAGAATGAGGAGCGAAGGCAGACGTCCAGATTACGAGCCTGGGTCAGGCCTGTCCAAAATGCGGCCTGCGGCCGAATGCAGCTGCGGTGTGATTTGTGTGTCCCGCCTACGAGCGTCGAAATTCACATAAATGCTCAGTAAACAAAGCATCACAGAGCTCTCACTAGAATGGCAAATCGAAATATATTGTCTGTTGTTTCGATAAAAACTTAAAGATGGACAGCCCTGCCCTAGGTGACTGGGGGGTAGCGGTGCTCTCGGCAGTGACTCAGAGAATGGGGACACCCTCAACAGCCACTCAGGGAAGCTACAAAGAGGGGGTGGGGCGGGGGGAGGGCAGCAATGAATTCAGTTTTGGAATTGTGAAATATGTTGTAAGATGTTGGTTTAAGCCTGATTTCTGCCAAACTGCTTTGTAGTCTTCCCAGCAGATCTTATCAAATAGGGAGTTATTTCCTAAATGATTTGTATTTGGGGTTTTATCAAACCTTGAGTTATTGAGTTTCCTTATTTCTCATTCCCCTTTATCTAATCTGTTCCATTCACCTACTCTGTTTTTTAACCAATACTGAACAGTTTGGATGACTGCTGTTTTATAATATAGCTTAAGGTCTAGCAGAAATCACCAGTTCTTGTCAATTCTTCCTCCACAGTATATCTCTGTCCCATCCTAGGTCAGGTCCTTGACATTTCTTATCTGGACAATATTGGACAACGACTAGGTCCCAGTCTTTAGTCTTTACTTAATTCATCTTCCACATAGCTGCAAATTGATTTTCCTAAAGCACAGATGTGATCCTGCCACTTCCCTGCTTAAGAAGTTCCAGGGGCTTCCTCTTGCCTCAAGGTTAAAATATAAATATCTCTGTCTGACTTTTATGTCCTTCACAATCTGCCTTCTATGAAAGATTCTTCAGAATCACACAGAATAAGGTCTGCTAGGGTTCTGCTCCACCCTGCTGGAGATAATACAACTCAGTGATAAAATCGGATTCTTTGAGTTATTATGACATTTGCTAGGCTTACTGTCCCTTGTTCCTTCACACACTACATTCAGCCGTGGTGGCCCAGGGTCTGGCTTTCCAGCCCCCAAATCCTTGTCTCTCCACAGGCTTAGCTTCCATTCTGGTATTGCTGGGTGTCCAATTATCACTCAATTAAATTAGAGAAGGAAAGGAGGAGGAGGAAGATGAAAAAGAGAAGGAAAATAGAATTTACATAGTGCTTTAAGGTTTGCGAAGTGCTTTACAAATGTTACCTAATTTGATCCTCACAACAACCCTGAGAGGTAGGTGTTATTAGTATCCCTGTTTTCTAGCTGAGGAAACAGGCAAGTCGCTTGGCCAGAGTCACACAGCTAGTAAGGGACTAAAGTAGAATTTAAACTCAGGTCTTTCTGACTCCAGGTCCAGCATTCTATTCACTATGTCACCTCAATGCCTATGGAATGGTGCAAGAAGTGGGGACTAGGAGATTTTGCTTGTGGCCCCACACTCTGGCCCTTTTCCCTTTTGACAGGTTTCCAGGTATTGACCTGGGGGTTGACCATCCACAAGAGTCTTTGCCTGAGGCCCAACTGTTCATTCCCATTTGAGTGCTAGGTAAACTCCAAAGAGCTGGAGAAGTACAAGACAGACCATTATTACCCTACACGTTTGTGTTGTCTGCTGCAGCAGCAAAATCAGTTACACTCTGCTATGACTAAGGCCAGCCAGAGCTGAGGTCCAGACCTGGTATGGAGTTTCAAGCTGCTGGCCAAGATTGGGGGATGGTGTGTGTGTGTTGTTAAGCAAAATTGTCTCTTTAGCATGGCTTTTGTTTCTTTTGAGTGGAAGTACTTTCAGCTGTTAAGTGCTAAGCCCCAGGCCCAAAGCCCTATCAGCTGTGAAACCTGTGTGGGTATAGATTAATGACTTAAGAGGGGCCAACTTGGGAACCAATGGTCTCTGGTCGTTGAGGCAGGGCTCGAGAACGCCAGAGGCTCGGCTTCAAGGAAAGGTGAGCCAGGGGACAACTACAGCAAAGGCAGGAAGCTGCGGAAGCAGAGCTGACCTGTGTGTAGACCCAGGAGTGTGAGCAAGGACTTGGGGCCAGTAAAAATGATTCAGCTAAATACTATCTTGTTTTTCTGTGGCCTCCTGGTTACTCTTGTGAGGCGGGCTTTCTGGGCCTGGAGTCTTTTTGTCAAGATGTCAGAATGGGGAGGCTGGTTCACGGATCTGCTGCGGTGGAGCCTAAATAAATTTTTTGTTGTTTTCTACTTAGAGAATCTCTCATACCTTGCAATTTCAAACCATTCAAACATATACATGATTATATTTGAGATTATAAATTCGGCCTTCCTACTACAGATGGGCATGAGGGCACTATAGCCAAGGCAAGTCCCAGAATGCTAGTGATGCCCCTATGGCAAAAAGGAACCATGAGAAGCAATGAGGGACGATAGACCTTTCTAATGACATCCTACCCTTACTTTCTAATTTCAAGTCCTGCGTCTCACACATGTAACACCCCTCCTCAGTGTTTCCTTCCTTCCTTTTCCATGGAAGTAGTGAGGGTGGTTGAGAAGATAAATGGAAGGCAATGGAACTGAGCACTTCATTGGGGAGGTCTTAACCAGACTCTTGTGTCTTCTCTGTGAGTCCACAGTATGGATTGTTTGTGTGGTAATAATAAATGGAGAGGTCCATGAATGAAGAGAGACCCCAAAACTGGGGATGTTCCTGTTTTAGTAACTTTGGAGTATATTCCCAGTCCTAATCCTAGATCTGCAATTGAACTCAGGTACTGAGGGTCTATCTCACTTATTTATTAATTAGTGAAATAAGAGTCTGCTCTGTGTAGGTTGTGGAAAACAGGAAGATGAGTCTACCTCCCCTATGTGAGAGACGAGAGGTACAGAGTGACACATACCATTTTAGATATGGCCAATATGTAGATTTGTTCATTTGTTCATTTTTTTTGGTGGGGAAGGTGGGTGGGTATAGACATTAACAATAGCAATTCCAAATAAAGAAAAAAGTGCTAATGAAACATTATTTTAAAATGCATGGAAGAGATCAGAAGGAAGTTCAGAGAGAGACACAGAGAACCAGAACAGTTTAGAACTAACATTGAATTAATTATATACCTTTAAAAAAGAAAACCAAGTTGTACGTGATCAAGATTCATTGTTTCACGTACAAGGGGAAAAGCATGGTTGAAAAGTGCCTATTACTCAACCTGTGTCACGCAGCTCATTGGGGAGTTCATTTACTCAGTCTCTTTCCACATATATTTTAAACAGGCCTCGTAAATAGAAAATAAGTTGGACCCAGGAGGGACTAGGAGAAAAGAAAACTGGGAAATTGCATGCTTTCAATCATCCCAAATGCCTACCTGAAACAAGAAGCTTATCATTTTTAAACCAATGTTCTCTCAGCGATGCTATGTGCCTGCAAATCATGGAATACCCACGAACTTCAAAGAATCAAAATTGCAAGTGGCCTAAACAGCAATGAATGATGCATGTTGGACCTAAGTAAGATGCAGCATATTTCAAACTTATGAAAAAAAGGCCTAAGTATTATTACACATTAAATGTATGGTTATAATTGTACAGCTAGACACACAAGTACTGCATGGTCATGAGACCAACAGGAAGGCCTCTTATGCTTTGGTTAGATCCTCTGAAAGATTTATGGAAGGACAAAAAACAAGAATTAAAGAGGGTAAGTGTGGTGATAGGTTATGATACACACAGCCCTCTGTAGGGGGCATGAATATTGATCAAATCATGGGTCAGTTGAAGTATTCCAGGCTGTGAGTACAAGCTGTAAGATTTTAATGCATGGGGGCAACAAGGTGGTGCAGTGAGTAGAGCACTGGCCCTGGAGTCAGGAGGACCTAAGTTCAAATCCAGCCTCAGACACTTGACACATGTACTAGCTGTGTGACCTTGGGCAAATCACTTAACCCCAATTGCCCTGCCAAAAAACAAACAAACAAAAAAGATTTTAATGCATGAATGCTTCAGGAATCAGTGACTTCAGTGCCAGTACTCCTCCCACCAATACAGATCACACCTTGTCTATAAGTCAATAGACAATATAATGACCTGCTATGGTTAAAAATTCATCATTTTGCAGTCCTCACTCAATAGTCTATTAGATATTAATGGGAACATCTTTTGGAACAGGCTGGACCAAATGACTTGTGAGTTCCCTACCAACTCTAAAATTCTGTAATTCTGTTGCGATGGGATAACTCATCTGCCGGACTGTGGCTCTTTTCCTGGAGCAGAGTGTGAGCTGTGCCCCCTTTTTATGGGTGGCCCCTTTGCTGAAACACATATATATACCCAGGGGCTTCTGATTTGGCTCTATGCACACCCCTAATATTGGGACTATGCTAAAAATGATTGTTGACTGAGCAGGAAGAACTTGAAAATAGGCTCTGTCTCTGCTAACATTACCTCCTCCCATCCGTTAGGCATGTTGGGACCATTCAGTTGTCTCCCTTAGACTTTCAGCAAGGTAGAGAGAAGATAGGTCTTCCCTCTCCCCAGCAAAATCAATGATCTCTGCTTTCCCATGGAAGCAAAAGTAAGCCTATGCCTATTGTCTAAGCAAATCTGAGACTGGACAGCATGCCCCTGGCTGCCTCTTCTGTTTTGTATTTCTTTCCCTGAGTACAGGTGAGCAAACGGTAATCCTGAGATGGGTATTTTCTAGCCTTGGTAATGACCTTGCGGGTTTGAGGGGTCCAGGACCCGCAGGAGATAATCCCTAAGACCGTTTTATGGAGGAATTGATCACTTCCAGGAGAATAAGCTCATACTGTGCCTTGGCTTGCTAGTAGCCACAGACCTTAAATGAGTTTCTTGCACAAAGCAGAGGCAAAGTGAAAGTAAAATGCCTGCTCGGCCATCCCACAAAATGGTTCACGTTTTAAGTATCAACCTCCTAGGAGAACATCATAAGAATCAAGAGGATGCTCTCGTGTTTTAAGAATGTATCAATGAGTACTTGTGAGTCTCCTGTATTTTAATTACTTCCTTTATGGTAGAGGAAATAAAGAACTATCCCATAGCCTACATCATTCGTACCTTTCTAGAAGGGCCTTAATCACCCCTTTCAGGAAGGCATTGGACGTGAGCCAAACCTAAGCTTATTGAAGAGATTTAGGGTACAATGAGTCAAAGATGAGCCTAAATCCATGCTGTGGAGCCAAGCTCCTGTGAATCTGTTTTAAGTAAGTCCAGAGCTGGGGACTCCTAGTGGGAGAGTGTTCCTGAGCCATGGGTCGTCATATTGTGACCTTTCAATCTCTCAGTTCAACTTACTTTTGATCACAAAACTATTTTATTTCTTATTTGCTTGTGTCTAATTCTCGATGACCCCCATTTGGGGTTTTCTCGACATAGAAACTGGAGTGATTTGTCATTTTCTTCTCCAGCTCACTCCACTCTCACTCCAGCTCAGATGAGGCAAACAGGGTTAAGAGACTTGCCCAGGGTCATACAACTAATAAATGCCTGAGGAAGGATTGGAACTCACGAAGATGAGTCATCCTGACTTCAGACATCCGCTGCACCACCTAGCTGCCCATTTTATTTCTCAGTTTGTATCAAACTACATTGGCTATGGTGAGTAGTCTCAGAACTCTCCTTCAAACAGAAAAGGAGGTTAAGAAAATAAAAACTTGGGGTAAGAAAACTTGCCAATCTTCCATCATTATGCTCTCTGCTGTATACGAATCATGATGGCTAACTTGATTGGATAAGACTGAAAAGAGGGATCTCCTTTAGTCCATTTTCCCCTAGAAACAGATCACATTCTGAGCTTTCTCTATAGCAGTAATAGGAAATAGGAAACTACTCTAAAGAGAAGGAGCAAATGGGCACATGGACCTGGAAGAAGAGATTACAAACCAGTCTTGTTATTCTATGTGCGTCTCATGCGTATCAGTGAATAGGGTGATGTGGTACAATCTGAACCCAGTGGGTGTGGCAGCAAGGGATGTGGGGGAGGGGAGGACGGAGGAAGGTAGCGATTCTGTTGCCCTTTACTCTTCTGAAATGAATGTGTGGCTTGACGGTTACACAGTTGCCCTTTGCAGAGGCCATAAGCCTGCCTTCCTAGGGAGGGGAAGAGGAGTCCATCCACAGAAGTGGCAACATTCTAAATAGGGAGTCACGCTGAAGCCTGCCCTCTGCCCATCTGTCATACTCTTAGGACGGCTGAACCTTTCCACCTACCCTGCAGTGGAACCCTCCTCTCTGTGTTGTCTCCCCCAATTAGAGTGTGAGCTCCTCTCAAGCAGGATGTCTTCTTTTCGTAATATTTGTATCCTCAGCACTTAATATAATGCTTGTCACACAGTTAATGCTTAATAGATGCTTTCTCATTCATTTATTCATCCCGTATTGATAGGCACATCCACAAAGGGCTTTCTACACACTTGATTCTCCCTAAATGTCTATGGTGAGGTTTAAAGCGGCTTGTCCCTTTTCCTGTGATCAACCGCCCTTTATCTCTGTGGTGATGGAGGCCACGTGTCTGAGCAGCAGAGGCCACATGAAACTGCCAAGGACAAGGTCAGTCACTGCTGAAACAGGTGAGCAGAGGAAGGAGTCAGTGATCTCCATTATAAAAGAAAGTCTGAGAAGTTCTCAAGAGAGATTAGACTGCTTTTAGGATCAGGATGTTATATAAACACCCCCCCCCCCAACAAACTCCCTCTGACTTGAGCTGTCCTATCAGATTGCTGAAGCCGTGCCAAAAAGAAAAAAACCCCAGCTCAACTCTAAGATATATATACTTGGCAGTAAATGCCACTGTCTGTGGAAAGATAAAAATAGACAGTTCCCATACTCCTGTGTCTGAGCTCTGACTGTGGGGCAGGAAGGGAGATTCTTTGGCAACTCAGTAAATACTGGACAAGTACACAAATCAGATTAGATAAGCGGGGGAGGGGGCGGGTCCTAATAACATGATGTACAGGAAGGAATGGGAAATTGGCAAGAATTCTTGTCTGTGGGCCTACTAAGCCAAGATATTTGGTTATTTCACAACTGGAAATGGGGTGACTCCAAAGAGGGGACTGCCAGGGAGAGCTTTCATTTCACATTGAGGGGTTCTTTTTTCCCAGGATTCCCTGAATGCCCCCCTTCCCCTTTTTATTCCCAGTGACATCAAACTGGCTATCTGGATTAAGCTGAGAAATAATGTCGATACATCTAAAGAGAACCCCAGAGAGCACAGGTAGGCCCCGGATTTCCTCCCTGCCTCTCACAAGGAGGCCGTTCCTTCCCTGTTTGCAATTGTGCTTTGGCAAAGAGCACCAGTTCATTCCTAGCTTCATGTTCAGCCTAGCTGCTACCTCCTACTTGAAGCCGTCCATAATGTATCCTTAATTGTTAAGGATCTTTCCCTCCTCAAATTATGGTATTACTTGTCTGTGCACGTGTTGCATCAACCTTGAGGGCAAGAACTGTTCCATTTTGGCATATAGTAGGTAGAGAAGTGGCCTCGGAGTTAAGAACTGGGTTCAAGTCCTATTTCTAACACAAACTGTGACTTAGCCTAGTCACTTAACTTTTCAGTTTGCCAAGAAGTTCTAAGATTGTAATTTACAGAGGAGTTGCTGATCTATATTATTCATGGTTGGTATTTCCAAAATGGAATTTCCCCTGTATCCATGCAATCAAGTACTAAACAAACAAAACAATTCCCAGTGCCTACCACAATGTGTAGTAAGCACCCATAAATGTGGAGATTAAATCTCACTAGCTCTCCAGAGGTGAATCATTGGAGCAGGGTATTCCATGAAAATACTGCCAACCTCAGGAACTATCTTGTAGAAACAGTTTTCAAATAAAAAACTTCAGTGTTTTTAAATTTAGAGTGAAATCTGTATAATGAATATACTTGTAGGCTTAATCCCCCCCCACTCCCCTCCATTTTATGATTCACACTTCAAACTAGCTCCTACACTAAGAACAGTGATTTATTTAGTTCCTGATAATTCACAATTATTATAAAATGGGAAGAAACCTGAGAAATCACCGAATCTGGCGAGGATCTGCATAGGCTCCCCGTTTTTCTCTGATAAATAGTTGTAAAGACCTCCAATGAAGAGGAACTTTGGAGATACTTCTGAGGTGACTCATTTTGAACAGTTCACTAAGTTTTTCTTTCCTTAAAAAAAAAAAAAGTTCCTAGTTAAGATTCAGATACTGTATGGTCTTGTACTACCATAATTTGAATACACATCTTACTTTCTTTAGTTGTTTGTTTATGAGGAAGGATATGTCTTCTGCTTTTTCTTTCTTTCTTTCTTTTCTCTCTCTTTTTGTTTTTGTATGCCAGTATAACCTACCACTCAGTAAATGAGCAAGGAATCTTGGGTAAATGAGTGAACAAATGAACAAACAAGTTTATAGGGAAGAAAGTAAGAACAGAAGGAAGAAAGGAAGGAAGGAAGGAAGGAATTTTCCTTACAACAAGCCTGTGCTGGTTAGGTCTGGGATTTCAAGGAACATAGACAAATCGTCACCCTAAGTTGGGAGTTAATTGAATACTATGCAAACTATGGAAACACGCCTACCCATCCTGGTCAGCTTTTGTCCATACTCTCCTAAACCAACATGTTACAGGCCTTCTTTGCCATTTCCCATCTTTTCTTCCTATCATACCATTCCTCAGTGATGTTCTTTACTCTTTTTCTTCTTCAGAATTCCTCTTTGGTGTTGTAGCCTGCTCATACCATGTCTCTCACCATTATGCACCTTATTTCAGGGCCATGTGGCAGCACCACTAAAATGTAAGTATTGAAAAGATGGATTTTTGTTTTTATGTGGAAACATGGGGACATTAGAAGAGCTTTTCCTGAAACTAATCAAATCCACTTTTCTTCTCCTGTTCAACTCTGGGCCCAGCTCACCAATCTGTAATATCTGTCCCAAATATACATGCTGTTGGAATGCCCTAAGGGTCTCTATACAAATACAAATTGAAATCTAGATGGAAGATATTCTTTATCCACTTGGTCTTCTCTATGTGGATGTTCAGGCCAAGCTCCTTTGGCTTATTATTGATTTACTCCAAGAGGCTTTGCAATGCTCTTGGGCTTGATGGAATCATCATAATGATACGAGCAAACGAGGACATCTGGAGGAAGTCAGCGTCCACAAGGAATCCCTCCTCAACTTGGATTCTATACTGCATCTCTTCCATTGCAATCACCAATATCTGTGGTGAGCATCCATCTCCCTGTTTTATCCCTTGCCTAATGTTTATTATCAAAGGATCATTGAACACATTTATCTCTATTGTTATAAAATATAAGAATCATCTACACATTAATTTATGGTAGTCTCAATGAACTCAAAAATAGGACTTAACATTTCTCTCCATTAAATTTCACTTTATTAGATTTAACCTATCATTCTATCTAGCTTTTTGGCTAATTCTGCCTTTCAAGGCATTCTTCTCCTCACTGGCTCTTTGGAGCTCTTTTGCCATTTGAGTTAGTCTATTTTTTAAGGGGCCTCCTTTAGCAAGTCATTGACTTGTTTTTCATGATTTTCTCGCATCACTCTCATGTCTCTTCCCAATTTTTCCTCTACTTCCCTTACTTGCTTTTCCACATCCTTTTTGAGCTCTTCCATGGCCTGAAACCAATTCATATTTTTCTTGGAGGCTTTTGAGGTAGCCTCTTTGACTTTGTTGACTTCTTCTGGCTGTATGTTTTTTCCCACTAACCTTCTCTGTTGTCTTTGGTGTTTGTGGGTTGAGAAGTCTGGTAACTACCCCAGCTCAATGATTCAGGGCCCTATGGGCTGTTCCACCTGGCTCCTGGTCTGACTGGTCCTGGCAGCCCAGGCTGGGCTATGCTCCGTTCCGCTCCCAGCACAGTGCAATAGACCCTTCCCAGCAACCATCTAGGCTTTCCTGGGCTGAAGCCCTGCTTCTCTCTGCTATTTTGTGGGTTCTGCAGTTCTAGAATTTGTTCAGAGCCATTTTTATAGGTGTTTGGAGGGACCTGGGGGAGAACTTAAGCCAGTCCCTGCTTTCCAGCTGCCATCTTGGCTCTGCCCTCTATCTAGCTTTTTAAGATCTTTTGGATTGCCTATCAAATAGCAGCTAACCCTCCCTCCCAGCTCTGTGTCACCTGAAAATATGTTAATATTGCTATTCATACTCTCATTGAAGCCATTGATAGGTGAGATACGGATGTGGGGCTGTCTAAATTTATATAAATGTAGCTTGTAGGTGTCATGGGTGGATATGATCAGAGGTATAGCCCACCTTTGTCAAAAGTAGGAGTGATGCCTGCCACACCAGCTACCTTACCAGGAGAGAAGTGGTGAGACAGGAGCCAGGATCTCCAGAGGCTGAGCAATCTCTCCTATACAATACAATAATACAATATAATAAACATTTGCCTACTATGTGCCAGGCATGAGGCTAAGGATTCAAATAAGAAAAAGACAATTCCTGCCTTCAAGGTTCTTACAATCTGTTGGGGGAAGACAACACACAAAAAAGAAGGTAGAAAGCTGGAGGTGGGTGGGGTGGGTGGGAAAGGAGGTGGAAAGGTGGAGAAAAGGTTGGTTTTCCGATATGTTCGAAGAGGACCAAAATGACACCACTACGTTAGAGCCAAGTTACACTGTGTCTGCCTGTGGCTGATAGATCAATACAAGCTCAGAATGTTCTACCCCAGGTTAGGCACAAATAGTCCATGTGAACATTTGGGGTGGATGCTCTAAATGTGTACATCTCGTGTTTCCTTTACCTTTGTAGAGATAGACAGTGGAGGCATCCTTGAACTCTTGGAGGATAAACTCCTCTTGCCATATAACCCAGAAAATTTCAGTACTTGACATGGGGGCGTGATGGTGGGGGAGTTGTAACCAAGCAGTAAAGCTGATGGAAAATGAAGAGTTGGCTGGGCTCCTGAGCCATTTTTAAAGGGAGGCTTTAGGAGAATTTTTTTGCTCAGCTTTCCAGCTCTCCAGTCAGAGGGGTAGAAGAAATTGAGGGCACTGATGAGGCATGAATGCCAAAACTGAAACAATCTCCATAACGATGAATTTCCCAGTGATGAGCTTACTGATGGGAGGGGAAGGAGGGGGAAACAGTGGGGGAAGGGAGAGGAATATTTGGGGATGGTGGAGTTGGTGTTTCAACAATTCGACTAGCAACTACTGTGGGGGGTATAAAATCAACAACCAGCTCACAGAACGCTGCAAGCTCAGGTTCTTTTGATCTGCTTTACTAAGGAAAGCAACATTAAGGAGTAAACAAGCTTACTTTAATTCAGCATATAAATACCATTCACTTAGTTCAGGGGAAAAAGCCAGCACCGTTAGCCTCAGAGCAAATACAAATAAATTACAAACATTGACATTCAGGCCAAATATAATTCATAGTTACCAACGTCTAAGTTCAGCCCAGGAGCTCATAACAAGGGTTGGCCCAGAGTCACATGGGCCACCACTGCTGTGGGTCAGAGCTCTGAAAAAGAGAAAGCCAACCTCTGGTTTTATATCTTTTTCAGGGTCAAGGGTGAGTCATACATATGCATCACCCATGTGACCTAAAATCATCACAAAGATGTGACTTAAACCTACGTGGTCTAAAAGCCTCTGATGTCATAAACATGTCACTCAAACCCATGTAAACTAGGCTCCCTTGAGGCAAGGAGGTCATCAAGGACTCCTAATTTAATGAAGGAAATAAAGGCCAAACTCTTCAAGGGCACTTGGTTGAACTAAGTGCTAAGAGCCCATTTTGATTGCCAACACAGTTGGAAACCAAAAGTAGGTTGTGGGAAATGAACACTCCCCAAAAGAGTATGAGGTTAGAATTATATCTCTCTGTCACTTTAAATATCTCTAGTCTTGAAATATGATTCGTAGAGGTTCAGAACAAAAGCCACTTCTTTGATCACCCTTTTAAAAAAGTTAGTTTATTTTAAACTTAAGACCAAAATAAGAAAAGAAAAAAAAAACATCACGTATAGAGCAGAACCTAAGAGAGGATTCCATATAAAACAAATTTCCATTTCAAGAAAACCTATATAATAGATACTACACATTGTTTTCAAAGCTGTCCAGCTTTTTTTGCTTACTTGTAGGTTTTCTTTTGTTGTCTGTTGTGTGTTTTTTACTTTATTCTCTCCCCCCCAAGAAAGCACAATTAAGCAGACACAGATAGATAGATACACATATTTACATACATATATACATGCACAGATATCTATAAACATATACACATATAAACCCCATACACACATTGCACGTATATATATGTATATATATATATATATATCATTCATTGCACATATTATATATATAAAAGATAGTACTATGCTTATTTCTACTTGTCCATCTCTTTCTTTGAAGGTGGAGAGCATCTTCTTTCCTAAGTCCAAATCTTCCATGTTTTTCTAAATCAACCAGCTCACCATTTCCTACCCCACAGCAATATTCCAACCCAATCACGTTCCATCTGAAGGATTGTTTATGAAAAGTTTTCCTCAATTTTCTGCATTTCTTCTATTCTTGGTTGCATAGGTTTTATTTATACAAGGAAATTTTAATTTAAAATAATAAAAATCCATTTTATACTTCAACAATGCTCTCACTTTATAATATGGTTTAAGGTCTGATACTAACGAAGCTGCTTCCTTTAGATCTTTTCCCCCCTAGTTTCTTTAAAGTTTTTGACTTTTTGTTCTTCTAAACGAACTTTGTTTTTGTTTTTTCTAACTTAGATACTTTTTTAAAGTAATTTAATTGGGATGGCATTACATAAATAGACTAGTTAGGTAAAACTGTCATTTCCTACTCATGAATAATATATATTACTTCAATTATTTAATCTAACTTAATTTGAATAAAAAGTATTTTATGTTTATATTCATATAGTTCCTATGACTACTTTGGAAGGTATATGCTCAGATGTTTTTTACTGTCTAGTTTTTTCAAGTGTCTAAAACAATATTGAATAATATAGATGATACATGGTGTAGTTTCCCTATTTTTCTCATTTGATCGAATCTATTTTAGCTTCAACTTTAAAATTATGATTACTACCCTGCTTTTTTATATAATAAATTCTACTCCTGACTTTTATTTTATGTTTGTATGCATCTCTCATTTTCATAGCATTTCCCGAAAGCAAGACATTGTTGAATTCAAATTTTTAATCTGCTATCAGTTTTTATGGGTAAATTCATGCCATTTACGTTCTAAACTATAATTACTTCTTATATATTTTCCTCCTTCCTATTTTTCCTCACTACCCTTCTCACCCCATTCTTATCCCTCCTTACTCCTCTGCTTTACTTCCATCTGCTACCTTGCCCTCCTGTTCCTTAATCTACCTACCCCTCCAAGCATCCCTCCCTTATCTTCTCCCCCCACCTTATCCCCTTGCCCTCTTATTTCTTTCTGAATTTAGAAGACTTTATATACCCCTCTAGATATACATGTTGTTCTCTCTTCAATCCATTCCTAATGAGATTAAGGTTTCAGCACTACCTGCCCTCTCCACTATTCTGCCTTTTTCCTTTCTTAAGCTCATTTATATGAGATAATTGCTCCTTTTTATCTCTCCCTGTAGTTTTTTTTTAGAATTGCCCCATCATACTCAGCTCAGCCCAAGCCTTTCTTTTGAAATACCAAATAAAAATGACAGTCATAAAAAAACTGATAGTATTTTCATATATAAGAAGTAAACAATTTAACCTATCAAGTCCCTTATGTGTACTTTAATGTTTAATGTCCTTTATGACCTTTAATGTTTAATGTCCTTAATGTTTGCTTTATATTTCTCCTGGATGTTATATTTTCTCTTAAGTTCTGCTGTTTTTGTCACAAATACCTGAAAGTGTTTCAGTTTGTTAAATGTCCATTTTTAAAATTTAGTATTATACTTAACTTTGCTGGGTAAGTTACCCTTGGTCATAACCCCAGCTCTTTTGCTCTATGGAATATACTGTATTTTACTGCATAATCATCCCAGATTTTATGCCAAATTTTTTTGCAAAAAGTTGGGGTGCAACCATTATGTGAAGCTTTTTAAAAAATCGTGCCAGTATTACTTAAAAATTATTTGTTACTAAACTGTCTTTGGCACAAGATTGGGATGCATGGAATACTGCTCATGAATATAGGTTAAAATTGAATACTGACAATGCACATGCATTGAGAATTCCACAAGACATAAATGTGAATACATTGCTGCTCTGTTTACCTTTTAAGTGGCGCGATGAACAGAATAATATCATGTGGCAGTTATGTGGTGAAACCAATTTTTGGGCTGAAAAAACAGGGTGTGATGATAATACAGTGGTGATGATTATGTGGTGAATTACAGTAGTATTCTAAGACCTATAGTCCTTCAACGTAGTAGCTGTTGCATTTTGTGTAATTCTTATTATAGTTCTGCAATATTTAAATTGTTTTTTCTTGTTGCTTCCAATATTTTCTCCTTAGCCTGGAACTTTAAAACTTTACTATGATATTCCTGTAAGTTTTCCTCCTGGAATCTCTGTCAGGTGCTGATTGATGGATTTTTTCTATTTCTGCTTTGTCTTCTTGTTCTAGAACTTCAGCGCAATTTTGTTTGATAATCTCTTGTAATATTGTATCGAAATTCTTTTTAATCATAATTTTCAGTCAGTCCAACTATTCTTATATTATTTTCCGTCTATCTGTTATCTAGATCGTTGTTTTTCTGATGAGATTTTTCACATTCTCTTCTATTTTTTTTTATTATTTTGATTTTGTTTCACTATTTCTTGGTGTCTTAGAGTATCATTAGCTTCCCTTTACCCAATTCTAGTTTTCAAGGAACAATTTTCTTCCCTAAGTTTTTGGTTCTCTATTTCAAGTTGGTTGACTTTCTTTTCAAAATTTTCTTGATTTTCTTGGATTACTCTTATTTTTTCTAATTTTTCCTTAATTTCTCTTATTCAATTTATAAAGTCCTTTTTAAGTTCTTCTAAGAAATCTTTTTTGTGCTTGGGACCATCTGACATTTTTCAATGAGGAAGGAGTGGTTTTTGTTTTTTTTTTTTAGCTTCATGATCTTCCTCTGAATATGAAGCCAGATCTTCTTTCCTTTTTCTTTTTTTTTTTTAACCTGGAAAAGGGAGAACATTTTATTTTATTTATTTATTTTTTATTTTTAAATTTCTTTTTCTTTTTTTATTTAATATTTTTCATTTCCAGCATTGATTTCCACAAGATTTTGAATTACAAATTTTCTCTCCATTTCTACCCTCCCCCCACCACTCCAAGATGGCATGTATTCTGATTTCCCCATTCCCCAGTTAGCCCTCCCTTCTCTCACCCCACTCCCCTCCATATCCTTTTCCCTTACTTTCTTGTAGGGCAAGATAGATTTCTATGCCCCATTCCCTGTGTATCTTATTTCCCAGTTGCATGTAAAAACAACTTTTTTTTTTGAACATCTGTTTTTAAAACTTTAAGTTCCAAATTCTCTCCCCTCTTCCCTCCCCACCCACCCAACCGAAGAAGTCAAGCAATTCAACATAGGCCACATGTATATCATTATGTAAAACCCTTCCACAATACTCATGTTGTGAAAGACGAATTATATTTTTCTCCTTCCTATCCTGTCCCCATTTGTTCAGTTTTCTCCCTTGATCCTGTCACTTTTTGAAAGTGTTTGCTTTTGATTACCTCCTCCCCCATCT
>CM053625.1:28720537-28752525 GCA_028646595.1 Phalanger gymnotis | reverse complement strand
CTCAAATTGTTTCTTTCTGACTGCTTGCAGTATTTTCTCCTTGATCTGGGGGTTCTGGAATTTGGCGACAATATTCCTAGGAGTTTTCTTTTGGGGATCTTTTTCAGGAGGCGATCAGTGGATTCTTTCAATTTCTGTTTTGCCCTGTGGCTCTAGAATATCAGGGCAGTTCTCCTTGATAATTTCTTGAAAGATGATATCTAGGCTCTTTTTTTGATCATGGCTTTCAGGTAGTCCAATAATCCAATAATTTTTAAATTATCTCTCCTGGATCTATTTTCCAGGTCAGTGGTTTTTCCAATGAGATATTTCACATTGTCTTCCATTTTTTCATTCCTTTGGTTCTGTTTTATAGTATCTTGATTTCTCCTAAAGTCACTAGCTTCCACTTGATCCAGTCTAATTTTTAAGATAGTATTTTCTTCAGTGGTCTCATGGACCTCCTTTTCCATTTGATTAATTCTGCCTTTCAAGGCATTTTTCTCCTCACTGGCTTTTTGGAGCTCTTTTGCCATTTGAGTTAGTCTATTTTTTAAGGTGTTATTTTCTTCAATATTTTTTGGGTCTCCTTTAGCAAGTCATTGACTTGTTTTTCAGGGTTTTCTTGCATCATTCTCATTTCTCTTCCCAATTTTTCCTCTACTTCTCTAACTTGCTTTTCCAAATCCTTTTTGAGCTCTTCCATGGCCTGAGACCAATTCACATTTTTCTTGGAGGCTTTTGTTTTTTGTTTTTTTTTGTTTGTTTGTTTTTTTGGCAGGGCAATTGGGGTTAAGTGACTTGCCCGGGTCACACAGCTAGTACATGTGTCAAGTGTCTGAGGCCAGATTTGAACTTAGGTCCTCCTGACTCCAGGGCTGGTGCTCTACTCACTGCGCCACCTAGCTGCCCCCTTGGAGGCTTTTGATCTAGGCTCTTTGACTTTGTTGACTTCTTCTGTCTGTATGTTTTGGTCTTCTTTGTCACCAGAGAAAGATTCCAAAGTCTGAGCCTGAATCTGGGTCCATTTTCACTGCCTGTTCATGTTCCCAGCCAACTACTTGACCCTTGAGCTTTTTGTAAAGGTATGACTGCTTGTAGAGTAGAGAGTGCTTTGTCCCAAGCTTTAGAGGCCTTGTGCTGCTGTTTTCAGAGCTACTTCTACACAGCAAGCTCTGCCACACCAGCGCTCCTCCTCCCCAAGAACCACCAATCCAGACTGTGACTCAGATCTTAGCAGGCTCTGCACTCCAGCTCTGATCCGCTGCTTAATTCTTCCCACCAGGTGGGCCTGGGGCTGGAAGTAACTGCAGCTGGAAGCAGCCTCAGAGCTGTACCACCTTCTTGTACCCCGGGGCGGTGGCCCACTGTGAACTCCTTTCACTCTGTCCCTGCAGTTTTTTCCCTACTAACCTTCTCTGTTGTCTTTGGTGTTTGTGGGTTGAGAAGTCTGGTAACTGCCACAGCTCACTGTTTCAGGGGTCTATGGCCTATTCCACCCAGCTCCCCGTCTGTTTGGTCCTGGTGCAGCCCACCCTGGGCTCTGCTCCGCTCCCACCTCCATGACTTTACCCAGCGACCATCCAGGTTGTCTTGGCCTGGAGCCTTGCTTCCCTCTGCTATTTCATGGGTTCTTCAGTTCTAGAATTTGTTCAGAGCCATTTTTATAGGTGTCTGAAGGGACCTGGGCGGGGAGCTTAAGCAAGTCCCCGCTTTCCAGCTGCCATCTTGGTTCCACCCCCCACATCGTTTTTTCTGTCCCCATAGTAGCTATCTATGGTTGGCTCCTTTCTCCTTTGCTTGTTCATTTCTTTTTTTGGTTTTATTTTACTTTTAGCAGCTATTGGTGTGATCAAGTTGTAGTGTTGAGGTATGGAGAGTAATGCCCCAAGCCTCATGTCCTTCTTGCTATTATTTTCTGAGGACTATTTCCAGGGTTCCACCTTGGGCTCTCCTCTCCACTCCTATGCCAGGGCTAGAGCCCGTCACTCTGTCCTGCAAATGATATTCTGCAAACTACAGCTGTCCTCTCTACCCTGGAACAAAAATAGGGACTCTGATCTTCTGCAAGTGCTCACTGCCAGCAGGGTCCCCACCCCTCTGCTACTGCACTCACCAGGTATGTGCCAGCTCCTTCTCCCCATCAGCAGCCACAGCCCTGGATGCATATGGTCAGCACAGCTGTGCTTGGTATCCCTTGATAGTGGAATGTCCTTCAGCCTCTCTTCCTCAGCGGTTAGACCCCCATGCTGTCCTAAGATGGGTTTCTAAGGCCAAGGCTGCCTCCCAATCCCAGCTGCCCCCAGGGCTTGTTGTTTGTTGATTCTGCAGAGTTGGCCTGGAGATGTTTGCCCTTCACTAAGGTGAAACCTCTGCCCCTGAGGTCAGGTCTTTCCTGGGGTCTTCTTAGGTTGTCTTAGGAGAAGTACTGCTTTACCCTGACTTTTGTTTATTTCTGCTGCTCTATATATTCCCTCTGAGGCAATGTTCTTTTTCTGTGGAGGAAATTTGGAGAGCTGAAGTTTTCTGACCTCCTCCTCCATCTTCCCCTCTGATCACCCTTAAGGGAATGGGTGGCCCAGTTTAGGCCCTTCGCACCAAACACCAGTTATACAAAAGACCATTATAAATAGTATTCATGAGTAAACCCATTTATCCAAACAAAACAGGAAACAGATATTAGAGAAGGTCTAGGTATTAGAATGTACCAGAGAATACACAAGAGTAAATGAGTTCTTTAGCTGGATGCAAGATGAGATCTCTGCTCTAACAAGGAAAGAGAATGATCTCACACAGGGGAAGTCCACTTTCAGCATTCTCCAGAATTGCAAACCCGGAGGTCAAGGAGAGCAATGGTGTTTGCCCCAATAAGTGCCTATAGGTCCAAGGGCTTTATTTTACCATTCAAAAGTATCTTAAACCACTTTCTCCAAAGTCTCTGCAAATACAGCATCTCATTCATCATTCTCTCAGCCAATCGGCAGTCATCTCTTGCTCCACACTGCTCAGGAAGAACACAACTGTTCCTCCACAAAACCACTTCAGACTTAGGCAGACACAGTGTTACAGATAAAGCTACTAAACTAGGACACAACTAGAGCTCCTTCCCAGTAGCCATAGACCCATTAATTATTTGGGTATGTTAATTCAACAAGCTCTGAAACCCCAATATAAAATTGATGTTTAGCCCATATCTCCTTATAATGTACTAAACAATAGTATGAGAAATTTTGTTAAATGCTTTGCTGAAATCCTGGTAAATTAAGTTGTTTCCCTAATCTGTTTTCCCTAAACTGTTAAAAAGAAAAGAAAAGAAACGAAACAAAGAAAGATTAGTCTAGCATGACCTGTTTTTGGTGAAACCATGGCTGGCTCTTAGGGGATCACTACTTTCCTTTTAGATGTTCACAAATTATCCCTATAACAAGACATTTTTAGAATTTTGCTAGGAATTAAAGTCAAGTCCTTGGCCTGTGGTTTGCTGATTCTTTTTTTCTTTTTTTTTTTATTCGATTAATGTTTATTGAATGAGTAAATGAATGAATGAAGAAAATACAGGTCAATGTCCAAAATGGCAAAGAATTCCTTAAATTATGTTCTTGTTGCTTTATATTTTGCTTGAGTCACATAAGCTATCATTTTGGGACTGGAAATATCTTAGTACTTTTGACTTATAATACTCTATGTATTAGCCTTTTCCAGTATGACTGTCAGTAGATCACAGTTTTTTTTTTCCTCTTTCTCGAATTCATTGCTATGAGAGTAGTTTTACATGTTCCTGGTGGCTTTTTGGTTATGAAAAGTAAAAGCTTATGTAGCAAGTCACTTAAAATACAGCATCAAAAATAAGTCTAAAGATGAGTTCTGCCTCCTTTGTTTTTTGTATGTAAGACATCAAACATTTAATAACTCCCAATAACTCCCATTAAAAACTCCCATTTAATAACTCCCACAACTCTCATAACTCCCATTTCCATATCACTATAATAGTTGTAAGGCTCTTTGCACAAAACAATCCTAGAAGTAAATGATATGAGTATTGTTATACTCATTTCACAGATAAGAAAAGCAAGTTTCAGAGAAACAAACTGCCCCCATCCAGGTTCACCGCTAATGTGTAACTGAGCCATGATTCAAATCCACGTTATCTGATTTCTAATGTAGACCTTATCCTAGAAATCAAGGACCCGACTATATTTTATATTAATGATTGATTTTATGTAAACCTTAGAATAAGTCTGTGGGGATTCTCTTTCCTTTTTTTAAATAAAGGACATGTACTCTTCCTTAAACACATCTTTGATTCTTTGCAATCTTTCCAAAATGGGTTCATTTCGTAACAAGGGATGTAATTTGTCCAGATCTGGTGACTTGAACTCACTGAAGGTTGACAGGGGCTGTCTTACATATCTCAAGTTTCAAATCCCTATTAACATTTTTATTCTGGGGGCAGCTAGGTGGCGCAGTGAGTAGAGCACCGGCCCTGGGGTCAGGAGGACCTGAGTTCAAATCCAGCCTCAGACAATTGACACATGTACTAGCTGTGTGACCTTGAGCAAGCCACTTAGCCGCAATTGCCCTGCCAAAAAAAATTTTTTTATTGCCTTTTCCTGTCCAAGCATCATTCTCTCTAGCATACAAAACAAAAATAAGGATTCAGTAGTTCTTCCTTTTCTGTCATTTTGATAAGTGGTCCTGTCTTCTTGAGTGTGTGTGTTTTTCTATGTTCTCGTGTTCTATGACCTGTTCATAAGGGCAAGCATTTTAGCCTCTCAGAAAGCTTGTTTCTTCCTGAATTCCTAGGACGTGCCATGAAATTGAGTTGGCCTATAGGGTCTAAATTATGGAGTATGCTCAAAGATGCCATTCCTCATTCTGGGGAGAGATTTCGTGGCCTGCTTGTGGCCATGTGGTAGCCCATTACTCAAAGAACTTTGTGATTTTCTATGACATGGCAAACTCCAAAGGATCTTTTGGTCCTCACCCACCCAATGATAGATGCAGGGGTAGAGCAGCTCGCGGCAACAGTTACAAGAAAAGAAAGCTTCTGGCTTGACCTCTTTTCAGTTCTCCAGGTGGCCTCACACGAGTCTGAGACTTCTAGTGAAGGGCAGGAAAGATCTTCTTCTACCCTAGAATCATGATGACGATATCCACATGGCAGGTAGTTCAGCAGGAATAAACTAGACAAACTTGCACCTGGGCTCCTGGGCTGTCTTTTCTGTGGTAGTAATTGTGCTTTCCTGATCTTAGGTGAAGGTCTGTTTATCTCCAAAGATATATGTCCAGGCTTGAAGGTGACCTTGTGGGTTTAAGAGACCCAGAAATCCTGGGTCTCATTGGGTCAGAGGTGAATAGGAGCAGAGGAGAAGACCCTGACAAAACTCCAGCACTCTTGGAGAGGGTGGCCACTGGCAAGAGGATTGGCCCTAGTCTGGCTGCTTCTTACCAGTATACGTGTGCCCAGAATTGTTTAGACAGAGTAGAGATGAGATGAAATGTAAAATGCCTAATTAGCAATCCTCTACATTTCTTCACATTCTGATAAGATTTAAGTATCCGCCTTCTATCAAATTATCACATTAGTTATGTTACTGAATCCTGTTTTAACTAGTTCTGTTAATGTATGCTATGAACTTTTGGTGTTTAGCATTTGTTTGGGGTGTAGGAATGAATTACCTATCCTATAGCTGATTCATATTGTACATCGAATATCTTTTAATTTTTTAATCCATTTTCATTTCCAGATTCTCTCCCTCCCCCTATTCCCTTCCCTACCCATTGAGAAGGCAAGAAATATAAAACTCATTACAAATGTGAAGTCAAGCAAAACAAATTTCCCATTAGCAATGTTCTGAGAGAGAGAGAGAGAGAGAGAGAGAGAGAAATATGCTTCAATCTGTACTCTGAGTCCGTCAGTTCTCTTTCTGGGAGGTGGAAAGCATTTTTCATCATGAGTTCTTTGGAATTGTGATAGGTAAGTGTGTTGATTACAGTTACTAAGTCTTTCATAGTTGATTATCATTACAATATTACTGATACTATGTAAATTGTTCTTAGTTCTACCTCCTTCACTTTGCATCAGTTCATATAAGTCTTCCCAGATTTTTCTGAAGCCATCGCCTTCATCATTCCTTACAGCCCAATAGTATTCCATCCCATTCCCCATATGAGGAATACCATAACTTGTTCAGCCATTCCTTAATTGGTGGATATCCCCTTAGTTTCCATTCAATACCTTTTTATCCTCCCATTTTGCGGCAATCCTAGATGTAAGCCATAACCTAAACTATAGATAAATTTGTTTTTTAGGTAAAAAGATGAGGTGAAGAGTGTGGGAATAGGTAGCCTACCTTACTCCCCTCATTAGAGGCCCAATTCCCTAAACTCAGTTGAAACTGCATACAGAATAGGGAGTGGGTTCAGTGCTTCAGTCCCTGTGAGCCCAGCAGAGGTTCCTCAAGATTAGACCTATCCCCAATCAGTATAGTGTATTGGAAAGAACCTTGAACCTCAGTCCAGGAGATCTGGGCTCCACCCCTAGCTTGCCACCAACTTGATGTTTGATATTGGGCATATCACTTCCAATCCCTGGGACTCATCTTTACCTACAAAATAGGAATTGGGGACTATCTCATCATTAGATTAGTATCTTTTGGATTTAAGATTCTGTGAAGTCCCTTTGCAAAGGTAGAAAATGTTTACAGTAAAACTGGCTAATGAGGTTTGGTAAATGGTATCAAGATGTCTTTCTGCTCATTAGGTGATAACAATGGATGAAAATTGGAAAAATAGAATGGACCTAGGATGTGATCAGAAACTTTTTTCCCCCATAAGCAGGAGAGGATTAATGAAACATGTGAATCCCAGAAATGGGAAAACTTTTCCAAGGAAAGCTTAATCAAAGGTCAAAATGTATTTGCTTTTCAGTGATTAGAATTAGCACAGAGGACCTCAACACACTTCACAGAATCAGACAATGTTTGTAAAATTAGAAAACAGAGTTCACTTCAGGAAATCACTGCAGCAGGGAGAAAGCATCCTGACATGCAGGCGTGGAAGGAGAGATAAAGCTTTTCCCAGGGTGGCAGTGGAGTGGGTGGGAATAGTAAGATATGAAAGCCTCGCCCAAGGAGACTTTCCTGCTCTACATCTAGGTCATTAATTAACTGATTTGTCCAATTTTTTTTCTAGGTTTGTGGATTTCCAAAATTGTGACTGTCCAAGAAACTACTTTGGGCATAAGTTCTTTTTTAAAATTTTAATTTATTTTAACATTTTTAATATTCTAAATTCCAAAATTTCTCCCTTCCTTTAGGTCCTTCCCAACCCATTGAAAAGACAAGCAATATGATACCCATATACATGTGAAATCATAACAAAAATATTTCCATGTCGAAAAAAGAAAAAAAAAAGGAAAAGAAAGAAGAAAAATGAAGTGAAAAAAAGGCTTCAATCTGCACTCAGAATTCATCAGTTCTCTCTCTGGAGGTGGATACCGTTTTTCATCATGAGCCCTTTGGAATTGTTGTGGATTATTTTATCAATCATAGCTAAGCCTTTCACAGTTGATTATCTTCATAAAATTGCTTTTGCTGTATAAATTGTTTTCCTGATCACTTCACTTCGTATCAGTTCATATAGATCTTCCCAGGTTTTTCTGAAACCATCCCCTTCATCAGTTCTTATAGCACAACAAGTTATGTCTCAGAATAAGAGGAGAGTACCAAATGCCTTTACCCAATTCCCAGCTTACCCTGATATCTTGAGAGTCTTTCCAGTGCATTTCTATAATATATCATGATAACTCTCCCAGAAGCAGAGTCCTCAGCCTTTTCTACCTGGAGAATTGCATTAAAGCAATCTAGGCATGCTTCTAAGGACTAGACTCGATGTCCAGTTACAAGTAATTTTGGGAGCGTAAAATCATAACATCCCATAAGAGTCCTAAGTGATCAATACACAGTAGTCGATGACTATAGTAATCTACTGTTTGATAAACTCAAAGACTCTAGCTTCTGGGATAAGAATTCACTATCTCACAAAAACTTCTGGGAAAACTGGAAAATAGCATGGCAGAAACTAGGCATCGACCAATATATTACACTGTATACCAACATAAGGTCAAAATGGGTACATGATTTAGACATGAAGGATGATACTGTGCAAATTAGGAGAACAAGGAATAGTTTATCTGTCAGATCTATGGAGAAGAGAAGAATTTATGATCAAACAAGAGATAGAGAGCATTATAAAGGCAAGATGGATAATTTTGATTACATTAAATTAAAAAACTTTTGCACAAACAAAGCCTATGCATCCAAGTTTAGAAGGGAAGTAGAAAGCTGGGAAACAATTTTTATAGCCAGTGTCTCCGATAAAGGCCTCATTTCTAAAATATACAGAAAACCGAGTCAAATTCATAAGAACACAAGTCATTCCTGAATTGGTAAATGGTCAAAGGATATGAATAGACCGTTTTCAGAAGAAGAAATTAAAGTTATCTATAGTCATATGAAAAAATGCTCTAAATCACTTGTGATCGCAGAAATGCAAATTAAAACTATTCTGAGGCACCACATCACACCTGTCATATTGGCTAACATGACAAAACAGGAAAATGATAAATGTTGGAGAAGATGTGGGAAAATTGGAACACTAATGCATTGTTGATGGAGTTGTGAACTGATCCAACCATTCTAGAGAGCAATTTGGAACTATGCCCAAAGGGCTATAAAACTGTGCATATCCTTTGATCCAGCAGTACCACTGATAGCTTTGTATCCCAAAAAGGGACAACAACCCGCAAGTACAAAAATATTTATAGCAGCTCTTTTTGTGGCAGCAAAAAATTGGAAATTGAAGGGATGCCCATTAACTAGGGAATGGCTGAACAAGTTGTGGTATATGAATGTAATGGAATACTATTGTGCTATAAGAAATGAGGAGCAGGTGGATTTCAGAAAACCTGGAAAGACTTACATGAACCGATGCTGAGTGAAGTGAGCAGAACCAGGAGGACACTGTACACAGTAACAGCAACATTGAGCGATGACCAATCTTGATAGACTTAGCTCTTCTCAACAATATAATGATCTAAGACAATTCTAAAAGACTCATGATGGGAAATGCTATCCACATCCAGAGAAAGAACTATGGAGTCTGAATGCAGATCAAAGCATACTATTTTCTCTTTTTTTGTTTTTGTTTTTTCTTTCTCATGGTTTTTCCTTTTGGTTCTGATTTTTCTTTACAACATGACTAATATAGAAATATGTTTAATATAATTGTACATGTGTAGCCTGTATCGGATCGTATGTCATCTTGGGCAGGGTGAAGGGGAAGGAGGGGGAACATTTAGAACTCAAAATCTTGTAAAAATGAATGTTGAAAACTGGAAATAAATAAATAAAATAATTTTAAAAAAGAGTCCTAAATAGTCCCATTCCCAAACACATAGGCAGCAAAATGTTTCTGAGTTCAGAGGGAAGTCAGAGATAGTGACACATAGTTGTTGACAAAGCTCTTACCTGATATCTTTTGAAATTTAGCCAGATGAACGGGTATGGGAATGAGGATCCCTAGACTCTAGTTCCAGCTCTGACGTTAAATAATTGTGTAACTTTGTGTAGTCACTTCGTTTCTCTGGGCCTTCCGTAAAATGAAGTGCTAGGATCAGATGATCTCTTAAGGCTCCATCAAGGTCTAAAGTTATGTGATTCTATGGCATTGTAGAAGACACAGAAAAGGTTCTTTCCCTACTTTGTAATAACTTGCAGAGTGTTGGTGGATCTATGAATTGGTCTACTCATTCTGGAAAAAATTTGAAATTCGGCAAAAAAAAAAAAGATACTAAAGTGTTCATGCTTTTGACCCAGATATCCCATTCCTGGGTATATGCTACAAGATTAATGACAGAAAGAAAAGTCTAGTATATGCCAAAATATTAATTATAGGACTTGTCATAGAAAAAAACAAAAAAAAAACAACCCATCAACAGAGTAATGGCAGAAACAAATTGTGGTATGTAGATGAAATAGAATAGACTACAAGTAAATATGAGGAATTCAGAGAAACATTGGAAGACTTGTGAGCAGATATAGTGTGAATAAACATAATCAAGAGAACAATATTTTTATTAATGAAAATAAAAACAACTTTCAGAAACCAAAAATTAGATTAAATGCAATGAGGAACAATGATGAAATACACTTCCATCCTCTTAGCAAAGAGGTGGTGAAATCTGGATGTGGAATTTTGCAAAAGCAGCAGCTATTTGTTGGTTTTCATGAATTGTTTTCCTGGTATAAGGCAGAATTCTATATTTAGTGGGGAGTCGAGAAAACAGCATATTAGGAAGTGATTGTAATGTAAAAAAAAATTAAATGAGTGAAGATGTAATGGGCCCAAAGGGCTTAGAATTTGGGAGCCATTATCCAGAAGAGATTCATGGCAATGGCCAGGAGGACTATAACTATGATGAGGCAACTCCAAAATTAGAGGGCATAAGCATTTTAAATTATGATTTTAAATGGTCGTACAATTTTAAATTTTAATTTGCATTTTATCAATATTTATAGTTCAGAAGTAACTGTGCTTAGCACCTAGTTAGCAAGAATTGTTGAAATAAATGGTTCTCCAGCAGCTCCACCCTAGGCGAACTCCTCCCCTACCCAGCTTTGCCCTTCTCCCCCCAGGGCACCAGCCTTCCCAGTAGCACCCTGGGATGTCTGTCTCTTCCCCACAAGTCAGTGTTCCAGAGACTTTCCCCATAGGGATGGTGAGGCACACTCTTGTACTGGATTGAACTTGTCTTTATTACTTATTACAATATTTTTGCATCACGAACTCCAAAGTTGATTTGAGGGCACTTCTTAACTTCTTGCCCCTGCTTCCAAATTACTTTTAACTGGCCTCTGAGCCCAGTCCTTAGAAGAATGCCCAGACTGCTCTGATGCAATTCTCTGGGTAAAAAAGGCCAAGGACCCTGCTTCGGGGAGAGTTGTCACAATATACACTGGAGAGACTTTGGAGCATGTGTATGCATTCTATAACAGGTTCCAATCTGCTGACTTAATGGTGAAGAGAAGCTTTTTTGATTGGCTGGGAGTGCATTCAGAATGAACAGGCTAAGCAAATTCTTGGCCTCTCATTTAGTCTGACCTGTTCACTTTTTTTCTGGCTGTCAACATCTGGTGATAGATGTGAAATCTACTGTCTACTGGATTGGAAAATCAGAAGATCTGAATTGAAGATTTGATTTAATCAGCTTTGAATAGACTGCTCTTTCTCTGGGCCTAGACTCCCAAGTGAAATATGCCTGTGTGCTCATGATACCCTATTATGTGCTACTATATGCTCACATACCCTACTAGGCATAGCATGTACACTGAATGATCCCAACCTCGAGGAGCTTACCTAATCTGATAAACACTCAGAGAAAATGCATTTCCCTCTAAAGAGGGGGGCAAAGTCTAATCATATTTTTAAAGCTTTTTTAAAAAGTAATTCCGCTTTTTATTCTCAGAACAGTAACAGAGAGAATTGTTTGAGAATCTGAGGAAGGCTACAAGTCAATAGTGAAGGCAGCAAAGAACAACACAGAAGGACTGGGGGAAAAGAGAAAGGCAGGCATGAAGATGCCTCTGTGGGGACATCTTTCTTTTGTAAAACAGTGCGGTGACCTCTTTGGCCAGAAGAGGTCCAAATTCAGGGTAGAGGACTATCAGTATTGAAACCAATTTAGTGGGATGGGATATTAGGTTAATATGAACTGGTTTGTACATAAGGACTAATTTTAAATTTAATTATATAAACATTCATATATATACATGCATATTTAATTAGGTAAATTTTTAAATAATAATATATTTACCTTAACATAAATAGTGTGGTATAGCCAATAGGATACTATGCTTAGAGTCAGGAAGACCTGAGTTCTAATTTTACTTCAAACACTACTAGCTGTGTGACCCAGGGCAAGTCACTTAAACTATATGTCTCAAGCAACCTAGGTCTTATCTACTAATGTCATGCTTGGGTTGCAATCTGTGCCAGGGAAGAAAGTTCCCACACCAAGAATTTCTGATGAAATCAGTTCCTTTGAATATGCTGCTTAATATCTTGATACTTCCTTGGGCTCACAATCTCATTCATGTATATGCTGCCTATAACAATATCGATCTTAGTCCCTCCAAACCTTATCCTGTGAGATTTTTTTTTTTTTTGGCAAGGCAATTAGGGTTAAGTGACTTGCTACAGGGTCACACAGCTAGTAAGGGTCAAGTGTCTGAGGCCATATTTGAACTCAGGTCCTCCTGACTGCTCTATCGACTGTGCCACCTAGCTGCCCTCTCCTGTGAGATTTTTGTTCTTGTCTTTCCCTAAGTCCTACATTGATGAGATATGACCAATATCTATCAGGGCTCCATTTTTCACCCCACAACTGGAGTTAGGCTAGATTTTCCCTAAAAGGCAACAAAGCTAAGATTTGCTTGTGTCAGAGATGGGAAGGGCTCAAGTTGTGCCTCCCTTGGCACAACTTCCTTATGGCCTCTGACTTCCTTCCTGGTCGCTTAGAGGCAAAAAAGGTCCCGCCCATGTAAGGTTGGTACCCGTCACATGTGGTGGATGCTTGAAGCTGCATTTCTGCTGGCCAGATGCATTTTGATATGGAGATGAGGGGGCCAAAGTGCTACTGTATATCTTTGCTATGTGAGGGCTAACTAAACCTTTTCTTAACTCTTCAATGACTTATGAGTGCTTCCTTTCATCCGAATATCTGTTTCTATCTTATTACTGCTTCCAGTAGGAGGGTGATTTCCTCTGCTGAGGGAGCAGGGGGCAGATAGGCTTTCACTGCTAAGTAACTAGAGAGGTTACACAAAAAGTTCCAACAGACTTGATGAGTAATTGGAACAATGACTCATGAGAATGTCATGAGGGTAACATGAGGCTATCATTGGAGTCAGTGCTGAGAGCTCCCTGCACTGAGTTCCATAATCTTGGGGAGATCCCTGCTAGAAAGTCAGATAAATCAAGTAAAGGCCCTAGTCCTTGACAGCCTTTTGTCCTTTTTTAGGTGACTGAAATGGGGAATTATTCAAACCTGACCCCATAAAGGTGACTTCCCATTACAACAAACTCCCTAAATGGGATCTGCAAGGATGGGGGTGAAATTCCTCAAGGAAGTGGGTTTCATAGATTGGATACTTGCTACAACCCCCCACAGCCTGGCACACTCGATGATCAGACTGCTTCAGAGGCAATTAGATCTCTGGGTGAAGTCCCACCAGAATACCTTCCAATTTTAGTTATAAGTCTCCCTTGCCACACAACTATGTAAGTATGGGCTGATCAACTGGTGAAATTTGAGCAGACGGTTGGGACATCTGTGGCCTGGGCAAATATTGCTGTCAGTATAAATAGACACTGTGAATGGAGTAAGAGGGCCTGCCCTGCTACATGGGCAGAGGGTGGTTATGATACCTCCTCTGGGAGAGGGCTTTTGGTGTGTCTCCTGAAACATGGGACTGTTAAGAAAGCAATTCATGGTCAGTTTTTGGGACTGCTAGTAAAACTGTACGTGAAAATTCAGCCCCAAGGCAGTAGGGGTTTTACAGCCCCACCGGAGAGGTTATAGAGGGCAGACTCATTAGGCTCTTGGGAGTGAGAATCTATGCAAGTCCTTCTGGCAACCTCTGTGTAGATCATTGTAGGTAGAGACAAATGGGAAACCTTGGAGTTGCCCAAACTATCCGATGCAGTAAATACAAAACGATATCAAGACTCCAAGGACTGAAAGAGATTTCTTCTCTGGTGATGGAGATGAGAGGAGCTGGAGTATTTCGTTACACCACGACTCTGAATTGTTCTGAGGAAGGTCAATAGTGCCTGATAGCTTATGGTGAACTACGGGAACCAAACAGCATCACTACACTCATCACGACAGTCGTTCCTGACCTTATCGCTCAGGTTTAGGGTAAGTGGGATGGGGTTGTTGACTTCACCAATGCTTTTTCCTCTGTTTCTATGGTTAAGACTAGACAGGAGCAATTTTCTTTCACCTGGGAAGAAGTCCAGTATACATTCACGTCCTTGCCCAGGGCTACCCACATTCTCCTTGATATTGCCACATCATGGTGGTGGTTATTGTTGTTTGTCCTTTGTTCTTGAAGGGGACCATTACCTCAAGAAGATGATGCCATGACTTGCAAGTGAATTGGATTTAAGTAAGAGAGGGCTGTGCAAAGTCACTAGCCTCACTTTCTCCTCCGGAGACATCTGGGTTCAGTGGCAAGCAGAGGCCGGAAAGAAACCTCCCTTCCTGAGAACATTAACGCATACCATTACAACAATAATGTTGCCTGAGCTAGATGAGGCCATGGTGGCAGAGGCCCCAGATCACACAAAGAAGAACGGGAAGACTTGTGTTAACTGATGCTGAGTGAGGGGAGCAGAACTAGGAGACCATTGTACACAGTTACAGCCACATTGTGCAATGACTAACTTTGATAGATTTGGCTCTTCTCAGCAATGCAAGGTTCTAAGACAACTCCAAAAAGTTCATGATGGAAAATGCTATCCACATCCAGAGAAAGAATTACGGAGTCTGAATGCAGATCAAAGCGGACTACTTGCTCTCTCTCTTTTGTTTTGTTTTATTTCTCCTTTTTTGTGGTTCATTCCATTGGCTAAATTCTTCTTTGCAACATGACTAATGTGAAAATATGTTTAATATGAATGTATATGTAGAGCCTATATCAGATCGCATGCCATCTTGGGGAAAGGGGAGGAGAGGGAATGGGAGAAAATTTAAAACTCAAAAGCTTATGGAACTGAATGTTGTAAATTAAAAATAAATAAATAAATTTTAATAAAGAAAAGAAAAAACAGGAAATAGGACCATATGAGAAAACTAATTTTAACCACATTCAATGTGTTTAATGTGTATGTATATATACACACAAATGTGTATGTATATGTACACACAGTATATATATATATATATACACCTATAAGAAAATTAACTTGCCACATTCAGTTTTGATTACATATGTGTATATACATATACATATATTTGTATATATACACACATGTAGATATGCATAGCTTTATATATGAGAAGTCACGACTAGTTGCTGTTTTACTCAAAGTTCTGAGGCCTTCCAGAGTCATTTTCCCTAACACTATTGCGGTCATCATGTAAATTGTTCACCTGGTTCTGCTCACTTCACTCTGCATCAACTCATAAAAATCTCTTCTGTATTTCTCTGAATCTGTCACAGTCACATTTTATGGTGCAAGAAAATTCCATTGCATTCTTATGTCATAAATTGTTTGGCCATTCCTCAATTCATGGTGCCCATTTTGTTTCCAGTTCTTTGATAAAAAATACTGCTACAAATATTCTAGTGCAAATAGATCCTTTCCCTCTGCTTCTGACCTCCTTGGTGTAGGTATCTAAAAATAGTATCACTGTGTCAAAGATTACGTACCTTTAGTGACTTGTTGGATAGAGTGCCAATTTTTTTTTTTTTACAGGATGGTTGAACCAATTCACAGCTTCACCAAGAGTGCAGACATGTGTTTGCGCTACCAAAAACCCCTCTGACAATTACTATTTCCTCTTTTGTCATTTTTACTAATATGGTGAGCGTAAGGTGAAACTTCTGAGTTGTTTTGACTTGTATTTTTCTAATTATTAGTGATGAGCTTTTTTCCCCCATATCAGTGTTACTAGATTGCATTTATCTGAGAACTGCCTGTTATCTTTTTGATCACGTATCCATCGGGGCACAGAACATAAGCTTGCCTAAGACTATTTTTAAGAATTCACACAGAGCAAGCGTTCACATGGTGGTCAGAAGAAGCAATACAAGGACACTCTCAAGATCTCTCTGAAGAACTTTGGAATTGATTTTGTGACATGGGAGACACTGGCACAGCACCACCCGGCATGGCGTGCTCTTGTCAGAGAAGGTGCTGTGCTCTATGAGCAAAGCAGGATTGAGGTAGCCCAAAAGAAATGTTAGATGTGCAAATTTAGAGAATCCATCCCAAATGTTCACATGAACTATTTGTGCCTGACCTGTGGTGGGGCATTCTGAGCTCATGGTGGTCTGATCAGCCACAGGCAAACACACTGTAACTTTTGGTCTTCTTCAGGAATAAAGGACAACAAACCAACCCAATCCAATTTACATCCGCTTTTATTATATTATGGATATTAGATATTTAACATAAAAATTCGATTTAGTTTTTCCAAATTATTTCCCTTCCGATCCATATTGCATTTATTTCGCTTGTATGAAAGCTTTTCATGTAATCAAAATTGGTCATTTTCTCTTTTATGACCACCTCTATCCCTTGTGTAGGTAAGGTTTTCTCCCTTATAGTTGTTTGTGAATGATAATTCCATTCTTCTCCTTTTTTCTTTCTTTTTAAGAGATATGACTGTTTATTCTTAGGTCAGATATCCATTCATAGGTTATTATGGAATATGGCATAAAGTGGTGGTCTAAACCTAATATTTGCCAGATTACTTTCCAATTTTCCCAGCAACTTTAATCCTTACTTCAGTAGTGTCCCTGGGCTTATTGAACACTGTACTACTCTGCTCAATTGCTTCTAGCCCTTGTTTATCTAATGTATTTCATTCACCAATTTTTCTATTATTCTTTTAACCAGTACCAAATTGCTTTAATAATTACTGCCTTGTATAATTTGAGATCTGGTACTATTGGGCTCCTTTCATTTCTACTAGTTTCTAATACTTCTTTTTATTTATGAATTTTTGTTTCTCCATTTTTTTTAACTTTTGTTTTGGCTAGATATATAAAATAACCCCTTGGTAGTTTGCTTGTTTTATACTGAGTAAGTAAATTAATTTAAGCAACATGTCGTATTTGTTACATTGGTGTAGACCAACCATGAGTAATTAATATCTCTGCAATTTTTTGTTTTTCTTTATTTTTAAAAAACGTTTTTCAGATGAAAAACAAGTAATATATTTAAAAATTATTGGGTTCATGTACACTACACTTTTTGTTCTTTTATGTCAATGTTTGTGTTTATTAATGATTGTTAATTCCATAATGAGAAACTAAATTTCAAATAGAATAGGTGTCAAAAAGAAAAAAAAAGATTTTTGTAATTTTATTTTTTGGGGGTTTTTTTTGGTTGTTTTTTGGCAGGGCAATTGGGGTTAAGTGACTTGGCCAAAGTCACACAGCAAGTACATGTGTCAAGTGTCTGAGGACAGATTTTTGAACTCAGGTCCTCCTGTTGTAATTACATTAAAATAAATCCGAGGGGTATCATGCTGGATGGAATCCTTATCAGATGTTTTCTAAATTCCATAATTTTTTGAATGAGATTTCTTTTCCCATATCCAAATCCTGTTAGATTTCATTAGTTATATACAGAAAGGCTATTGATTTTCTGTGTTTATTTTACTTATGAAAATATTTATTTATGAATATGTAATATAATGTATAATAATATAAAATATAAATATTACTTATTTGAAAAGAGCTTGGCTCTTTTCAGTTTATTATATGAATGAGTTACACTAGTCCAAATTAAACAGCTGACCCCCAAATGGTTACATTATACCAGCTGTGAGGTTTTTAAAACTTGTGACAAGGGACAGAAGGGAATTTTTCAACTCATTGCAAGGAAATCCTCACTTAAGCTTAGTGAGTCACAAACACTTAAAACCCATGAACCTTCAGCTGGTCGTCCTCAGCCAGTGCAATCTCCACGAGAAACTGGCGCATGTTCTTGCGCTGGTCACCCTGTAGCTGAATTACTTCTCTATATTCTGGAGGCTCAATTACAGTACCATTTCAGGCAAATTTCTTCTCGAATGCCTTCCTTAGTTTCTTTTTATCGTAATCATCGGCGATCCCCTAGACAGCAGTAAGGGTCTTCCTGTCGTTCTCTGTTGAATTCTTATACGGATATATAAGTCCATAGCAGTCCCAGCAGGACGCAGGTTGTCATCCTTACTTGCATCAGCAAAGGGGTCGAAAGAGTTGAGGTTCTGGATAGCGGACGCACTATACGATTGCTTTTCTTCCGTGGAAACGGCCTGCCGAAGGCGGTGGCGGGAGAAGTCGGCCACTGGGGATGGAGAGTCGGGAAGCAAGGGGGCTCGAGAGGGAGGCTGCTGGGTCCTCGGCGGCCGCTCAGTGACTGGAGTTTGTGGGTTTATTTTATATTCTGCTCCTAATTTTTTAGTTGAATCTCTAAAGTTCTCTAGGTAAACATATCATCTGTAAATAAAATAAGCTTATTTCTTCTTTGCTGGTGAATATTCCCTGAATTTCTTTTTCTTGTTTTATTGCTATTAGGTAGCATTTCTAGAATTATATTAAATAGTAGTGCTGATAAGGGATATCCTTCCTTTACTCCTGATCTAGATATAGAAAGGCTTCTAATGTTTTACTATTGTGGACAATGCTAGTTCTTAGTGCCTAGTATTTTCTGTTTACCATTTGGAGGAAATGCCCTTTTATTCCTATGCTTTCAGGTATTTTTAACATAAAGGCCTGTATTTTTTGAAAGCTTTTTCTGTATTGACATAAAATGATTTTTATTTTTAATATGTTAATATTTTCCTAATACTGAGCCAATCCTGCATTCTAGGCATGTCTAACCAGATTTTAGTGGATAATCTTTTTTAATTTGCCGCTATAGTTTTTTTGCTAACATTTTATTCAATATTTTGTGCAACAATATTTATTAGAGCTATTGGCGTGTAGTATTTTTTTCTGTGATTTACCTCTTCCTGGTTTAAGTATCAGGACTGTACTTATTTCTATAAAGGAATTTGCTATTTCCCTATTCTTTCTTTCTCTATTTCCCAAAATAATTCTTCTCTTTCTCTATTTCTTTCTCTATTTCCCAAAATAATTTATGAATACTAGAATTAATTTTTGAATACTTGATAGAGTTCACTAGTAAATCCATCTGGGCCTGGGGCTTTTTTCTTTGGGAGTTCATTTATATCTTGTTCAATTTCTTCTTCTGACCCTGGGTTATACAATATCCCTATTGTTCTATTAATCTGAGATTTTGTAAGTAGTCACTAATTTATTTTGTTATTAGGTCTTTTTAGCATCTTATTGGTTAACATAATTTCTAATAATTTCCTCTATTTTGTCTTCACCTATTATGAATTCTGCTCTTGGATTTTTTATATTGTTGATTTGCTTTTCTTTTTTAAATCAAATTGTGATTTATTTTATTTATGGTTTATTTTATCTTTCCCCCAAAAAAGTTCTATTTACATTTAGTAATTCAATGCTTTTTAATTTTCAATTTTGTTTATCTTTTTTAATCACCTAAATTTCTATTTTCATGTGGGCCTTTTTGATTTGTTGCCGTTTTAGTTTTCTTAGCTGCACTCTCAATTCACTGAGCTCGAACAGAATGAGATGAGACTATATAACATTTGTACAACGTCTTCCACCAGCGATGTGCTGGTAAAAATAATAGCTGGCATTTATATATCCCATTTTATGCTTACAACAACCCTAGGAGGTAGGCACTATTATTATCATCCCTATTTTACAGATGAAGAAACTGAGACAAAGGCTAAGTGCCTTGCCCAGGGTCATACAACTAGTGTTTGAGAAAGGATTTGAACTGAGTTCTTCCTGATTCCATGCCCAGGGCTCTATCCACTGTGCCACATAGCTGCCCCGTACATGTTGAACAATCTCTGGAGGAAAGATGTATGGCCAACACACTTTTTAAATTTCATGTGCATTCACATTTTCTCCATTACTTTCTTAAGTCTAGAAATCAACAGAACTCTGACTTGTAGCATTTGCCAGTTTCCAAGATGTAAATTTAACAGTTGGCTCTTTCGAGCTCACCTCTGCTCACTCCTGCTTTCAATCATGCCAAGAGACAAAAGCCCAAGTTCTCTCTTTTGCTGATATACACACTTTTGCATAAGTACTGCTTCAGCTACATTCTGCCATCTTGCATTCCAAAAGTTTTGGTACTTTACACATTTATCTGTAAGAGGCGGGGAAGAGTGTTTCCATAATTTGTGAGAAGGGAGTGACATCAAGGAGGCTTCAGCCTCACCTCCCATGGAGTTTCCAGGGGGTCAACCTGCTGAGACATCATGTGCATACCTTCCTGGAAGGGCTGTGGCATTCAGGCTTCAGACCCTGGAACGGCCCCACCTAAGCTCTTGTGAACTTTAAACTGATCTCCTGGGGCCGCCACAGGCGTGTAGTATTGCACCGGCCTGGTTTCCTCATGCCTCACATCATGGGGCCCCACTCAGTTCCCTGTGCACTTACCTAGCAAAGGTCCCTGACTGAATTCAGTCCTAGGTCCCTGGGACAGTCTGGCTGAGATCTTGCTGGCTTTAGTTTGGTCTCCTGGGGTTTCCCAGACCCCTTTGGTTGGGATGCCATTGCCCATTTCCCTGTGGGAATGTGAAAGGGACCTTACAGGCCAGCTGTTCCAACTCACTCATTTTTACAGAGGAAAGTGAAGAAGGCAGATTAAGACTAGCTCAAGGTATGGCAGGTAAGTGTCAAAGATAGGATTTGAACTCAGGTCCCTGACTAAAACCAGTGCTCCTTCCACTATGTCATGATGGTGTGTGTGTGTGTGTGTGTGTGTGTGTGTGTGCAGTTAAGATGACTGAAAGCATTCTACATGTTCCTACATTTTACCTCATCCTAAATTAAATCCTCAACCTAGCTCATTATCTAGCTGCAGCACCTGTCTAAGATATGTATCTTGATAAGCTGACTCAGCAGGGTTCCCATCCATCCAGC
Organism: Phalanger gymnotis; assembly: GCA_028646595.1. Taxonomy (NCBI): domain Eukaryota; kingdom Metazoa; phylum Chordata; class Mammalia; order Diprotodontia; family Phalangeridae; genus Phalanger; species Phalanger gymnotis. Next base: position 28,731,736 of record CM053625.1, on the reverse strand, counting down.
TGTGCATCATAGTTTGGGCAACAGTTTTTCAACCACTTTGGTTTTCCAGTTTAGATACTTAGACACATCTCCATATTGCTGTAGTGGCTTTTTTTCCAAAGCCAGAAAACATCTTAAGACTACTAAAATAAACACAACAAAATCTCAAGGAAATACATAAGGCATCGGAATGGTGACCAAGATGGAAACCATGTCATGTGAGGACCAACTAGAGGAACCGAGAGATTTAAGGGAGGACATGTTCACTGTCCCTGGGGCAGTGAGGTGGCTCAGTGGACAGAGCCATGGGTCTGGAGTCTGGAAGACTTATCGTTCCGAGTTCAAATCCAGCCTCTGACACTTACTAGCTGTGTCACCCTAGGCATGTCACTTAACCCAGTTTGCCTCAGTTTTCTCATCTGTAAAATGAGCTGGAGAAGAAAATGGTAAATCACTCCGGTGTCTTTGCCAAGAAAATCCCAAATGGGGTCAAGAAGAGTCAGACACGACTGGCAAGAGACTGAATAACAAATGTTCACTGTCTTTGAGGAGACTTTAGAGATCAATGTTTGATCAAGGATAAGTTGATAATCTGAAATCTCATCACTGTAGAGATTGATACTTACTAACATCTTTTAAACTCCTTTTTTAGGTTTTAGGTTTAGGTTTTTCTCCTTTCTGATTAGAGGGCTGGAAGGGGGGACCAACACCCCCCCCCAAAGCCTTCTTTCATGGAGGGCTCAGAATTTTCCAGAACACTCTCCATTTTCCATCAGCGGCTCTGCTCGGTTTCCATTCTGTGTAATATCATACGTATCTCTAGCATTTAGGCCACTGGCTAGCACATAGTAAGCACTGAATGTTTATTGCTGTGTTGCCATGTGGGAGGATTGGAATTATTCTGTGTGACTTCAAAAGGCAGAACTAGGATCAAGGCAGAAGTGAGGGCTATATCTACAAGGAGGCAGATTTCAGTTCAACGTGAGGGGAGCCAATCAGAGTTGTCCCAAAATGGAATGGGTTGCCTTGGAAGGTAGTGAGCTTTGACAGGGAAGTAATGGATGACTGGTGATAAGAGTGTTCTAAATAGGATTTCTGCACTAGATGGTTTGCTGGGTTTCATCATTTCTGAGATCTCTTTGGGTTCTGTGATCCTATCATCCTAACTCTAAGAATCTATGATTTTTTGAGAAAGGCTAAAATATTGAGAAAAGAAAACTAGACTGGGCATCCAAATATGCAAATACCTGAATTCAAATCCTGTCACGGTCACTATCTGTGTGACCTTAGGCAAGTCTCTGTGGCCTAGTCTTCTCATCTGCAAAATGAGAAGGTTAGATTAGATCTCTTAGGTTCTTTCTAGTTCTAAATTTATGGTCCCAAGGAATCCATGATTGGTGTTGGGTCACTTTCAGTCATGTTAAACTCTTCTTGACCCCATTGGGGTTTTCTTGGCAAAGACACTGGAGACATTTGCCACTTCCTTTCCCAGCTCATGTTACAGATGAGGAAACTGAGGCAAACAGTCTTAAGTGACTTGCTCAGGGTCACACAGCTAGTAAGTGTCTGAGGCCAGATTTGAATTCCCAAAGATGAGTCTTCTGACTACAGGCTTGGCACTCCATCCACTGCACCACCTAGCTGCCCTGGTCCATGATTATCTGAGGGGAAAAAATACTTTGAAGTTATTGAGTTTGTATAACATTCAATATGTTTTTTGCTTTTTAAAGGGAAGTTCTTTGGCCAGCTGGTAAGTAGCTGCCACAGTAATATAAAAGAAAGCAATCTAACCAACCAGGTTGAAAAGAAATGAAGACGAAAAACATCTTGTCCATACTATGATGTATAGCTGGACAAACATGCTACCTTTGCGAGTGGTAAAATAGTAATTACTTTGATTCAATGAAGAGAAGCCTCTATCTGGAGCTGTGAAGTTACTCAACTCCTTTTCCCTACTTCTCTGCCATCTTTTGCCACCCTATCCTCTGTACCCCTAGCCAGAAAAAGGTGTCTCTCCCTCTTGGGGAGGGAATTGTGGGAATCGAGTGAACCACACTGACTCCACCTCATGAATCAATTCCGGATCTAGCTCAACTTCCTTTCTGTTCAATTATAGGAATTGTAAGAAAACGTTATTGCATTGTCTGAACCTAGCCCTGCATGGCTGGGAAGCTGGACTGCCTCTTTCTGTTGCTTAGAGACCTTTAGTTAGTTTAAAAAGGCCAAGGTCCCCCACTGTATCCAGGGTCGTTGCCAGTGGTTCCGACCTATGTCTTGTCAGTGGACTCTGATGACTGGAGAAGAGATTGAGGCTGATGACTTTACATAGCCCTGCCTCACTTAAGTCCAACTCACTTGCAAGTCAAGACATCACCCTCCTGATGTCATTGGTCCTCTCTGAGAACAAGGAATGAACAACAAGAGACCCTTAACTAAGGAACAAGGTTACGCTGACCAAAAACCCAGTCAGATCCAAAGATTGCTGCAAGTTTTCTCACAATCACAGAGCTCAAGCAACCCATATGTCTTATCTGAAAACTGGTGCTGTATTGGCCAATCAATTTCTGTTTCCTCGTTCCTTTGATTGAACATAGACGCTTGGAGGGTAGTGGGACACCCTTTATTCTCATTTCAGGAAACTGTACCTGTTTGCTCTCTTCCCCCCAATTATATCCTGTTAATTGTTTTCTTTAAATTCTTAAAAATCTGTCTCCTCCAGCATTCAGAGTCCAGTGCCAAGCTAAGGAGTCCGGGTTCCAATTTGTTATACAATAGGCATGCATTGCTTAATAAACCGATATGCTCGGAAGCTCAAACCTTTGTTTCCTCAGTTATTTCAGATTTCACTTCTCCCACTGCCAAATCTAACCACCCTATCCCAACACCATACAATCCTATTCCTTCCTTGACCTTTCTCCATCAATCAACCCTTCTTTCTTGTGCAACTTCCATTCCTCCCTCTCAACCCTCAAATATGCTTTCTCCCCTATCCCCAACAACTCCTTTCTTGACCCTGCTACTTCTTCATACTTTTATCTTTCTTCTCTTTCTTTCATCGCCAGGTTTCCTAGAGAAGAGGTACCCTTCTTTGCCCTCTTTCCTCCCTACATTTTCTCCCTTGGTAATCTCATTCACTCCCTACTATTATCCTTATGCAGATGACTCTCGAATCTGTATCTCCACCTCCAATCCTACACTTCCAACTGCCTCTTGGTTATATCAAATATTCAGCATGTCTAAAATTGCATTTAGCATCAATCCTAAATCTGCCTTTCTCCCTAACTTTGGATTTTTGTTGATAGCAACACCATCTGGCTTACACCCTTGAAGTATTCTTCACAGTTCCCACTCCTGAAGTCAATCAATTGACAATTCTTCTTGGTTCTGCCTGTACAACATTCTTGTAATTCCTGCTAAATGTCACTGGAAAGGGTCACACAACTGTGCCTAGGCCTACTACAAATTTTTTTTCTCTTTTTGACTGAGCACTGGCATGGTAATCCTTTTACTCTTCCCTACTTAGCTCTATCCTGTTTCCCACACTGGCTATTTTAAATCACTTCTCAAGACTCTTATGCCACCCACCATTTTCCACACTTATTTCCTGTGGCACCTCATCTCCCCAAACCTCTTACAGTATGGTTTCCAACTCTGCCATCTGGCTGGAACTGCTTTCTCTAGGGTTACCAACAATCTCTGCTTACTAAATCCAATGACCTTTCTTAGTTCTCATCCTTTTGATTTCTCCACAGCTTTTGACACTGCTGACCAATCCCTCCTCTTTTGGCTTTCATGACCTGCTCTCTCCTGGTGCTCCAATATGCCTAACCATTCTCTCCTCCATTCATATCCTGCCTCCAACCACAGGTATACCCCAAGATTCTCTCCCGGCCCTCTTTTCTTCCCTTTCTCTACCTTCACTCGGTGATCTCAGGAATTCCCATGGCTTTATCATCTCTATGCAGATGACTTTCAGATTTACATGTCTAATCTTCGTTTCTCTCCTGAGCTCATCCCCACATCACCACTCCCTGTTGGACATCTCAAATTCAACACATCTAAAACAAAACTCTTCATCCTACTCCATCGAACACCTCATCTCCATACATCCTCATTTTCTATTGAGAGCATCACCAGCTTTTTAGTTACTGAAATTCACAATGGAGTCATTCTTGACTCTCCCTTCTCCCTAATCACTGCCGTATCTTGTCAGTTCTGCTTCCACATCTCTCACATTCATCCTTCTTTCCACTCACGTGTCCACCAACCTCACTTGGGATCTCCTCTCCTCTCACCTGGACTTACACGTTTCCAAATTCGTCTCTCTGTTCACAATCTCTTCCCTCACAGTTGTACAACCTTCCTAAAGTGACGATCGGACATCATTCCTCTTAAGAAACGTCAGCGGTTCCCTACTTATCTGTGGGATAAAATACAAACCGTTTGTCATAGTATTTAAAGTTATACACAATCTAACTCCAGACTGCCTTTCGACATTTATTTCAAATCACTCTGCTTCATAAATTCTATATTCTAGCCAAACTGCCCTATTTATAGTTTTCTGACTTTGGTATTATTTCATTTCCTACCTATGGAGACCCACTACCATATTGACATTTGCATAGGCTGCCCCCATGCTTGGAATGCATTCTCTCCTGACTTCTACCTTAGAATTCTTTGCTTCCTTCAGGGTAGAAAGGAAGGCTCCCTTCCCTTCTATAAGAAGGTTTTCCCAATTCCCTGTCATTACTGTTACCTCTGACCTCAGATAATTTTTTCACTTATTTATTTACAAGCTATGTCTCCAAGTTATGTCATTGATGATTTTTGTTGTTCGGTCATTTCAGTTGTGTCCACTGTTTGTGACCCCATTTGGGATTTTCTTGGCAAAGATACTGGAGTGGTTTGCTATTTCCTTCTCCAGCTCATTGTACAGATGAGGAACTGAGGCAAACAGGGCCAAGTGACTTGCCCAGGGTCACACAGCTAGCAAGTGTCTGAGGCTGAACTTGAATCCAGGAAGATGAGTCTTGCTGACTCCAGGTCCAGTGCTTTATGCGCTATGGCGCCACCTAGCTGCCCTTATTCTTATAGTCTTTTTTTTTTTTGAGGGGGGAAGGTAAGGCAATTGGGGTTAAGTGACTTGCCCAAGGTTACACAGCTAGTGTGTCAAGTGTCTGAAGCCGAATTTGAACTCAGGTCCTCCTGATTCCAGGAACAGTGCTCTACTCACTGCATCACCTAGCTGCCTCACTGCCCTTATTCTTAAGGGTTGGGACTGTCATTTTGATCTTGCTATTCCTGGTGCCAAACACAATGCCTTGTTCAAAGTAGTCAATTAAACAATACTTGTTGAAATGAACTGCCCTTGGCCTTCTTTTCTTCACACCTACTGCCCTAGGTTGTAATTGTCTCCTTAACTCCTTTCTAACTCTTTCTAACCCATCTTTCACATTGTACCAGTGATTGCCATTTCTCTACCAAAAAAATTTACTGTCTATTCATTAACTTTTGATTCTGGCATTCAAGGCCTTCTACAATAAAGCTGCAAATTATCTTGTACTGTTACCCTTCATATAGTCTAAAATCCAAACAAATTAGACTATGTTATTGTCATGCCCTCTTCTCATTTCTCTGTACTTTTGCTCACATGATCCCCAATACCTGGAACAGACTCTCCCCCCTTTTATTAAAGTCTAATTTCAGGTAACATTTTCCTGATAAAAAGCCTTCCTAGACCTTCCTGCCCTATCTTCCAAGGTGATAGTGATTTCTACCCCCTCAAAGTTATCGTGGTATTTATTTTTCAAAAATTCTTCCTTGTACTTATCTCTTTTCCCCCTTGAAACAAAATTTGTGCACTTATCTTCCATCTTATACTTTAAGCTGCTTAAGACAAGGCCTCTATCATCTCTACTTTTCTATCTCTAGTATTGAAAGTGCAAAAAGAAAGCACTTCATGTTTTTTGAATAAATGGTTTGAGGGTTATACCCAAGTTCTCAACTTTGACTATATATACCCAACTGTAGCTGCATTCTCAGAGGTATCTGCTGGAGAGAAAGCAAGAGTCCTCATATGATAGATCTGGGGGCCCTGACCTAAAGAATCTTCTTTAGTCACTGCATCTATATCAATGTGAGCCTTCCAGCAGTTTCAGTCTTATGACAGGCAAATCTTCATGCAACTCCACAGAGGGCAGGGCCTTTTAAAAAGAGGAGTCCTTCAGGACAGCTCAGACCTTTTCTGCATTGTATCCTGAGCTATTTAGATTCTGCACAGATGAGCCTTTGGTAGATATTTGCCCTCTTTAATGGGTAAAAATGCTTCTGGAAAAATGTCCTTTTTACTAAAATGACCAACCTAACAACAGCTAAGGAAGTATCAATCACCTGTCATCCACGAACAAATGAACCACCCTTTAAGGATTGCTGCTTTTTCAAAGAACAAGTCAGAATCACCTTTGTGAAACAATGTATTCAACATGTACCAATCATATTGGGCCATATGCACACATCACCCAGCCTGCATTACCCACCATTTTTCAAATTCAAGCTTGAGGACATCTTCACTTTTTAGGCCCCAGAAAACAAGGGGGAAAACTGGGTACAAACCATCTCAAGCCTACTTGAACTAGGTAAAGTCCTCGGGCGATTTGCAATCTTTCCTTATGTACTGACTCCTTTTCAACTGCTTACAAATATGCTCAGGTCTCATCCACCCTTAAAAATCTTTTACTTGATTCTATTGCCCCCTTAAAATGTTACCATATAGCTTTTTCAAGGAATTTGGCTATTAAAAGAACTATCTACACTCACTACCTCCACTTTTCACTTCCTATTCACTTTTCAATCCCTTAGAATCTGGTTTCCAACCTTATCACACAATTGAAAATGCTCTTTCATGTCTATGAACTGATGCTGAGGGGAACAGAACCAGAACACTGTAGTTACAGCCACATTGTGCAATGATTAACTTTGATAGACTTGACTCTTCTCAGCAATGCAAGGATCTAAGACAACTCCAAAAGACTCATGATGGAAAAAGCTATCCACATCCAGAGAAAAAACTACAGAATCTGAATGCAGATTGAAACATTTGCTCTCTCTCTCTTTTTTGTTTTGTTTCTTCTTTCTTGTGGTTCATTCCATTGGTTATAATTCTTCTTTACAACATGACTAATGTGAAAATGTTTAATGTGAATGTATATGACAAGCCTATGTCAGATTGCATGCCATCTTAGGGAAGGGGATGGGGAGGGAGGGGAAGAAAATTTGGAACTCAAAAGCTTGTGGAATTGAATGATGTAAATTAAAAATAAATAAATTTTAAAAAAAGAAAGTGCTCTTTCCATGGCTACTCTTAATCATCAAATTGCCTTCTTCCAGTTACAGCCAGGAGTAATCCTAATTCCCTCTCTCATACTTCATATATCACCGAGTTAATCAGTTGCTATGTCTCGTTGATTCTACCTTCACATTTTATCCTGCACCCATCGTCTTCTCTCTACTCACTTGGTTACCAGCCTGGTTCAGACTTTTATTGCCTCTTGACTAAACTGTAAAGCAATGGCCTCCCAATTGGTTTTCTTGCCTATAGTCTCTTCTCTAATTCACCCTTCATACAGCAGCCAAATGAATATTCCTAAAGCACAAGTCTGGTCATCTCACTTCCCTGCAAAAGAAGCTACAAAGACTCTTTTGGTGCTCTAGGATAAAATGCGAACCCCATGGTTTGGCTTTTATAGCCGTCCACAATCTGGCTACAATCTCTTTGTGAATTTATTGCAAATTATTCTACATTCCAGTTACACAGACCAACTTTCTTTCCCCTGCACACATTGCATCTCCCGCCTCCATATCTTTGCATAGACTGCCCCACATGGCTGGAAGGCCCTCCTTGCCTCTACTTGATGCAATCCTTGGCTTCCTTCAAGGTTTCCTATACGGCAGGCCCATCCTGAAATCCCCACTTCCCAACCCTCAGTTGCTAGTACCTACACCCAGAAATTACTAAGTTAATATTTTGTATTTAATTTTCTGATAATTCTCCCCCAAATTCCTTGAGGACAAGGACTATTTTGTTTTCGTATCCCTCGTACCCAGCATAGTGCCTAACTTATAGTAGACAATAAATGTTGCTGAATGGATGGTAATGGGAAGGGAAGGGAAGGTGTCTATGTCAACATATGAGAGACCTCCCAGGTGGGAGTTCTAGAATATTTTACCCAATGTAATTTTTCTATTTCAAAATAAAAACCAGAAGGAAAAGCCCACACTATTACAGTTTGTAAAATGGGAAGTTTATTACATCTTTGAACTATCTTTATACACTCTTCTTCTATTGGTGCCCCAAGCCACAGGGAACCAAGCCGGCTGCACTTCCCTCTGGTTGCTTATTTGTTCTTTTCAAAGTCAGTTGGCTTCTTCCTCTTGGATTTTTCAAACTCCTGGGTTCCCCAGGTATAGAGGAGGTAAGAGGCTATGAAGGCTTTAAGAACCAAAACCAAGAAAAAGTAGTAAGTACACACAGAAGACCACTGGTCTAGCAAGACTATAGTAGACTAGGTCTTCGACTTCATTAAGGCAGCACTGAGTGATACCTCTGTCTATGCCCATCACCTCCACCAACCATTTCTAGATCTCAAAGGGATTATGGAAGGTTACACTGCATCCATTTTACAGGGAATTAAAATATTTGTTGTTGTCCAGTCCTGTCAGTTTGTGACCCCATTTGGGGTTTTCTTGGCAAAGATACTGGAGTGGTTTGCCACTTCCTTTTTCCAGATCATTTTACGGATGAGGAAACTGGGGTAAAACAAGGTTAAGTGACTTGCCCAGGATCACACAGCTAGTAAGAGTCTGAGGCCAGATTTGAACTCCCAGGCCCAGCATTTTGTTACCTACGTGCCTGAGCTAAAACAGGTATATGTCTAACACAGAAATATGTTTTGCATGAAAGCAACTGATATCAAATTGCTTGCCTTCTCAGAGAGGAGGGAGAGAATTTGGAACTCAAAATTTCAAAAAATGAACACAAAAAATTTACATGTCATTGGGAAATATTTAACAAAATAAAACAAGTATTTAAAAAAATTGCAACTAAGTACCACTGACTGCTAGGATCGAGAACATTCTTCCTAGGTCTGTTTTCATATAAATTCATTTCAAAGACTCATCACCTACTCCCACCCTCCTATTTCTGATTAAGTAGTCTCAAGACCTGGGTTCAAACCTAGGGCTTACCATTTATTAGCATGTAACTATAGGAAAATTATTTCATCTCTGAGAGCCCTATCTGTAAAATGGGGCTATCTACCAACCTCACAGGGTTGCTGTTAAGTAAAGCGCTTGGTAAACCTACATAGATGCAGGCCATTATTACAACGAGTCCACCTTGAAGGAGCCACTTGGGTAGATTTAAAGTTTCCTGCACATGGAATACAAGCCCTTTCAGGCTGTAATTTTATAGACTAAAAGGAAGGGGAGGAAAAAGGGATTTTACAGGTCTAATAACCACACGGTCCACTGACCGGCGGTGGGCTGTGAGTCAAGGGCTCCTCCGTCTATTTCACCTGCCTCCCCTTCTAGGGTCCTTCGGGATACACTTTGGTCCCTAGCTTTCAAGGGGTCACTCTAAATTCTAGTCTTCCGTCCCAAGACCCGAAGCTCTCGAGGTCACGCCTAGGAAGCAGGGAGTCGGGGGAGTCTGGACCCTGGGGCACCCCCCGCACTCCCGCCCCAAGGCCAGGCCTGGACGGCACTTACGGGGGGCGACTCGCAGAAAGGATTCCTGCGTCCTGCGGAACACATTCGGGATGCCCTTCGTGATGTAGCTGGGGAAGGCCCTCTGCTCGAAGGGGGACAGGCTGTAGGAGATGATGTGCCTTACGCGGATCAGCTTCCCGAACTCGCGGCCCATCTTCCCGGCGTCTCGGGTCCCTAGAGGAGCAGACACACAGTTACCGGTGCAGGCCGAGGCTACGGAGACCCCGGGGTCCGACTGCGGCGCCGGCTCCGAGGGGGCCTCCCCGCTCCCCTGCCCCGGTCCCGAGGCCCGCACCGGTCTCACTGGCTTCAGGACGCTTTGCCCTCCAAAGACTGCGGGTCGTGCCCCGAGGCCCTTATACTTCCGGGGCAAATCGCGGGTTGGATAAGGCAACTTCCGGGAGAGACCATGTGGCTGTTCTCGCGGGGAAAAGGGAATGCGTCTCCCCTCTCTGAGGAAAAGTGCACAGACCCAGCGGAGACTCTCCAGTCCGGCAGAGAGAGAGGGACCCAGCGCCGGCCAGGAGAGGCTGCCGGTGATAGGCTGGGTTGGCTGCCAACGTGGGCGCCGGGACTCCCTTCTCCTGGGGCTGCATCTTTCTTCCCTGAAACCTAGGAGATCCTCTTGCTGTGTCCCCACTTCTAGATTCTTCTCCCTAATGCCAGGAAATAAATAAAACTTTTTCTGTATTACTCATTCATTCATTTACTCCGTTCAGACATTCGTTCACTCCATTCATTCATTCGCTCAGGGTCACACAGTTAGTAAATATCCCAGACCGAATCTGGACCCAGGGATGGGAGTCTTTGTGACTCCAGGCTCTGCGCTCCATTCACATCGGCCACCTAGCTGAACTTACATTCTGTTGTTGAGGGAGACCACCCCTGCAGAAATGGTTGGTTGGTGGGTCCCTGTCCTTCTTTCTGGAAGAGGACCAAAACTCCATCACTGTGCTAGAGTCAAGTTCCAGTGTGTCTGACTGGGTCTAATCAGACCAGTACGAGCTCAGAATGCTCTACCATAGGTCCAGCACAAAGAGTCTTTGTGAACATTTGGAGTGGATTCTCTAAATTTGCGCATTCTGCCATTTCCTTTGAGCTACTTCAATTCTGCTTTGCTTCTAGAGCACAGTACCATCTCTGATGCGGGAACTCCATGCTGAGTGGTCCTGTGCCAATATCTCCCATGTCACAATCAATTCCAAAGTTCTTCAGAGTGCACTTGTGTTGCTTCTTCTGACCACCTGTTTCGACAATCCATCTAGCAGCTATTGTGGGGGTGAAAGACCAACACGAGCCCAACAACAAGAACGCTACCAGCACGCTGCAAAAGCACAGGTTCTTTTGATCTGCTTTAGCAAGGAAAGCAACATTAAGGGGTTGACAAGCTTGCTTTAATTCAGCATACAAATATCATTCACTTAGTTCAGGGGAAAAAGCCAGCACCCTGAACTT
>CM053625.1:28659661-28720037 GCA_028646595.1 Phalanger gymnotis | reverse complement strand
GCACAAAAAGGATTTCTAGAAATCTGGCATTTTTCTTTTCCCTTTCTACTTGGGTAACTCTCAATTAGCTAGTCTACCCCCAGTGGGTTATTGTCATCCATCTCTGGGCTGAGGCTCATAAGATCTCTCTCCAACTCCAGTATCATGCTTAATTGTTCTTTGTACCGTAAGAACTTTTCCTTCTGGAGTAAGACATATTTTTAAAATGTCCCATATGGAAAAGGCTGATATTGGGAAGTGTTCTGGTCCATCTTCCCTTAATCTTTTACTCATTTGTTTTTCAATAATCTCCCATCTTTCTAAATCAATTGTACCTGCTTGTTTTTGTTCTTCTGTTATACAAAACCTCTTTCTGTTACAAGTTTTCTTAATACTTGCAGATACAGATCCCTATCTTTAAATTGTATCTGTCCCATAGTTAAATTTTCTAAATCTACTTTTCTAACTCTCTAAAATTTCTACAATCCCCCAGTAAGCCTAGTGGAGTAATCCTCTTACCTCTCATTTGAATATGCTCCAGAGCCTGTATTGGTAAGATGTTACTTCATCCTCAGTCCTCAACTTGTCCCTGTTCCTGGTGCCAACTGTGCCAGCGGTGGTGTGAATATATGATGAAGTAATGGACACAAAAAGACAAAGACATGGGGCTAGGAGAGTCATACAGTCAAGCTATAGACTGATTTTAATGGAATTACTGACAGTATTTTATACAGGTTAATTGCTGAGTCATTCTGACTTCAAAGAAGAGTACAATAAAGCATTGATTAAGTTTTTTATCTCCTTGTTCCTAGGAGTGAGACACTATTTTTCTTCAAGGCTAACCATATTGAAACATTTATGTTCTCTCGCGTATATATAACCAGACTGAAACATTTCTGTCATCACCCATGTGGGTAATCAGCTACAAAGGCAGGTTTTCTTTGCCAAGTCTTCTTATCCTAAAACTGGCCTTGCCATGCATAGGCCCATTTTCAATTGACCCTGCCTTGCAGAGGTCTAAGAGGCCTAAACAGGATATAGCTGGCTCCCCACATGAATTATTTTGTTCATTTCTGATGAGGGAGGTTCATTCGATGTCTATTCCCCCTAACCTTTTCTCAAAGTTTTTACATGTGCTCCAATAGTGAGAATTAGCATGTTTTTCCCTATTTTTCCTACTTTCTACATTAGCGTATTCCTTTAACCCTTTGTCTCTTTTCCCATTTTAGACTCTCAGCACAGACTCAATCCACCTCCAGGAATTCCATTTTTCTTATTTAACTCCCTTAATACCTTTCAAAGACCTTAAGGCATTGTAAAGAAACTTGTTTCTCCTCTCCTTCTTCAAATATCAACATTACATCATCATATAACACCTTTCAACTGGTTTTCACTGGACTATTGCCTTTGTATTTCAAGGCTGTACTTTCAGCTCTGATCTTTTCTTTTTTCTTTTTCTTATTTTTCCACAATAGTATTTTTTTTCAATTACATGTAAAGATAGTTTTCAACATTCATTTTTGTAAAATTTTGAGTTTCAATTTTTTCCCTCCCTCCTTTCCTCTCTCCTCCCCAAGACAGCAAGCAATCTGATATAGGTTATACGTATATAATCATGTTAAACATATTATTTGTCATGTTGTGAAAGAAGAATCATAACACAAGGGAAAAACCACGAGAAAGAAAACACAAAGAACAAGTGAAAATAGTCTGCTTAGATCTGCTTCAGACTCCATAGTTCTTTCTCTGGATGTGGATAGCATTTTCCATCATGAGTCTTTGGAATTGTCTTGGATCACTGTATTTCTGAGAAGGCAGCTATGATCTTTTCATCAGAAATACCTGAAAGTACTTCTCCTGTTAAAATGTGAGCTCCTTTAAGGCAGGAACCAAATTTTTGCTTTTAGCCCAGTATCTAGCACATAGTATTATGCATTAGCACAGTACCAGACATTAATAAATGCTTTATGACTGACTAGTCAAAAAAAAAATGACCACTGTTCCTGCAATCACTTTCATTCCCAAATCCTGGGTGCTAAAATCAGCCTAGGGCAGGGGTGGGGAACCTGAGGCCTCCTAGGTCCTTGAGTGCAGCCTTTTGACTGAGTCCAAGTTTTACAGAACAAATCCTTTTATTAAGGGGGTTTGTTCTGTGAAGTTTAGATTCAGTCAAAGGGCCAAACTTGAGGACCTACAGGGCCACATGTGGTTGTAAGGCCAAAGCAGCCCCACCCCTGGCTTAGGGGTTGCTTGGGCAATAGTCAAGATAGGATCTGCGTGATTTCAGTCACCTATTTTACCTTTTCTATCCTTGCCCCTTCATCTTTAAATTCTTACTGTTCTCATATCCTAGAAGAATGTATTTCAATGGGGCACAATGTAGGTCCTGGCCAAAACCCATCAATCCTATCAAGTTAATTGGACAAATTGGCAAGTTTGGTTGGAACATAGTTAACATACAGGGAAATAATATGCAATAAGCCTGGAAATGTAAGGTTAAGCCAGACTGTGACGAACTTTCAATGATCTAAAAGGTAGTTTACATTTTATTCCCTAGAGGCCAGAGGAAGCCATTGGAGCTTATTAAGCAGGAAGAGGACAAGGTCAGATCTGTGCTTTACAAATATCAACTTGGCAGCTGTGCAGGGGCTGACTTGGAGAGGAAAAAGATTTGATGGAGGGAAATCAATTAGGAGAATATTGCAGTATTCCAGGTGGGAGGTCATGAGGGCCTGAACAGGGATGGTGGGAGAACAAACTGAGAAGAGGCCAGATATGGGGGATGTCCTGGAGGTAAGAATGACAAAATTTCTCAACTCAGTAGATGTGTGGGGGTAAGGCACGGGTCAGTTTCAAGGATGAGTGACCCTGAGTCTGGAAGGATGGTGTAGGTCTCCACAGAAATAGGGATGTTAGAAAGAGGGAAAGGTTTTTTTGGGGGAAAGATTATAAATTATCTTTTGACATTTTGGGTACGAGATAACTACTGAACATCCAACTGGAAATGTCCAGTAGGCAGTTGGTCGTACAGGATTGGTGCTCAATGGAGCTGATGATGTAGATATGAGAATCATCTGTATACAGATGAGAGTTAAACCCATGAAAGCAGACGAAATCACCAAGAGAAAATAGGACAGAGTTGTGGAGGACATCCCTGGTTAGGCGGCAGGACCTGAATAATGATTTGGCAAAGGAGCCTGAGAAGGAGCAGGCAGGCAGGAGAACCATTAGGGCAATGTCATGAAAATTTAGTGCTGAGGGAATATCCAGGAGAAGGGGTAGGTCACCAGTATAAAATGCTGCAGAGAGGTTAAAAAAAAAGGGTGAAAACTGAGAAAAGGCCATTAGATTGTGCAATTAAGTGATAATTGGTGATTTGGAGAAAGCAGTTGCAGTAGAATGCTGAAGTCAGAAGATTTTAAAGGACTGAGAAGTAAGGGAAAAGATTAGCAATGTTAGAAGGCTTTTTCTAGGAGTTGAGATTCAAGAAGAGAGACACAGGATGATAGCTTGAGGGTGAAGGTTATTTAGGGATAGGTAAGACTTAGGAAATAAGGAAGAAGATTAAAAATTAGAGAAGGAAAGAGAGGATTATCACGGGGGCAATTTTCCAGGGGAGATGTGAAGTAATGGAGTCAAGGTCACAAGTAGAGGGGTTGCCTCTGACAAAGAGAAGGGTCACTTCTTTATCAGAGAATGGAGCAAAGAAGGAGAGAGTAGGATTTTAAGGTATTGAATAGAGGAGGTAGAAAAGAGGTGAATGGCTTTGATTTTCTCCATAATGTAAGAGGCAAGGTCTTCTGCTGAGAGGATGGGTAGGGAAGTGGTGTGGGAGACTTGAGGAGAGAAGAGTAGTTTTGGAATAGTGATTATAGATTTATTAAAATATTCCATTTTTAAAATTGTGATGGCTGGTTGTTCAAAAAGCACCCCAAGTAAGTCATACCATAGTGACAGGTTTTTGCAGGGAGGAGAATAAGGAAGGGGCAGGCAGACCTGTGATTCAATTGTTCTAGAAGACACCCTGAAAAGAGGCTCATTCTACTAATATAAGTGGGCACCTACTCTGCAATTTATAATCTTAGGGAGTTGCCTGGGCATTGAGAAGTTAAGTGGTTTGCCCAGCATCACACAGACAGCTTGTTTCAGAGATAGTTCTGGAATCTGGCTTCCTGACTTTGCCTCTCTCTATAGTCACTATTCCCTACTGCCTCTATCACAGCATTTTATGATTAAGTAAATATTGATACAGCTCAATTTGATTCAGAATTTTCATCCTATTAAAATACAATTAAAATAATTAAATTTGCAGCCTCAAGCTTTATACTATCTCCAAGTGTAGGAGTTAAAATCAGAATTTCATTGATTTAAAGACAAACAAATCTGCTTAGCAGTGAAGGGTCATGCTTTTATGTGAGAGATTTTTTTTTTTTTCTGAGCTTGGCAGTCAATGAACTTAAAGATTCTGACAATATACCATAGTTTTATTGGTCTGAGTAATGCATAAACTGGTTCTATATTTTGTAGAATTGGAGTGTAATGCTTGCCTTCCAAAAGTTAACTTTTTTTCGGAGTAGCACCATATATCTCCAACTTTAATATAAGCTCTTAGAGGTGTTCCTTGACTCATTTTCAGAAACATAACATCCAGCCTCCTCCAAGCATTGTACTAAGAGCATAAACTGTTAGGAGAAAATTTTCCCAGGGGGCATTCACCACCATTCAGAGGCCAAAACATAACCTTTTGTTTAATTATGCCATCTTACAGTCAAGACTTTTCAAAACCAGAAAATCTGTAGCTAGGCATCCAAATACAAAAAGAGGCAGTCAGAAATTTCAAAAGGAGTTAAGGATAAACATGGAAAAGGACCCAAAATATTAAGCTTCTTACCTAGTGTCATTGGCCACCAGATCAAACTATCACATTTTATAAAGAACAGTTCTTTGCTAAATCTCCAGGGAGAATGAAGGCACCTAACAGATCTTTGCTTTTTTGAAAGCTGGTGAAGTGACTTTTCTGGCCTGCAAGTTGACATTAAATAGAATTGATAAAATTATCACCACAGCTGGGGGCCCTTGTCATCAAACCCCTCCCCTACCTCACCTTAAACTTTTTAAAGAGAGCAGCCACAGCCTCTCTGTGCTTTAGAGCTGAATGTGGCATGGAGAGATGCAGGCTTTGTTAAATCTTCCCAAACTATGGCAATGACCCGTGCATTTATCCTCTACTTTTGCTGCTCAGCCTGGATGTTTTCCTCTGGCCTTGGGTCTCAAATCCTTGAGGATGAAGCTGGATCTCTAGCGAGTGGGGAAATGTCCCTTGAGGCTAAGCCTCTGCCCAGGGGTCAGCCCCTAGATGGAGAAAATAGCCCCAGTCTCCTTCCACCCCTCCTCAAGGTCTTAGTCGACCGCCATCTTCCTGGGGCGCCAAGGTTACATCCTGACTCAAGAGCCCTGCGTTACATGAAGAGGCTTTATAAAGCATATGCCACCAAGGAAGGAATTCCTAAATCTGACAGAAGTCACCTCTACAATACTGTCCGTCTATTCACTCCGAATGCACAGCACCCACAGCCCTCTTGGAGCCAAGTCACAGGTATATAGCAGCAGACCCCCTCAGGCGTGATGGGGTAGGGGTGGGGTGGAGAGAAGGTGTTCTAGAAAGGGAGAAGGAAAGGGGATTGATCATACCATTTCATCGCCGTGCTTGATTCAGATGTTAATTGTGCAATTTTGTATAGAATATGTATATTTGTTCCTTAAGACTCAACTATAGAGAAATATCTAACACCTGTTTTTCTACTAAAAGATTCCCATCTCACCCCCCCCCCATTTTATTTTTAATTTTCCTATGCCAAGATAGGCGGAATCATAGACTTTGTAAGCAAAGAAACCCATTATCCATTTCAATAGCAAAACAGAAGTTGGATAAAGTATACATAAGAGAATATGGCTTTTAAAGTCAATGAAAACTATAGGCTCATCCCCAACCTTTCTGGTTTCTCTTCACGTGAAGATAATCTCCCCTCTTGACTCTAACAGTCAGATTGCTTTTATCAAGCACCAAAGGTGTTAGGGATTTTTCTTGGTGATAAGTGTTTCAGGAATGAATATACTAATAAATGTCCTTTACCTTGTCACTGTTGTTTAAGGCCATTTTAAGGGTGTCTGATTTCCCCCTCCTCCCTTACCTGAAGGGAAAACAGAAGTGTTTTCTTTTGCTATTTTTGCTATGACGTTGTCCATTTGATTTGATTTCCAAATGTTCTTCCTCATTTGTATTGAAGCACCTGTGGTTTTTTTTTTTAGGAGGTCTTCAATCAATGGATCTGCTGTTTAACCTGGACCGTATTACTGCCCCTGAACACTTACTCAAGTCTGTTTTACTATATTCTTTGAAAAACTCGGTTTCT
This sequence comes from Phalanger gymnotis, assembly GCA_028646595.1. NCBI lineage: Eukaryota > Metazoa > Chordata > Mammalia > Diprotodontia > Phalangeridae > Phalanger > Phalanger gymnotis. The sequence continues at coordinate 28,713,645 of CM053625.1, read as the reverse complement.
TTTTCTTCCACCACTAAGTGTATGTGCTACCTAATTGTAAAGGAACCTGAATGTTCTAGCCTATCTTGTTTGAGGTCTCCACAGCCCTTCACATTTAATTTACAATTTGAATTTAGAAAAAATCACAAGTGGATTGAAATAGATGTGACCACCTTGCTTCAGCCGTTAGTTGCCTCCAAAAAGAGAAATATCCACATAGCTGTGAATTTTACTTGTCTCAAAGATCAACCAAATCCAGTGCAGGACGAGTTATTGGACATGGCCATATTAATGGCCCCATCACTATTAGTATATCTGAATGACACAAGCGCTCAGGCTTACCACAGATGGAATTCCCTTAGATACAAGAGAAGGCACCAAACCTCACCTGACCAGAGAGATCTGTTTCTCTATCCTATGGAAGAAGAGCTGACTCAGAGCAGAAAATCTTCCCGTCACCGAAGAGATGAAAGAACTGGAGACCCCAAAGCCAAGAGTCCCAAAATGCCAGTTTCTAACAACCTGAGTGAATATTTCAAACAATTTCTGTTTCCCGAGAATGAGTGTGAGCTGCATGACTTTAAACTGAGCTTTAGCCAGCTAAAGTGGGACAACTGGATTGTGGCACCACACAGATACAATCCTCGCTACTGCAAAGGTGACTGTCCCAGGCTTGTTAGGCATCGTTATGGTTCTCCTGTCCATACTATGGTGCAAAACATAATCTATGAGAAGCTGGACTCCTCCATCCCAAGGCCTTCCTGTGTCCCTGCTAAATATAGCCCCCTGAGTGTCTTGACTATTGAACCCGATGGCTCTATTGCTTATAAAGAATATGAAGACATGATAGCAACAAAGTGTACTTGTCGTTAGCCTGTTGTCTCGGGGGAAAAAAAAAACCAAAAGCTTAGAACTTTAGGATAACATTCATGCTGAGTCCAGCTGGGTCTTCAGGAAGGCTTCATACAGTAAACCATGGGCAATGAATTTTGATACATGATGTCTAATTCTATATGAAATATATTGGGTAGACTTAGCATGTTCTGGTAAATATCATTGTAATAAGTAGGTTCTGGAGCACTATTGAATCTTTTTTTTAAATTACAAATTAATATATATTTTGAAGTTCTTAATATGCCTCAAGGAAGTGAATTTTTGTTTAAATAAGTGACGTATTTGCTTCTTTTGAAGTAAAAAATCCATTGGTGTAAATGTTAGCTGGAAGTGAAGACAAAAAAAAATTGACAAGACAAAATGCTATCTATAGCCCTGATGGAAAGAATAAATCCGTGTCAATAGTATATCTCTTCTGTGTCATTTTTGTGAAACCTTTAAGAATTTTTTTTTATAATGGATGTTTGGTGGAAATGCGTTTGAGAGGGGTGCCAATGGATAGGTCTTGGTAATTAGGATGAATGGGGTGGAGCAAGTGAAAAGCATAAAGGATTAAATGATACTGTTCTAGAGAAGATCTAAATACCTATTTGCCTGTAATTCCTTCCTCCGAACTGCTTGCATTGTTACCATGATGGAACATTGGGTAGCAAAGAACTCAAGAACTAAAATCCTAGTACAGTTTGTGGAACCTATTTTTTTTTAGTTTATTTACTAATCTAATTTTCTCTAGGGTAATTGTAAATTATGAATTTGATACATGCATTAAATTTGCCTTTAGGTACAGTCCAGGTTAGTACATATTAGAAGTAACACACCTTCATTTATCACACTTAAGGCATTAGTTTTCTCCTTAAACTTTAATAAGAGAAGAACTTTTCTAGAAAGAAAGGAAAACAGTGACAGCGGAAAGTTCAAGGATAAAGCTGCATTTTGTCCTTGAATATATTTACTTGGCACGTTCCATCCAGATGATAGATATGACTTAATGTGATGTACTGGCCAAAAATATCAAGGGCATGCTAAGAACACTTTTAAACTTAAGCTCTGGATTGCTTTTTTAAAAGTTTATTTTAATTGCTACTTTGGGGATTAAAAATAAAACCCTTCATTTCTAAGTATATTCTCCCTACCCAAAGCCTTATAACAAAGTCTTTTTTTTTTCCTTAAAAGGGGAGTGGGGTGGTGGGGGAGACACGGAAACCCAATCAAAAGATCATTTATATCTGACAAAATGCTCTCCTCTTCAATGAAGGGAGAGCAGTACATTTCCCCAATTCTTCTCTGGGGCTAGCTTGCTCATAATTATAAAGGTTACTTATCTTTTCCTTTGTGCCAATTCCCAGGGAAGTTTAATAACACGTTAATTATACTAATGAATTCAAAGTGTAGTGGCAGCTCTATTTGGTCAAAGTCCCTGCACAAAACAAAGCCTCTTCTTTTTTTTTGTGAAGGGAACATGTGTAAATTATATGGGAGGAAAAGTCAATTGTCACCTGTGACTTCTGGAAGAAAATGTGACAAATTAATGGCCTGTTCAACTAAAATAAAGTTAAAGTATTTTAGATGTTTAATGTGATGCTGCCCTTATAATTATCTAGAGTTTGACCATGCATTAACACAGCAAGCAAGTTTACCTCCTAAGTTACTTCTCTGACCAATAAAAATAATTAGGCAAGTTTAGAAATCTTATCCTCTAATACAATTAATGCTTCTTCTGTTACCCCTGCTATCTGCAGGTGGTCCTCAAGCATCTTCCCAGCACAGAAGGGTTTTAGGAATCTATTTGCCATTATGCAGGATGGCAATTAGGAAACAAAAGATATTTTCGGCTATTTGGATGGGGGTCTCCTGGTCATATTAAATGAAACTTGTTCTATTTATTTAATAAATGTTAACTTCTCTATGCTGATATCTTTACAGATTGAAATATTGCCAGCTGATTAAAATTAGAATAGTTGAGCCTAATGAGGTGTCCCTCTGGTCTTCTCTAAAGGATAGATACTGTTATTGGTTCTGGCAAGAGAAATATCTGCTGCTAATATGGCAAATTACTTTTTCTCTTTGAATTTGAATTTTGATCACAAAGTATGGTGTGGCATCCAAAGAAAGAATTATGGAGTCTGAATGCAGACTGAGGCAAACTATTTGCTCTCTCTCTCTCTCTCTTTTTTTCCTTCTTTTTTCTCATTGGTTATAATTCTTCTTTACAACTTGACTATTGTGTAAATAAGTTTAATGTGAAGGTATATGTAGAACCTATATCAGATTACATGCAGTCTTGGGGGAGGAGAGAAAGAGGGGGAGAAAATTCAGAACTCAAAAACTTGTGGGACTGAGTGTTGGAAACCAAAAATAAAAAATAAATTAAAAAAAAGTATGGTGTGGAGCAATGTGTTCCACACACAGGTTGTGATGGGAGTCATTTTCAATAAGGGACTTTTTCCAACACTTGAAGCACTATTATATACATTTTTACTGATCTTTGCAAAAACACTATGCTGTTATTGCCTCCATTTTATAGATTAAAAACTGAGATTCGGAGAAGTTAAGTGACTTGCTTATGGTCACAACTCTCTGCTGACTGCAAATCCAACATTTTTCCCAATATGTTATACTGCTATTCTTATTTGAAATGGAAATATTTGCAAGTCAAGGGAAATGTTGATCCAATCATCAGTGGCAATGTGGTATTCCCCAATGATGTTCATGAAGTAGCCCCAAAATATAATCTTATAGTCACACTCTTTATCAGTGGTTCTCAAAGGATATGCTGATATACATCAGTGTGCAATGAGTTATACAGAAATATATAAGAACATGTGCCATTCCCAGTAAATAAGTAATAAGGAAAGATGAGGCAAATCAAAGAATAATAAGAGAAATGCAATTCAGAACAATAACTTCTCACCCTGAAAACTGGCAAGCATGACAAAAGATAGGAATAGTCAATGCTAGAGGGATTGTGGAAAGATAGGCATACTAAAGGGTTATAGGTGGGGTTGGGAATTGGCACAACCGTTGTGGAAAGAAATTTAGAATTATGCAAAGAAAGAATAAAATGTCCATATCCTTTGACACAGATATACCACTGCGAGGCATATACCTCCAAGGAGGTTACTGATAAGAAAGTCCTCAATGTACACCAAAATATTTATAGCAGCACTTTTTGTGGCAGCAAAGAGCTAGAAGAAAAACAGTAGATTCCCATTAATTGGGAAATGAGTAAACAAATTGTGATACATGAGTGTAATGGAATAATACTGTGGTGTAAAAACACTGAATAGAGTACAATATGACAGATGATAAATGCAAAAGCATGGAACAACTTAAATGACCTGACTCATAGTGAAGTAAGCAGAGTCAATAAATAAATATGATTACAACAATGTAAACAGCATGTTGCTTCATCATCATCTTTCAAATTGTTTTTATGAGTTGACCTTTGACCCACTTGTTATTTAGGATTTTATTATTAAATCTTTATTTCGGTATGGATCTTTTGTGTTCTCTTGTTCACTTTTTTTTTGTATTATGGTTTGTAAAGGATATATTTATTTTTCTTCCTTTTTTACATTTATTTCCAATACCTATGTCTGAATATACAATTTTTGTAAAAGTTTCATATGGTGGTGAGAAATGCATATATTCTTTAGAGGATGCCATGAGTTTCTTAGATCTAGTTTCTGCATTGATTTTTTTCAATTCTCCATTTTTCCTTTTTGTTTATCTTTCTGTTAATTTGTCCCAATCTGAGAGAGGGACATTAAAGTCTCCCTCCTGTTGTTAAATCTTTTTGTAATTCAGTTAATTTTCCCTTTATTAAATGTTATTACATTTAAAGCATGTAAGTTTCATGTTGATATTGGTTTGTTATCTATAGTACCTTTCATTATAATTTCCTTGCCTCTATCTTATTAATTTCTGTTTTTATGTCATGTTATGATTGTAACTCCTGCTTTTTGGAGTTAATCTGAACCATAACAGGTTTTGTTCTGACCTGCCATATTTTATTCTTTGTTTATCTTTGCTTTTCTTCAGGGGAGGGGTATAAGCAGCAGATCATGGAGTTTTGTTTTCATGTTCTCTTCGTGTCACTCTTTTAAAAAAATTAATTGTATCAGCAACATTGCGTGATGATCAACTATGACTGACTTAGCTCTTCTCAGCAACACAAGTACAAAGGACTCATGATGGAAAAATACTATCTGCATCCAGATAAAGAATTGATGGACTCTGAATGCAGATCAAAGCATACTTTTTTCGCTTTTTTTTGGTGTGTGTTTTATTTTTCCTTTGGGTCTGTTTCTTCTTTCACAACTGTGACTAATAGGGAAATATATTTTACATAATTGCACACATATAGTCTGAAAAAATTGATTGTTTTACTTATTCACACTTGAAGTGATGAGTTAACTCTATGTTTTCCCTCATTTATCTCTAATATTGCTTTTTTTCTGAATTCGCATGTTTATTTATTCCTCTTTTAAGACAATGCTTTGTCTCTGGTTATTGTTAATTAATCTACCTTAAAGAGAACTCTATTCTTAAAGGCTCTCTTCCCTCACCCTCAAGCCTGCTGTTTGTCATATTCGTTTCCCTAATTTTGGAGTTTTATTTAACATTCTTTTTTTCTTTTACTTAGTTATCTAATTCTTCCCCTCTTTTCTCTCTCAAGCAAATAGTTAATTAAAATCTCCTCTCCTCTCTCCCCTTCAATTTCTTTTATTAGTTTTTCTGTACCATTTTCTAAAGAGGATTCCCTGCCTCACCCCTGCCTTGTTCTCTTCATTAATTTTCTTCCCTTTTTGTCTATTCTAAATTTTTATTCTTTGATTTGTGGTGTCTATATTCATTTATTTCTTATTTAGTCTCTTTGTGTTCCTTAAGGAATGAAAGCTTTAAAGCACCAATTTTCAGTTCCTTCTAAATTTCTATGTTATTGACTTACAAATCTTGCCCCCTTCTTCCCTTTTTTCAGTTGTGCCACACTCTCAGAAGTATTAATTCCTTTAGGAGGCAGTAAGATTAGAAGAATTGCCTCATCGTAGATATTTCCTTTTGTCCCTGATCATGCGTTCCAATTCTCCATCTTGCTTTCCTGATGATAGTTTTCTTTCATTTACCATATAATCTCCTTTCTAGGTCCATGTTTTGCCACCCTTCTAGGAGCTAGTTGCCCCAAGGAGTTCTAATTTTCCCTTGAGGCATGAGGTTGGCCATAGAGGCACAACACTCTAACTGGAGTGGTCTCTCTGAGCACCAAAGCCCAGGTGCTCAGATGGCCCATAGACCTTTACAGACTACTTCTCTCTCTCATTTGGGAGTGTTCTTTAGTCGGAGCCCTTTGAATCATGGAATCAAAATTTCCTCCTTTCTTTCCCACTGTCTCTAATCTCTCGCTCGGCCACCTCACTCACTCTCCTGTAGTCCCTTGTCTTCCTAAGAGACTGTAAGAAGTATTTCCCCTTCATTTTTTCCCAATGACTTGATTATGGCACACTAGCTGTTCTCCTGTATCTTCTATGTCCCCTCTGCCCTTTTATGCACTACAATTTACACTGACTCACCTATAGGGAAGGGAGGGGCTAAAGTTTAGACTGTAGTGTTTCAGGCCTAATCCTTCCTTGACTGTTGCTTCTCCTAGTTCTTTAAATTCTGCTTTCATCTTTAATCTCTTTTGTACTTTGAAAAAGATATCTCTTCATGGTCCCTTTATTTTTATTTTCTATTTTTAGCCTGATACATGTTTTTCTATATTTTTGTTTTGTTTTAATTGTCTTGATGGATGGGGTAATTTATTATATTTCATTTCTTTGGTAGTCGTATTTATTTATCTTATTTTTGCAAATTGAATAATCAGCTTACTTCTTTTTTTAAAAAATTAGTCAACAGGCATTTATGAAAAATTTACTGAGTATGGTGCCAAACACTGGGTATACAAATACAAACAGAGAGAAAGACAGTCCATGTCCTCAAGAAGCTTGCATCCTATTATGAAAAGACATCATATAAAAAGAAGGTGAAAAGAGGATGGGAAGATGAAGGTACCTGGAATGAGGGAATGGTGGAGAGTCTGGAGTGAAGCCTGGACACCCTCTTTAAATGGAATCTCTGGGAGGAGTCTTCTAATAAGTGGGAGAGGCCTTGGGCAGAGGGTGCTTCCAATGTGTGAATTCCAGGACATCTTTGTTTTTCCGAAGGTATTATCCTATTCCCTTCTGCTGTTTCTGCTGGGTACAGAATAGTTTTGTGTTATTTGAATTTCCTTTTCTTTATGTTTGAATGTATTTCTCCTTGTAGAACTTGGTGTTTCTTATTGGACTAAACCAGTGGTGGGATTAAGCCAGTTCACACCAGTTCAGCAGAACCCATACCTAATTTTATGTTGAGTTCCAGCAGGTTGTTCAAATGGCACTTGTAATCAGGGTTCTCTCTAAGGTGGGCGCCTGGGCAGCCACCCAATGGGGAAATTACAGACATATATTCCCTGCCCCCCCCCAAAGGCAGTGCTGCGTCCTGGCCCGGGAATGGGGTCCAGGAAGGAGGCACAGGGGAAAGCAGGAACGCAGTAATGAGGTGCTAGCACAATATGGAAGGAGGAAGGGAAGGGGAGAGCCAGTCCTGGGATGGGAGGGCTGGCTACGCCCCCAGCAGAAGCTGTCACCACTGTAGAGGGAGGGGAAGACGGGACGCAGAGGGGTGATAGCAGCTGCAGAGGCTGCAACGGGTTTAGAACCTCCCCCCTCTCTTGCTCCCCCGCTCTCCATTTGCTTGTGAATGAATCACCTGCTGAGCAGGGTCTCCAGGGGCCAGCAGGGAAGCCAGAGGGCTGGGACTGGATCTCTTAGCTCAAAAGCGAGAAAAAACAAGCAGTTACTTTAGGCTTCCTCCCAGGGCCTTCTGCCTCTTGCCTCCTTGCCACTCCTACTGTACCTAGGGAGAAGAGGCAGAAGGTGCTGATGGTGGAAGCCACCCAACACATGGCCTCTGCTGCCTGACCTCTCCTCCCCTCCCCCTACCACCACTCCTGACCGCTGTCACCCTCTGGCCCCTACACACCTGGTCTGGCTCTTCCCGACCCCGCTCCCTTCACCAGCACCCTCTCCCCTTCTTGTAATCAGGCTGCCTCTTTCTCCTTGGCCTTAGCCTGACTAGAGCTGGTCCCATCTGATCCTGATGACTGAGGGACCCTTGTGTCATGGAAACCAAAGATGCTATGGGCTCAGAGGGAGTGTTCCCTAGGGGGCAGGAGGAAGGGGGTGGGGGGAGCTGTGCTAAAAAGTCAGATTGTCCTTGGTGCCTCAGACTTGGCCTTTTAGTGTATATAAAGCTGTTCAAGAGAAAACTCCGACTTCTTCCCTGACCCTGAGCTCAACGTTAGTCCTGATGTCTCCAGGTCTCAGGATGGTGTTGGCTGACTCCTGGGAGAAGTTGAGCTGTGACTCCATGGGTACAACAACTCCATGTATACATCCCAACACAAGACCGTTTTTTCTGAGCCGGTCCAGTGCCTTATCACAAACATACTCACACACACACACGCATTCATATACATTCACCAACATTCACTCACACACTCATACACATTCACACACAGTCACAGACTCATATATATACATTCACATATGTTCACTTACACACTCATACATATTCACATACTCACATACACAAGCTGACACACACTCACCAACATTCACTCAATGGTCTTTAGGGCAGAGAACCGGTTGTTAATTTATTTAAATCCCACCACTGGCCTAAATCACTATGTGTCTTGGACTTTGCAAACATATGTTGCTGTTGTTTTCCTAGTGGCAATCTGGATTGTTTCGATTCGTATTTTGTCTTCTCTATTTAGAAGTTCTGGGCAGTTTTCTCGTCCTGGAGAAACTTATATGATCTGATGATAAGTGAAGGGAGCAGAACCAGGAGAACACTGCACACAACCACAGACACATTGCTTCTGTGATGACTAACTTTGATAGACTTGGCCCTTCTCCACAATGCAAGGTTCTAAGACAGCTCCAAAAGACTCATGACGGAAAAGGCTATCCACATCCAGAGAAAGAATTATGGAGTCTGAATGCAGATTGCAACAAACCATTTGGTCTCTCTTTTTTAAAAATTTGATTTGATTTTTGTTTTGTTTCATCTTTCTCGTGGTTCATTTCATTGGTTATAATTCTTCTTTACAACTTGATTATTGGGAAAATAAGTTTAATGTGAAGGTATATGTAGAACCAAATCAGATCACATGCTGTCTTGGTGGGGAGGAGGGTGGAGAGGAGGCAGAGAAAATTTGGAACTCAAAAACTTGTGGAAGTGCGTGTTGTAAACTAAAAAAGAAAAAAAAAAAGAATTAACTTTAAAAAGCTCCCTTTTGGGGCAGCTAGGTGGTGCAGTGAGTAGAGCACCGGCCCTTGAGTCAGGAGGACCTGAGTTCAAATCCGGCCTCAGACACTTGGCACACTTACTAGCTGTGTGGCCTTGAATAAGTCACTTAACCCCAATTGCCCGCCCTTACCCCCTGCAAAAAACAAAAACACAAAACAAAAAAAAGCTCCCTTTTTCTTACACTTCCACCTCTTCCTTAAGCAAGTGAGCAGAGTTAAGGTCTGCGCTTATTACCACGGAATGGTCAGATGAGGAGAGGATGTGTTGGCAGACTACAGAAGATGCAAGGAAATTGCTGAGTGGATCCCAGAGCACGAATCCGTTGGTTGGGTTGGGTACCCTACCAGAGCTTAGGAAAGGAAGTGCTGAGTAAACAAATTAGAGATTAGTGTTCTCTGCTGTCTACCTGAAAGGTTGGTTAAAGGAGGCAAACAGGCTAGGTGATATATAAATTCATATTGTTTATTTCCTTAAAGCTAGCAGAATACATACATGTATGGAGCCAGATGAAATCTGACTGTCTGAACAAAAGAATGAGAAGGCTTAAATACATTTTGAGAATAGACTCAGCATGTCTGTGTTACTCAATTTTATGATCTCCATGTATGTTTGACCATTATACAAGAAAAGGACTTTTCTTAATTGAATAGGTTGTAAATACAATAAGATAAGAGAGTTGACAAAGTGTCAATTGAAATTACAACCCAGGATCTCTGTGTTTAATTTACCATTAACATGCCATAACAAAGTACATGCCCATAAAATATTAAGATAAGAAAAAGTCACATTATTCGAGATAGTGTCTCTGGTTAAGGTTCTCATCCTTAATGGCCATAGACAGAGGAAAGAATGCTCCTCAAGTCAGCCGCATCTGGCCTTGTTGACTTCGGAGGAGGTAGTGTCTGAGTTTCCTCAGAGAACAAAGAAGCTGTTAGGTCCAGGCTCTTCTTCTAGTCGGTTAGTTCAGGCTCTGGTCCTTATTGAAGTTATTAAATGATTATCAGCTGTTAATATATAAGGCTGTTACCTTATTAGGTTTTTTCTTGTCTTGGGCAGGACAAACAGCTGCGCTTGCTTTTAATTCTCTCTCCTTAATTCTTCTTTTGGGGAGTTTTTGAGAGTGGAAATTGAGAAAATGTCTGGAACTCCATCTTGTTGGTCACTTGACTTAGAAGTATCTCTGTGTGATTTTTGTGATGAGCCAACAACTTCTTAGCTTTCCCCTTAGGTACAGGGAAAAGTCCCAACTCTGAGGTGCTTCAGTGAGGTTTCACTAGTTTTGTTTCCTTTTCAGGGGTTCTAAGGCAGTGGTTGATTGGAAGACAAGGTCTTATCCGTTACTTCTGTTCCTAGATTTACACTTTGCATTCTTTGAGCATTAAAATTTATTGAGGAGGCGAGGAAATAATAACAAAGGGAGGAGGGCAAAAAGAAAGTCCGCCCCCACAATAATGAACGCGTTGTTCACTACTGCATGGAGATAAGGTCTACCATCATGGCTTTGAATGGAATCTGCAAAACATTTTCCCAGAGGCAGCTTCATTTCGCTGGAAATTTGAAGAATGATCCTGATGACTCAGAGGATGCAAAGTTATCAAATACCAAAACAAAGGTGCCATTGTGTTTGTCCATGGCCTGAATTTCTGACTTGATTTTTAATTTTCCTGTAGACCTAAAAACCTGATAACAACATAGGTTCAGTGAGATAATGTATGTGAAGCGTTTTGTAAACCTTAAAGCACGATAGAAATGATAGGCAATCATTCTATCAGACAGGTTAATATATGTGCTCAAGGGCTTTTGTTCAGCACTTCATACACTAGGGTGTCTTCCATCAAGGAGACGGATCAGCAAACAAATACAAAGGCTAAAAACAAGACATTGTAACTGTCAAAAATTACATGTCTGTATGATTTCATGTTTATTAAAGGGAAGAGATTTTTATTTTTGCTGGGTTTTTTTTTTAGCAAATGTTTTACATTAAACCAGGAAATAGACTGCTTTCTTTCTTTTTTCTTCTCAGATGCTTAACATTTCTGGAACTATAAACTTCCTGACTGAATGGTTCATTAATGAGAGTCCAGTCACTTCCAAAGACACTTGATGTGTCCACTTGGCCCCCACCCAGAAATTTGGGCTTTCACTTTTCTTCCCTCATTGATGCAGCCTTTCAGAATCACTAATGAGAAAGATGTTGCTCTGAGGTGACCAATAATGCTACAGCATAAATTTGGCTAAATACGTTTACTTGCCGATTAAGGACTCCTATTGAGGAAACAGTGTCTTGGTTTCCAAATATTAATACAAGGACTCTAGTTGAGGTGGCTATGTTATTGGAGATGAGAGCCCTCGCCTTAGGAATAACAATTTAGATCATGGGATCATTTTTTTTTTTTTAGAATTGTAAGGGATCTTAGAGATCTTCCAATCCAGTCCTCTCATTTAATAGATGAAGAAGCTGAATCTCAGAGAAGGCAAGACTTGTGCAAGTTTACACTGGTAGTAAGTGACAGCAAGTGTTTGAATTCAGGTCCCATATATCCAAGATCAGCACTCTAGATTGAAGGAGAAGGAAAATGGGCCATCAGATACTGAGCCTTTTTCCCAGGGTAATGGTTGCTGGGCCTGTTTATTAAGTGGGAGCAAGGGCAGCTAGATGGCTCAGTGCCTGGAGTTGGGAGAACCTGACTTCAAAGGCAGTCTCAGACATTTATCCACTGTGTGACCCTGGGCAAGTCACTTAACTTCTGTCTGCTTCCGTTTCCTCAGCCATAAAATTCAGATAATAATGACACCTACCTACCAGGGTAGATGTGAAAAGTAAATGATAATAAGGTGTAATAAAGAGATAAAATACAATAGACATAAAAACTGTAGTGCCTGATGCATAATAAGCAATATAGATGTTAGCTACTATTATTATTAAAGGATTGGGAGGTTGAATTGGAACCCTTTTGCCATTCCCATTTGGGATTTTAGCACAGCTCTTGTTTTTTTTGTGGCATTTTTTTTATTCTGGCCCCAAAATATAAAAAAATCCAGTGGAATGAAAAGGAAAAAAGACTGAATTTATTTTTCCTTTTTGTACCTCCTTGGCTGTGCTCATGAATGTTTTCTGCTAATTGTCTTGGCCTCCAGGTTACCTATCAGCTAACCTAGTTATGGTTCCTTCATAGCTCAGATGAAAGAGAAAGCAAAGCTCTTTTGCTTCATGGCATTGGGTCGAGGGAAAGACACTGAGAATTATGCCTAAAACAGAGTGGCTAGGTAGTCATTAGGAGAAAGCCTAAAGCTAAAAGGAAGCATAAGAATATGGAATATAGAGCGTGGTAACTTAGCAAAACCCAGGAATCTCTGATCTAAAAATGAACCATACCTCAAAGCTTATCCTTTCACAGAGTTCTCAGACAACAAAATATAGTGTCAGCCTAGAGACTCTGCTTCTAGATTTGTTGGTGGCAACTCATATTGTAGAAGCTGAGAACTGCTATCTCATTAAGGGGGCCCATCATTGGATAACAACTGGATCTGGTGGGTAATTAAAAAGCAAACAAGCTTGCTCCAAGGGGAGCAATTATGATTAAAATAGCTGTCGGCATAAACAGTGGCTCAGGATTCATTTGATTTACCAAAGGAGCATCATGCTTTTGTTGAGAGATTTCTGTCCACTAGCTGTAACTGGGGTTTATGGTCAAGGTGATCACCTCTTTTTCTGCTACTTACACATTTTCCTTATTCTCATCTCAAATTCTAAGGCAATCAAGGGGATGTGTTTTGATATCTCCTTATTAATTACTAAAATTATATTTTTTCATTATTTAACCAATTAGTTCTGTGCTGCACCAAAACAGTTTATTAAATATTTCTTTTTTACTTGGACGGGGGGGGGGGGGGAGAGGCAGGGGAATTGGGGTTAAGTGACTTGCCCAAGGTCACACAGCTAGTAAATGTGTGAAGTGTCTGAGGCTGGATTTGAACTCAGATCCTCCTGATTCCAGGGCTGCTGCTCTATTCACTGTGCCATCTAGCTCCCCCTATTAAATATTTCTTATTTAATAAGCTAGAGAAACCGCTTTCCCCATAAACTTTAGATCATCTCTATCAAAACCCCTAATTTTCTAAGCTTAAATAAGGAGGAGAAAGGAACAAGTATTAAGCACCTACTACGGGCCAGGCACTGTGCTTAGTGCTTTACAAAGATTATCTCATTTGATCCTCACAACAACCTTGTGAAGTCCATGTTATTATAATCTCTGTTTTATAGTTGAAGAAATTGGGGAAGACAAAGGTTAAGCCACCTGCCCGAGGCTACAAAGCTAGAAAGTGTCTGAAGCTGAATTTGAACTCAGGTCCTCCTTACTCAAAGGCCAGTGCTCTACTCACTGCACTACCTAGCTGCCCCTCATTCAGCTTTTAACAAAAGATTTACTAGTTAGAGCAGAGAAAGAATATTCAACAAAGATACATATTGGGGATACTTGGAGTTGATTCAGATGAGCTTTCATCTCCTAGTTATGATTTTCCCATCATAGTCTACTAGCTAAGCCTCAGAGTAAAGCTTCATAATTATTTTGTACTTGAGTACTCATTAAGTAATGTCAATAGCCTGAACCTTCAACACCCTGAACCAATCAAATCTCAAAGACAGCTTCAGAATTTAAGATATTTCTCCTGCCTCAAAGGGAGACAACACATAAAAAAAAAATTATCTGCGGGTATAAAAGGCCCAGGGGTCCTTGCTCTATATTAGTAGGTCATATGATAGAATCAGAGCTTTTGGTAAAGCGTAGTAGTCCTGTGTCTCACAGGAAGGAACAGAGTTAATAACTCCTGTCTCATCCAAGCCATGTGAGTAAATAAGCAGCCTGGATTAGTTTTGAAAGTTTTTGTTGGGGGAAGGGTCAAAGGAGGAAGTCACATATGCGGGGTGCTGGCCCTGGTGGGGAACCAACATTGAAACAAAAATAAGTGATTATTCACAATATATCAGTGGTGAGAAAGATCACAGTCAAGAACACCTTTAACTAACACTAAAACTACTAACCTCAATTCTGGAACTAGTTCTAGAATTCTGGAATTCTAGAATTCTGGAACTAGTAATTTTCTCAAGATACCAATTAAAGTCTCAATTTGAGGATTCTCTTCACATTTCTTCAAACGATAAAGGTTAAACTCAGTTCTCTAAGGAAATAAATCCTGACAGTCCTTTTTCTTTGTCTTCTCTCCAGTCATCATAGTTAATAGGCTCTCCGGGATATTACATAAACTCTGTCTTCTCGCAGACCCTTCATAAAATGAAAATTAAACTGTCACTCCAAGACTCCATTGCTTGTAAAAGAAATTATTTTTCTAATTATTAAATTAGGATGCAAGCCTTTTCTCCTCTGTTTCTTCATTGAGGCCCTCCTCCTGTAGAAGGGCAGCTTTTGAAAGACATGGCTGATTGAGGGTTAGGGTAATATGCTCTTTAATCTTGAGCTGGACCCCACCCAACCTTCTGTTTAGAGTGTAAATAGACATGTAATAGATGTGGTTTTAGAGTATGCACAGATATTCTGCTAACTGGTTCCAATCTGCTAACTACATGGGTAGAAAGTAGCATCTTTGGCTGCAGTGTCAAAGTTAGAACTTGGGGAGCATTCAAAAGGCCTTATTTAATCTTGGCCTTTCTCTTGGTTTGTCTTCTATTAAAATGACTTCTTCTTGACTGAAGTCATCCAGTGAGAGACAAGAGGCTGTGGAGGCATTTAAAAGAGTATTAGATTCTTTCTCTCAATTGGACCAGCTCTCTTGGTTAGAATCCTTCACTGACAGCATCAACTGTAATGGGAGAGGTTTCCATTGTTCTTCTCATTTGAGGCCCCAAGGGTTGAGTAACAATTTCTGGACCTGGCCCAGCAGTGGCTAAGACGAGTACTCATCTGGTAGCAATGCTACAGCGGAACCAATACTATGTAGAAACTATGATAAGTCTGAGACTACTCTCACCAGAGATCAAGGCAGTATAGGAGAGAGTGTGCCCTCAAGGTGTTTGAGGGAAGTATTTGTTTGTGTATTTTAGTTATATCTTCAAATAATTTTTTTAAAAAAGTTAATTGATATTAATTGGTTAAATGAAACTGGAGTGCTAGTCACTGGTGGTGACTAGTTATTAGTACCAGAGTGGGAGCTCATGACAATGGCAGTAGAAAAGATACACCCCAACCTCTTAGAGGTACTCCTAGACCAGTGCTTCTTAAACTGTATGCTCATCTACCTTTTTTTCCCCACAGCCTCACCAACATTTGTCATTTTCATTTTTGGTCAACCTTGCCAATCTGATGAGTGTGAGGTAGAACTTCAGAGTTGCCTTAATTTTCATTTCTGTAATTATTAACAATTTGGAGCATTTCTTCATATGGCTATGAAGCGCTTGTGTTTCTGGAGGCCCTTTTCCAAGCAATTGGCATTAAGGCTCTTTTCTTCAGAATCCTATTGAAGCCCTTCACTTTGTCCTGATGACTGAGTCCAAGCTTCCCCCTTTCTCTGGAGATCCAGATCAGAGCCTCTGTGTCAAAGGGGCTTAGTTGTGTGTTAGTAGGAGTTGACTTGTAAAGTTGGAGGAGGGGAGAGGAGCAAGGAAAGGAATATGGGCTTCACTACTTCCTTCTACTCTGCTGTATTTTGCAAGCAGTCTACAAAGTCCCTATCCTACTTTCTCTAGTACAGTTTAAAGGATCTCACAATCAGGAAGCTTTTCCTTAGTCTAACCCAAACCATTCTTCAAAGAGTTTGGACACAGTGTAAGGTTAATGGGATATAAGAATTAAGGCAGGTGCCCTTTTACCTCGCCTCCTCCATTATGGAGGTGTGCCCCAATCTTGCAAGGTTTGTAAAATAAATTTACTTTGTTTCTCCTAAAGATGTCTCTCCTATTATTTAAAAATCCTGTCCCATACAAGCTGTTGGTTCCATCCCATCTAAGGCCTATGTGTGCATATGTTGTCTCTCCTATTAGGATATAAACTCTTTGAAGGTAGGAACCCTTTTTGCCGTTTCTTGATATCTTTAGCTTGGCACACAAAAAACTGCTTGCTAAATCCTTGTGGATTTACTGATTATATAATGCCCTTCCCCAGAGATTGATGAAATGGTTGGAAATATGGGAAAAGAGAAAGGTTAGGACTGGAATTAGAAATTTGAAAGTCAAATGAATAAGGGCATTAGCTGCTTTAAAGTTTTATTGATTACTTTCATGCTTAAATTACAGTAAATTCTGGATATTCTCCCTCTTCCCTTACCCACAGTGAACCATTGCTTCTGACAAAAAAAAGTAAACAATAATAACATGCAACAGGACATTGGCCCAGTCCTTTAAGCATGCACAGAATACGATGACTGTTGCCAACACATATGGGGCCTTGATAAGCCTGCTTCTGAATATGTGTAATGAAGGGCCCTGACTTCACCCAAGTATTTTGTGATTGTTTCTTGTCCACTGATTGCACAGTGAGAGAAGTGATTATTTCTTTCCTATATTAATAACCAATTATTGAATTAAGACTAAATGGTTTTCCACTTCCTCATCCAGAAATCAATTAGCCAGCAGCTAAGCTGGGTGAAGAGCTAGCCCTGAGGAACAACTTGCTTGTCTCAGTCCAGTGGAGACCTGAGGAGATTTACCCGGTCAGGAGAGGTAAGATCCAATCAAAGACAATAAAGAAATTCCAAGTTTAGGTGAATGGGTGGATTTCTGCCAATTGGGTTTACTCAGACAGGTCTGGGAAAATGTGGATTCTCCCTTTTGTCAGATGGGTGATATAGATATTGATACATCTCTTTGACCCAAACTGGATGATCAATGTCATGTACGCTACCTTAGAATAAGCCTCTCGTTGTGATATTCATTCCCTAAGACCCTCCTTAGAATAAACTTCTCGTTATGATGTTCATTCTCTCATTAACCAATCAGAGTTGATTTTCACCCTCAGGTGCACTGCCTCTCCAAAAGACTTTACAAAAATCAAAAGCTCAACAGTCTTGGCCTCTTTGTTCACCTTCAGGAATAATCAGCCTGTTTTGTTGAGTGCTTTCTAGACGTAGTTAATAAAATTGATTACAATTTACCCAGAAACTCTATCTCTCAGAAATTTTCAATCATCACAGTGGCAAAGAAAAGCTGAGAAAGAACTGACTACGCATATGAAAGGCTCCAATAGATAAATTAATGAACATAAAGTACCTACTATGTGCAAGGAACTATGCTAAGTGCAGAACTAAACCTATGTCTCTCCCTGGTAGCTTTCAGGTGAAGAGGCAGAACAGCAGCTGTTGAGGCTATGAGTGGGGGAGGGGACTTAGACTATGGCCAGGTATACATAGCACCTCTGTTCTTTGCCTCTTTGTATTTTTTTCACCATCTTAGGTAGATGAATATTGGAGATGGAGTAGACTAGAGCATAACCCTGTGGGTTTCAGAAGATTTAAATGTTCTAGAGCTGGAGTCCATAGTAGAATTTGCCAGCAGCTAGGCCTGGTGAAGAGGTTGTTCCCTGAGAGACAGCCTGCTTGACTCAGTCCAGTGGCGAACTGACCCAGTCATTGAGAAAACATTGTGTCCTAAAAGCAAGAGAGTAGCTTGTCTACTGGCTACATCAAGGCTGTCCAACCTTAGGTTATCTTAGGGCCACATTAAAATAAAATAATTATTCAAGGGCCACACCCAGAATAAAAAATACGGTACACTAATAGAAAGTGGAGGAACACGCATCATCGATACGACAGGCCAAGGAGCAAAGCGCGAAAGCAAACACAAAACGACAAAGTGACAACACAACAGTATAAAGGTAGGTGCCTACTGACTAGACTGCATCATACAGACACAATGCATCCCACAGATGGATTGAAAACTCCCTGTGATATGTTCCGTCTGTAATACAGCTTTAACATCAACGAGATTATTCATTAGTGATGGAATTAAAAAATCTAATATGCATTTCATGCAAATTATTATTTCATTTTTTCACTCACGAAAATTAAAACCCACAGGCAGGCTGCATAAAATCGCACTGCGGGCCACATGTAGGCCGCATGTGGCCCACAGCCATATTTTGGACAGCCCCGGGCTATGTCATACACAGAAGTGAACTTGGTGGTGATGGGATGTGTGTTTTGTAGCAACCACTTTGACTTTGACCCCAGTCTTCCCAGGGACCAAGGTGTAGTCTGGTTCAGGGGAATGTTTTGATACTTTGGTTTTTGCTATATGTTTACTTAAAAAAATAAGGTTTTTTTATTGATATTTTGTTTTTATATCACCATAGCATCCTTAATTCCCTTCCCAGAAAGCCATCCCATATGACAAATGATTTTTTCTGGAGAGGGAAAAATATTTGTCAGCCCAGCTGATTGACACATTTAAAAAGTCCACGAACATGTGTAAGTTGTAATACCTGTAGACTGCCCAACTCCATGAAGGGGTAGGTTGGGGTACTTTCTCATATCTCTTCATTTGAGTCAGCTTGATCTTTATACTTTTGTAACTTTACTTTTGAACTTTTGGTGTGTTGTTCTTTCCATTTACATCATTGTAGTTAATATGTATATTGTTTCCTTGGCTCTGCTTACTTCTCTCTGCATCAGTTCATATAGATCTTTGTGTGCTTCTCTGTATTCAGCATACACATCATTTCTTACAGCACAATAGTATTCCGTCATATTCATGTATCACAATTTGTTTAGCCATTCCCAGTTGAGTCATTCCCAGTTCAGCCATTATGGAAAAGGCTGCTATATTTTGGATTATATGGGGACTTCTTCTTACCAATGTCTTCCTTGGAATATAAGCTCTATAAAAGAGTCTCTGGTTCAAAGAGTATAGATATTTTAGTCACATTACTTACATAATTCCAAATTGTTTTCCAAAATATTTGTACCATTTCACTTCTTTACCAACAACGTATTAATGTGCATAGCATCCCACAAATCCTCCAACATTGACAGGTTTTTTTTGGTCATTTTTGTCAATTTTCAGGATGTGAGGCTAAACCTCAGGTTTGTTTCGATTTGCATTTCTCTTATTATTAGTGATTTGAAGTGTTCTTTTTTTCATGTGACTAAGAATACTTTGAAGTTCTTTTAAGAAGTGTTTGTTCCTATTCTTTGACCATTAACCTATTGGAGAATAGTTATTAGTCATATATATGTATGTGTATATATAATATATATTATGCATAATACATATTATCTATGTGGAGATATATAGATGTAGACATGTAAATTGTTTATATATCTTGGATTCCAAACCCTTATTAAAAAAATTTGATACAAAGATTTTTTTCCCCCATTCAACCACTTCCTTTCTTATCCTAGATGCATTAATGTTATCTATGCAAAAGCTTTTCAGTTTCAAGTTCCTTCATTGCTATAGTCACAGTATTATGTTCCTTCATTTCCTTTACTTTAGTCTTTTTTAAAGGTGGCCCGGTTCCCTTTGGTTCCCTTCCCCTCACACCTGATCCTCACTTTTCATTTGACATTATCCCTTCCTTTCTTTCCCTTCAGCCAGTCCTATTCATTAGTTTTTAAATGTTGGCCCAATCACTGGCACACGGAGAGAAACAGGGGCTGTTGGATAAAGGAACACCTCTGCCTTAGAGCCTGGGATCACATTAGAGGGGCCAAGGAATAAGTCTGTCTAATTCTCCAGACTCATTGAGTATGCTAATTGGTTGGTTTGGCTATATGGCTGGGTCAGAGGTGCTTTGTGTGCCTCTCTCTTTGTAGGACCAGAGGTCCTAGGTATGACCCGTTTTTCCTTCACTTTCTCTTTCTGCTATGTCATCTGACATTGCTTCCACTGTCTGCCCAAAGGCGGGCCCCTAAAGAGCTGCTCCCAATCCCCATCCATAGATGTGTCTAAATATTTTGGAGATACACTGCTTTCCAGAGCTAAGGTCCAATAAGCAGGCTGTGCCCTGAGCTTGGCACAACAATAATCCTTTGTGCTGTGGATGATATCACCCTCTAGCAAAGTGTATTGCTTGGACCAGCACCAGGACCAGCTGTTCACTGAAGGATTTAGCTCCCCCTATTTCCCAGGGCCATCCATCACATGTTCACAATCCCTGTTCCGTGTCACTGACAGGTACTGTTCTCCTGTTCCTGTCATAGAGCTCCGGTTCTACAGCTGGCAGGGTGGTCATGACCCCTAAAACTTGAGACGATGACTATTCCCCATGGGACCTAAGAAAGCCTGTATTGCCCCAAATGTCAACCATGAGAACTATATCAAAATCTAAGAATGATTGTGTTGTGGGCCAACTCCTATCATGTATGTAAGTGGTCCCAGCCTTGGCAGCCTTAAGCCCTTCTTCTTAGGAGGGGGGGCTTCCATATGCATGTATCATTTTACTGACTTTGAAATTAGTTAAACTTCTGTTTTTGTCCTGTCTCTAGCCTGCTCTGTTTGTTTGGCTCCAGCCACCCATTAGTTAGATGCCAGTTCCTGTCAAATTGACAGATGCATGGGTCAAAAGTGGCTTCCCTGGTGAGGGCCCTGGATTTGATGTGGGAAAGGTGTTTTATGGTTATGGTTAGCTTTATGGGGGTGTTATGGGGGAAGGGGCTAAACTCAATCTGCTCCTAAGATGGAGAGTGGGCTCTGAGGATGTTCCTTGATTTCCGTTCCATATTTCCTCTCCCCACCCCACCCCCAACTTGGGTGCCCAATTAATGCAGAGTCTCTTTCAGTTATGCTCCAGGGAGGTAACAACAATTCCACCCTCATCAAAGGGACTGCTTTGGGAGTAGGGCTATCTCTGCTATAAGAGCTCATAGCACCACCTGTTGACATTAAGTGCAAATGATAAAGGGTACAGGCCACTGATATGCCATTCCTCCTCTGCCACTGGGACTTCTGGTTTCAGTTTTTCAGTAAAGGGAGTAGCCAATGTGGAACAGTCAGTGATGGTGACAAGGATCAGCATTATCTATAGGGGAGCTATCTAAGTCTTTAGCTCCTTTCAGATCTTGGATGGGTCTTGGGGTTGGGTAAGGACAGCCTATGATCTCCTTAGACCACAGCCTTTTAGGAAAATGAAGAGTTCCAAGGCCTGGGGAAAGAAAGTCTGGCACATAGGTGGGTGTGGGAGTGTATGTGAGAAGTTCCGAATCTAGAACCCTCTCATAACCACAGACAATGATAACCATAGACCCATGGACAACAAACACAAATCTTTGACCACTGTCCTCTTCAGGTTAGTTTTCCAGAAGTTTAATTGGGAAAAAGAAGAGCTCGATACCCTGAGGGAATGAGAGTATCAAGTATAATGATGGGGGAGAGCTGGGCATGTCTATAGAAAGTAGGGAGGGAATCAGTGGATAAGGAAAGATCGAAAATAGGAGAAAGAGAAGACTGACCAAGAGGACAATGGTTAGATGAGATCAAGAACATAATGGGGTTGGCCTTGGCAAGGAGGAGGCTCATTTCTTCATGGGAGACTGGAGCCAAGGAGAGAGTTGGGGGTGGTGATGAGGATTGAAGTATAGAGTATGGAGAATTGGGCCTTCTGACGGACGGACTCTATTTTCTCTGTAAAGAGTATATAAGGTTCTCCACTGAGAGGGAGTGAGGAGGAGGTAATTTGGAAGGCTTTCAAGAGACACAGTAAAGACTATGATAGAGAATTAATAAGGAAAGAACAAACACGTTATGCAGCAGTGAGTGCCAAGTTGAGATTATATAACTTATATAATATAATATAATATATAATTATAATATTTATTATATAATAATTATATATATTATATTATATAATATATATTATATAAACTATGAACTCAGTCAAGACAGTTTCATGATTTTCTCTAAAAATGTTTAGCAGCAAAGGGTAGAAATGGAGAAGGCAGTTGGTAGGTGTGACCTAGGATTAGGATTTGGCAATGCATGACTGGGTAATAGGACAAAAGGGCAAGAGATTTAAAGAAAGTTGATAGCATACAGTTGAACTGGTCAACCAAGAATGGAGTTAAGACTGAGAAGTGGGAAGGGAGGCCATGGTGATGGGCTTTGAGGACTAGAGGCTATGGAGAAGGAAGCCTAGATCAAGGTTAGAATAAAAAATTGAGGTGAGAAGTCAGATTAGATGGGGTTTGGGGGAGCCCAGTCCTGAGCATCTTTGGTCTTCAATGGATAGAGCTTGCTGTCCTCTTCCAGGCAGAGCTCTAGGCTTCTAGAACTCTCCCTAGCAGAAAGTTGGAGTAAGCAGAGAATGAAGCCACTGTTTGGGCCCAGAGTGAACAGTACTGGAGGACTTATGCGTGGAGCTGTGAGTGAGGTCAGGGATACAGGGAAGGGTGAAATCTAAGGAGCAAGTAAAAAGGTAGCAAAGATGGAGGACTAGGCTAAAGTAAATTAGAGTGGAGACACTAAGGAGATGTCAGTCTGGGGACAGTTTAAAAAACTACTCTATCTCCAGAATGGGTCACTCAGAGATACTGCTCCTATCTCTTTGGCTCTTGCATACATTCTCTTCCGTCCTCTGTCCTAGTAATTTCTAACCCAGTGCCTGCAGATCTGCTCCCGCAATGGGATGACTTGAAGGGGCATCTTACGTAAAGGGAGCAGGTAGTATACCTGCTCCTAGCATGGGCCCTGCCAAAAGGACAACTCTAGGTACATGAAGTACTTATGAATATCAGTGCTGCCATCCTCTTTCAGAAGGGCCATCTTCACTGCCAGTGACTTGCAGACATTCAGGGGAAGTGGGTCATTTCCTTTTTTAGCTCTCTCCTCTGCTGGACAATTTAATAAACTTCTAGCTAAATCATTTTAGTTTTTTTTTTTTCTTGGCTAGTAATTGGTGTCAGAAGTGGGACCTCTGATATGGTTGACCCTAGAGGCGAGATTCGACCTAGACATGATCACCCTGCACAGTGAGAACTGGATGGTTCAGGTGGAACATAATCAAGTCATCCCTGCCCCCTGACGAGGTCTTAGGACTAAGGACTCTGGGCATCCAGAAAGCTAGGGTGCTGTGTACTTTCTTGACCTGGACAATTACTTAGGGAGGGTTAGAACTAGCCTGAGCAAATGAGTATCCTCTTGCACTGATTAGCCAAGAGCTCTGAGGAACAGATGCGCCATCCGTTAATTCAGCCATCCTCCAACAGATCTTTCTCTTTTTTTCTCTCTGCCCTTCTCTTTCTCTTTCAGTACTTCTCTTACCCAACCAAAACAGAAAATAAATTGCCTACCAAATCTGTGACTATATACTGGCAGCAGCAAATGCAAGGGCCACCAGTAGAACCATGTGACCTGCTGGGAAGGAATTTCTTTATCTGTTTAATTGACCAGGTGACCAGAAGAACCGGTCACGTACATCTAGCCTATACTCATTCACTTAGGAAGATCTCAAATTAATGAGAGAATTAGTCAAAATACATTGTTTTTCAGGGTTGAGCCATTTTGGGGCTAAATGCTCATACCCCAACAGTCCAGAACCCCTCTTTTTTCCCTGTGAACTTCTCAGGAAAACCTTTGTCTTGTGTCCTGTCTAGTGTTGTTGGTAGATTCTGTGACCTTGGAAGACTTCTAAGGAAAAATGCAGCCAGCCAATAAGACTGCTGTAAAAAATTGTGGCCAGAGAATTTAGGATGCTGGGGAAGATTAGCAAAGTGCCATACTTAAAACAGTTCTCCCAGCTTTCTGTAATCTGATGCTAAACTCTCCATCCCAGTAAGTAGGGACTTACTCCCACTTCAGACTTTCAGCAGGGGATGAGGTTTAGGCAAACAAAACAAAACAAAAATATGTAAGACACTTCCTCTTTGTCATTTCAGCCCTGACCAGATTGGGTTTACAAACAAACAAAGAAGGAAAAACTCTTTCTTTGTTTGTAGACATTTGTGGTATTGTAAACTAGAGGCTAAATTTGTAACTGAAATGTAATATTTTTGCTGTAAACTTCCAAATTATGGTTTGAAGATTTTTTTTTAAAGCTGGTATATTTTAAGAAGGAGAATGTGAAACTGCCATCATAAATCTTTAGAGCAGAGCATACTGAAAGCAGTGGGCTCTGTCATTTGGGGTGCTGGCAACTAACAGTGCTTGGGAAAATTGAGATTTTGAACGATGCCACTTATGCTTGTAAACCAAGATTTGATTAAGTTTGTCCTAAAATGAAAATATAATGTGGCCTCATTTCAAGTGAGATAATTGTTATGCTTGACCGTCTGTAGATAGATCAGCCCTTAATGAAAATATACTTGGTATTTGGCATAAATGTAATATATTTGGAAACTGCAGGAATAAGAATTAGAAATGTAAGTACTCTATACTGGTTTTTGAATGGGATTAGTACAGAGTGCCAAAGTGACAGATTAATGAAGTGATTTACTACGTAAGATGATCTGGAAATGCATTCAACCAAATTGATATTATTGGACAAGTTTGTGGTACATTTTAAAAATCCACAATATCGTTTATGTTATTATTAGGTTTCTATTTGTTCTTGTATTGTGACTTTTGGAAAATCATTGATAAGAGCTGCTGCCCAGAGTCTGATACAGTTGTATCACTGGAAAATTAACTCCTCTTTTGGTAGTGACTGTAGTCCTTATGGTTTGGAAAAAACCTGTCAAGAATTTAATTTGGTATATTTTGCTTAAAATTAATAATAAGGTAATTACTTAGAGTTTAGGAAAGTACTACAGACTTTGTAAATAGCTATGATGTTCTTTGGGTACTTGCTGATTTTCAGTCCCCTGGATCTTTAGGTTTAGTGAGGTCGTAAATCCTATTAACTCTGGGGAAAAGTGGCTGAAAGAACATTATAAAGTTCTAAAATAATGAAGTGGTTTAATAAGAAACAGCTGAAGTAAAAAGGCTCACAAGTTTATTTAATAGTGATTTTTATCTAATAGATTGTTCGGTCATTGCTTATGAAAATTATTAAAGTATGCTAGAAATGGTACTTATTGAAGTTAACATCTTTGAGCTTAATTTGACAGATACCAGTTTTAAAGATCTTTATTTTGCTTTAGGAGTAATATGCCATATTTTAAGATTAAGAATATCTGTCAGACTCAAGGCTTACAGTGGCCAATGTTTTTCTGAGTTTGGAGTGAACTATCATGTATTCATTATATATGTAATTATAGAGTGATTATTATTCTTAATTTCTAATTATTTCTGCTCCAAGATAGATTCAAACTGAAAAGGATAAATAAGGTTTGTATGTGTTTATTGCTAACTGTTATTGCAACAACACGTGAAAAATAATAATAGCTGTACCTAGCCATAAGATCTGATGTAAAAATCTCTTGGGATTGTAATTTGATGTTTGGTGTTTTGACTTCAGGTATGGTTGTCTGATTTGTCATTAAGCCAATAATTCACTATGTAAGGGAAATGCCAAGCGTTGTTCACAGGTAGTGTGGTCTAAGGACTGCTACAGGTGGATATCTATGCTTGGGAAGATTGAGAGGATGATCTTGCAAGTATAATGGTAGGATCTTCTTGACTCGGTTTCCTATTGTGGTACTTTCTTCTGAAAAGGAAATTTTCCCATCTGGTTAATTCTGAGCCTGACTATAGTACCCTGTGAGTAATGTGGAACTTTTCACTTTGTGGGGATAGAAAGAGTATGTTAGAAAAGTCCTAGGTACAGCATAAGTCCCTTTCCTGTTCTAGAGAGAAAGAAAATATTTGCCCCCAGGAGTCAGATCTTGATCAGAAATGTCAGCCAAAGGGACCAGTGTTCTGATGAAGGATGAATTAGGACAAGAAACCTGAGCATCAAGGCCACTGGAAACATAGTAGACCACCAGAGGAGAGGCTTCCAAAACAGGTGGCAATTTTGAATCTTTGGAGTTTCATGTTCTCCTAACTCTTTCTTCATCAGAAGATTGGGGGCTTTGGCTGAGGTTTCTAATCCATACCTGGCTCCTTGGAGCAAATATTTTCATTCTTACTAGAGCAAGGAAAAGGGCCTATGTTGTGCCTTGTTAGACAAACAACTTTTAAATTAAATTGTTATCTGCTCCTGGTAGGCCTTTCCTGATGGACAGGCAACTCCAGAACTTAGGGAATCTGACTCTCTTTCCATCCCCCCTACTCCCAGACCTGGTGTCTTTCCATTGGGAAAAGAAGCCTAGCTTAGCTTGGAACATAAAAAATTCTAGGGCTTTAATTTATACATTTTTAACCTGTTGCCTATCTTTCTTAAATTAAAAGAAGTTTTATTGATATTTCCTGATTTTTATATTACCATAGTATCCATGGCTTCCTATTCCTCTCAGAGAGCTGTCCCATATAACAAACAGTATTTTTTGGAGAAGGGAGAAAGGTCAGCACAACTGACTGATATATTGAAGAAGTCTGAAAACGTGTAAAAAGTTGTAACACCTGTGGACCTCTGGCCTTCATAAAGGGAAACATGGAGATGTCTGTTTAAATCTTTTCGTTCATGTCTTGTTTTAGCTTTATAATTTCATTATATTTACTTTTGATTATAATTGCTCTTTCCATTTCTGTTGTTGCAATTACTGCGTATATCATTTTCTTGGCTCTGTTCATTTCACTCTGCATCAGTTCATATAGATCTTTCGACGCTTCTCTGTATTCATCACACACATCATTTCTCATGGCACAGTAATATTCCATTACATTCACATACCACAATTTGTTTAGCCACTCCCAATTGATGGCATCTACTTTGTTTTCAATTCATAGCTATCACAAAAAGTGCTGCTCTAAATGTTTTCAAGTATATTGGGACTTTTTTCTTATCACTGGCTTCTTTGGGGTATAAGTTTAGTAATGGAGTCTCTGGACATTTTAGGCACTTTATTTGCATGATTTCAAATTGCTTTCCAAAAGGGTTGTATCTTTTTACAGCTGCACCTACAATATATTCGTATGCCTGTCATCCCCTGACCTCTCCAACATTGACTGGTGCCATTTTTGTCGTGTTTGTTAATTTGTAGGGTGTGAGGTAAAACCTCAGGGTTATTTTGATTTGCATTTCTCTTATTATTAGTGATTTGGAGCATTTTTCATGTGGTTGTGAATACTTTCAAGTACTTTTGAGAACTGTTTGTTCAAATCCTTCAAACATTTTTCTATTGGGGAATGGCTATTAGTCTCATATATTTACCAGTTTTTACACGTCATGGATAATAAACCCTTACCAGAGAAGTTTGATAACAAAGATTTTTTTTCCCATTTCACTACTTCTCTTTTTATCCTAGATGCATTACTCTTGTCTATACTGAAACTTCACAGTTTCAAGTTTCCTCTTCTGCTGAAAGCACAATATTATGTTCCTTCAGTTATTTTAATCTTTTTTATGGTGGTCCTATTCCTACTAGCTCTTCCATCACCCCTGATCCTGTCTTCTTTTTTGTTAATGCTTTCCCTTTTGCACATTAGTTCCTTTTTCTTTCCTGCTTTTATCTGGTAATGTATTTCTTCCACCTCCTTATTCCTTTTAGTCAAATAGATTCCTCCTTCCATTCCTCTCGTGAGAAAGGAATTTCATTGTTCTGCTTCCACAGCACTATGGGGGGAAACACTGGGACCTTTAGGCTTTCCCTTATTCAATGTTATGGTTGGGGTACATCCTGTCTGAAACAGGCTGGGATGTGACAGCCCTTCAAAGCCTGAGAGTTCAAACAAGGAGCAAAGTTCTCTTGCATCTGTACACATCTAATAACCCTCATACATATTAACTTACACACCCATGCATAGATTATCCTTCCATTTTTTGAACATGCAACACGTGTTTGGGAGGCAGGACACGTTAAGGAGTAATGTGTGGTGGGTGGGCTAGAATGATTGTAACTCCGAAAGAGCTGGGACCAATCCTAGCTCTGAAGGGAGGGACCAGGAATGATTAACCCCATATGAAGCTCAGTTTGACTTCTGTATGGTGTGTGTACCTTTTGGGGTATCATACACCCAATTCTTGCAAGAATTGTAAACACTTCACTCACTTCAGTTTAAGTTTTGTTTTTTAAGGGAGCAACTGAACACTGTTTCTAACACTCTCTTTCATCTAGTCTTCTTTATTAGTTTTAAATTTTCATTTTCATGCCCCTTTCCAAAGAGTATTTCTCTTATTCTCTTCATTATCCATCTTCTCCGTTTACTCTATACCAGGGGTGAGGAACCTGCAGCCTCAAGGCCACATGTGGCCCTCTAGGTCCTCAACTGTGGTCCTATGACTGAATCCAAACTTCCCAGAACAAATCCCCTTAATAAAAGGATTTGTTCTGTAAAACTTAGACTCAGTCAAAAAGCTGCAACCAGGGACCTGGAAGGCCTCATGTGGCTTCAGGGCCACAGGTTCCCCTTATTCTCTAATTCATGATCCCTACAAATATCTGATATCTTTCTTTTCTCCATATTCTTCATATAATCAAAGTTTATAAGATATATATTCTAGGCTCTCTACTCTAGGTGCTTTCTGCCACTGCCTTGTAGAGCTTGCCCTATGGATTACCCTTTTCCATTTGTGATCGACTTTGAGAACAATGCCAATTATTTCAGGTGTCAGAGAGGATACTGCCTTATGGTAGGACTCCTCCCCTACTAAGTCCCTGATTATGTAGCTCACCACTGATCTGTACCCTTTCTTGTTATCCTTTTTTTTCCTACATTTACCTGTAAATCTCCAATGTAAAATTGCCTCCATGCTCTTTCATTCTTCCAGGTACAAGTTACCCATAGAGGTTCCACCTCCACCTCTTCAAAGACAGTAGACTTTTCAAGTACCGAATCCCCAAGGCTTCATCCAATATAAGGTCCTCCTCTCCCTTCATATCTCTATTTACCCATAGGAGAATTTGTCAGCGGAACCCCCTCCTACCTCCAAAGTAAGGCCTACTTCCTTTTTTCCCTCTTCAAATCTTTCCCTATTCCTCACCTACTCCCCTGTAAATCCTTTTTCTGAGACCACAGAGGTCACTTTCCCCTCATCGCCACCTCTTGATTTGATCCCTGGGCATCTCACACCTTTCTATCTCTCTGCTCCCCTTCTCTCACTTTTATGTACCCTCCTATGTTGTTCCACAAAAAAAGTACTGATTCACCAGTAGGCAGTATGCTACCAGGCTCTGTCCATAATGCCTTCCAGCTGCCTCTTCACTGTTACCTCTATCAGATTTCCACCTTTACCCTGTCCCTCCTCCTCATGTACATTTAGAAAGAAGTTTCTTAGTGATCTCTCTGTTGTCCCTCTGTTGTTCTTGCTGTCCTTGCCTGCTGCATTTATTCACCCCACCCCCATTTTTGTTGTTTGAGGTGTTTGAGAATCAAATAATCTCTTCAGTTCTGGTTTTCCTTCTAAAAATCGTTTCAAACTCTTCTTTATTATTGAATGACCATCTTTTGTCCTGTATGGTTAAGCTCAAATTTGCAGGATCCTTTTTTCTAGTGGGTATGAAAAAGTCTTGTGTTATTTGAATGTCTTTTCCTTTGTATTTGAAGGTTTTTCTCCTGATGGCTTGCAGAACTTGTTTCTGAAGTGAATTGCTAAATTTAAGCACTGTTTCTTAGAATTTTCAGCCTTGGGTTGTTTTTTTTTTTTCCTTCTGGAGGCAATCTGTGAATTCTTTCAATTGGAATTTCATTGTCTATGTTTAGAAGCTTTTAGTAGTTCTTTTCTATTATTTCTGTCATTATGACGTTCTTTTTGTCCTTCCTGTTCTTTTGGGAGATCTAGGTTGTCTCTATGCAATCAGTTTTTGAGTCCAATATGCTTCACTTACACAGTGAGCATATTTTCTTTTAGTGGTAATTGTTTGTTTGCTTCTCTTCATCTAGATTTTCCATCACTTCTGTGTATTTGCATTTCCAATCTATTGTTCTCTCTTGTTTCTTTTGTGAAGCTTATCATTGCAGATTTGGGTTCTTCTATTTTGTTCCTTATTTTTGTTGTGCAGAACATAAATTCTGCTCTCATAATTCTCACTTCTTTTAAACCACTCAGGAATAGCATATTCTCAAATTCTACAAGGTCCTCTATATTTTCATGTTTTCAGTCCTTTAATTTGCAACATTTATTCATGGATCCCTGGACTCATTTACTAGATCTGGAGGCCATATTTCTTTCTGTTGTTACTGTTTTTCTTGTTGATTTATCTGTTTATGTTCAAGGTCTTTGAGATTTCATCTTGAAATCTTTGGCTCTTCCAGTTCCCCTCCCCCTTTCCTTATCACTCACTTCTTGACTCCCTTCCCTCCCTCCCTAGAGTGTTGGATCTCAAAGTGACTCAGCCTTCTTTCACACTGGGGAATTCATAGTTTATAAGCCAAGGTCTCTACCTCTACCAGCTTTTGGGTGGTTAGAACTGTCCCCAGTTAGATGCTGTGCCCTTCAGGATTGTTGGAGTGCTACACACCACCCCCCTTTCACACACACACCTGGTGTCTTATCCTACTCCCCCTGTTCTTCAGTTCTCTGACCTGGCACCAATAATTCAGAGCCTGCTTTCCCATGCACAGGCAGTTCAGAACTTTGCAGCACTGGTGCTTTAAAGTTGCTGCCCCAGCAGGTTTTTGCTCCTGAAGGTCTGTAGCCACACTGACTGTGGAAGCCTCAGAAATCTTCTGCGGCCTGGAACCAGGGTCTCCATAGCACTGAAAATGAGGAG
The DNA here is from genome assembly GCA_028646595.1 of Phalanger gymnotis. Taxonomy (NCBI): domain Eukaryota; kingdom Metazoa; phylum Chordata; class Mammalia; order Diprotodontia; family Phalangeridae; genus Phalanger; species Phalanger gymnotis. The sequence continues at coordinate 28,682,742 of CM053625.1, read as the reverse complement.
GCTATAGGTGTGGGTTTTGTTGCAAGCCTGAGTCATGTCCTTGGGTCTGCTAGTGTAGTCTCAGTGCTGGTGGTAGGAGAGGGGTTCTAAGAGGGCTCAGGGTCAGTAATCATCAGGTCCTGGGTTTTATGGGGGATTTCTTTCAAACCCTCTTTTGGATTTTTGGTGTCCTAGACCATGGAGGCAGCTAAAGTTACTTTATGTTTGGCACATAATTTATGTTTGTAGAGGTTTGAGAAGTCATGGAAATCAGAGAAAACATTTAGTCTGCCATCTTTTCGCTCTTGTGATCCTAAATTACTTTAGATTTCAATTGACCTGAGGATCCAAAGATGCCTGAAGGCCAGTGTCATTGTCCCTGACTTGTCTGCCACACTGACATCAGGGGGATAGCTCAGATATTTCCAAAGGGTTCTGGCCAGCCAGACCAGGGCTTAAACTTCTTATCTAGTTGGCGGTCACTATTCTTAGTGACCCATAGCACAATCACATCTGACTCTAGTTGCTAAATGCTAGGGGATAATTTAGTTTTTTATCTCACCAGGTCAGTGGAAGAGCCCCTTCCCTGTTCAATTGAGAGGACTTGAAACAGGCAAACTTAAGCACTGCCATAAGCACAGAAGCCACAGAAGGTTGGGGGGGGGGGGGGGTTGTCTTGTTACATTTGTCCTTCTCCCTTCCCCCATCCTTCTTTAATCATCTGAGTGCAGTGACATAATTTCACCCTTGCCCCCATGAGACTTGGAAAATGAGCAGATATGTACTGATAAATATTAAAAACTGCTTTCAAAAAATGCAGGGCACACTTTTAAGTTTAATTTGCATTAATAACATTTTATCCATCACTTTCTTAAGTCTGGACAATTAAAAAAACCAATAAATCAAGCCCAGGTTTGTAGGATTTACCTGTTTCTGAGGTTTAAATTGCTCATGCTGGCAACTTAACAATCATTTCTCTCCAGCTAGTTCAAGCTAGCTCCAGCACCCCTGAATACGAGGTATGAGATGATGCTTTCCTAAAAGGATATTTACGTGCATCTTGGAAATACCCAGCAACAACACCAGGGCGTGTGGTGGTGGTGATAGAATCAATATCTGCCAGTATTTGCTCCTATTTACCACCACATGGGTTAAGCTAGATTTTCCCCAAAAGACAACCAAGCTAGGTCCTGATTGACCTGGGATCGGGGCAAAGCTCGAGCTGTGCTTCCCCTAACATAGCTTCTCAATAGTCTCTGCGTGGCTGCCTGATCACCTAAGGGCATAAAGGACCCACCCACATAGAGGCTGTGTCCTTCAGATTTGGTGGATGTCTCAAGATCTTTTGAGCCATCAGTACCCTGTCCTACATTTCCATATGGAGCCAAAGGTAGCCCACTACCAGAGCTACTGTATTCTTGTTGCATATGCTTTCTACATTAGGGCCAAGTGATTTTTTTTTATTTGTTCAAAGACTTATGGGTGATTCATTTCATCCCATCATTGAACCTGAACTATAAGGGTGCCAGCCTGAATTAGGCAAGTCCCTAAAAGGGGAGAAGGTAAGATTTCAGATCTTTCTAGGAAACGTCAAGTACCACTGCTCAGGAATCTTAGGAACTACATTGCTGATTTTGTTTTCTTTGTGGCAAGGAGTCTGGGGAGTCAAAATTTTAGACTTTAATAGGAATAGTAGATTGTAGGACACATGGAATTTCTAACACTATTAGCTTTTTAAAAAAATTTTCATGAAATAAAAGGTACTCATGTGGACAAGTAGTCTTTAGGGGTCATGCCAAGTTGGGGAGATTAGAATCTCAAACAGAACGTAACATATGTAAATCCCACCTCCCCACCCTCAATATCCAAATCTGGAGCAGTTTGGCCAACAATACTGTGATTCATGCTGTTTATGTAGAAAGAGATTTCTGATTGGTTGAAAGACTATCAACACCTAGTGCTGGGACAAATACTTTTAAAGGAGGAATTCAAGAGAAGAGGATGAGAGAATGAAGTTCAGACTTTTGAATCTCCACTGGAAAGCTACTGACACATGGGGAAGCCAGCCCCGATTCTGTCCCTGACTTTCAGAGCTTGCAACCCTAGAGACTGCCAAGCTCACCCTAATGAACTTTCTCCTTGCTTATGCTGAGATACTACCTCACTAATAGCTAAGTAGCTCATTTACCCTGGTATATTCTATTGTTTAGCCTAATTTATATAACTTCTCTAATTTCTGTTTATTGCTTATTTTGATAAGAGGTATACTAACTATTTGCAATGGTCTTTTCTAGAAATGGGGAACCCACAGCCTTGAGGTCACAAGTAGCCTTCTAGGTCCTTGGATGAGGCCTTTTGACTGAGTCCAAGTTTTACAGAAAAAAATTCTTTTATTAAGGGGATTTGTTCTGTGAAGTTTGGATTCAGTCAAAGGACCACACTTGAGGGCCTAGAGGGCCACATCAGGTTCCCCGACCCTGATGGCAGGCGATACACCTGTGTATAGAGAGGTATCGTAATATAGTAGAAATGTACTGACTCTGCTCTGGAGACAATTCCTTCCCTCAGAGAGCTTATTGTTTTTGGTGGAGAGTGGAGGCGGAACAATTTTTTACTAATATGATACTTACACAAAGTAGCACTTGGGGGATATCAGATGTTAGCAGGATTTTACTGAGCCAGTCTTTAACTCGAGAATGACAAAACAGCAGGCCAGAGACAAAGTGCCAGTAATCAGGTGGCAGAATAATTAATTAGTTTCATTATGAGGAACAGGCTTGCAAATCAGAAATTCTCCTGATCAGAATTCCATTTTGCTGAAGTGAAGATAAAGAGCATACACATAAATCACGAGTGGGAAGGGAGAGGGGAAGGTGGATTACAAACAAGTGTTCCCAGGGCCAGAGTGGTTTCCCACGACAAACCCATTAATTGAAGACAATATAACAATTCTGGAGTCCTGTGGGAGCAATACTGTTTGCGTCCTTGTGGGTCATTACGTGGCAGATCATGGGACTAGTTTTCTGTGACAGGAATAGGTTCTACAATCTTGATTCACTTCACTTCAGGCAAGCAGGCAGAAGGATGACAGTTATTGTAAGCCTTATCAAAGTGTGATTGACCAGTTCAAGCTGCATTGCGACTCTGACTCACAAGCTAGAAAAGGCAATTCTGCAAAATCTAATCTATTAGTGTATTCATTACACACATCATATTGATTATTACAAAAATCAGAATTCCCTCCACATAGGGAAGGCTTTCTTGAAGTACGGGTTTCTTGAACTGAACCTTGACAAGAATTAGAGGTTCCTAGATCATGAGGTAAATGGGGAAAGGGGTGATTCTTGCCTCTGACACATACTAGCTAGGTAATCATGGGAAAGTCATGTAACTTCTCAGATAACTTCCCAGATAACTAAGGCTATAAATTACAGAGGAGTGACGCATCTGCATCTCTACATGGGTCTATCTATGCTAGGATTCCCTTATGAGTAGGAATGTTAATGTATTTGCAGATGAAAAACTAGAGACTGGAACATTGTTCCTGCAAAGACATAGTTCATTTTTGGAGCTTCTGGTGCATTCAGGGCCTATCTAGAGCAGGGTGTACTGGATTTGGCAGTAAAGGATTTCTATTCTAATCTCAGCTCTGCCATTTACTACCTAGGTTTTTAATGTAATCTTTACTCTCCCGGGCCTCAATTTCCTTATCTGTAAAATAAAAAGTTGACCTCTAGATCACTTCTTGCTCCAAACCTAAGATCCTGTGTTAAATCAGTCACTAATGCTGAGTCATGATGAAGTCATCCATGTTTTAACCTTGCTTGACTTCTGGCTTTTTGCAGCTAGCCTACAGGAGAGAGCAGAAAAGGGCAGGAGACAGCTGTCCACATGCACAATAATGGTATCTCCTTAGTGCTAATCCCATCTCCCTATCACACTGTAATATGGGAGGTGATGATGTGGCACTAACCCCATTTCCTCATTGAAATGTGTATCAATCAGGATTGTCTTTCCCTTATATGGTAGTTGTTTATTCTTGTCTATAAAATGCAACCTTAATTCTCCTAGGCAACATCCAATACTGCTGCCATAAATGCTACAATAAACTTTTTTTGTCTTAATTTTCCTGAGTTTGCCTTATTAACCAAAGTACATCCCAAATATTTTTCCTTTTATCATATTTGGCAAGCCAGGCTGGAGCCACTCCCTGGCATGACTATCACTGGGTGAGCCTACCCTGACTCCACACTTGGACCTTTGTCTGATTGCAGATTGGAATGGACTCTCTCAGTGGTTAGTCAAGAGTGAAATGGTAAGAGAATTAAACTCCCCAAACTCAGGAAGAACAAGGAGAAAAAGGTCTTGAACCCAAAACTGATTCTTTCTCATATGTGCACAGAGAAGAGGAGTGGCACCACGTGAAAATGCAGCTGTGGCAAGTAGATTCTCCTGTGCAATTTTAAGTTGACAGCAAGCAAGGGGATATATGTATCAAGATGGGATTGGCACAGAGCCCATTAGGCAAGCTTGGGATAAGGGAAAACTGCTTGTGCAACCAAGGATGTCCAAAGCTCAAGTGATAGAACTCAGTTTGTACTGGATTCAATCCTTAGATAATCGTGGGAAACAAATTTGGTTGAATAAATACAGAACTTTGATTATTGTCAGCCAAGCAGGCTAAAAACCAGACTTGAAGAACTAAAGCACAGGAAAAATAGATTATGGTGCTGTTGCAAAAGCTCTTTGTTATATTTTAAAATCCATTATGTTGTTTATGTTACTGTTAGACTTCGAAATTTTCTTGTATTGTGATTTTGGGAAATTGTTATGTAAGAAATGCTGTTAACTTGAAAAATGTAACAAACTTTGTAACAGAGTGTTACAACTGTATTAGGAAAGTAACTTTCCCTTTAATCCAGATACTATTAGATTATGAATTGAGTTGTTGAACAATATGGTATATCAGTAAGGCAGAATTCATGACTTCAAAGATAATCATGAATATACCTGAATGGTCCAGAATAGCAGGATGTAAGGAATTTTCTAAGTAGAAGGCAGAGGAGTTAAAGCATTTATTGAAACTCAAAAGTAGCAGATCCATGGACCAGTGTCCCCAATTCAACATCCTGGCAAGAACCTTCCAAAACCAATATGCCCATCTCACAATAGTGACCTGGAGGCCACAGAAAAACATTATGGCAGCAAGCCAAGCCATACTGGTGCTTCCCCCCCAATGCCAGGCAAGAAGACCACCACTGGCCTCAAGCCCCTGCTCAGCACTCTCCAGTCTCCACGAGGATCAGTCCTACTTTTTTTATAGAGCCTGCTGCCATTGCTGCAATTTCCAAGCTGTGTTGCAGCTAGCTGACTGCTTCCTCTCTCCTTCAGCTCTTAACTGCTCTCACCAACTGCCTCTCCAATTGCCTCTTAGCTCTGCTCCAACTGTTCAGCAAGCTCCTCCCACCACAGGCTTCCATTGGCTTCAGTCCTAGCCACTCCCCCAGGATCCTGAGAGCCCTGCCCTCCAAGCCCACTCAAATGGGTGGGGAAGATTTTCTCATGCATTGATTGCCTTTACATATGGTCCCAATGTTTGAAAACTATTAAGCCTTTAATTGGGTTTATTTTGCTTTAAAATGGATAAAGTTTTGAGACTTTTTAGCTGGGCAGAGACATATAATCTTATCAACCCTGTTGACTGCACGTCGTAAAACTCTACAGTATTGAAGTTTGAGGACCCAGGGCTACTCCCAGCCAAAGGAGGGGTGTGTGTGAAGAACTTACAGATTTACTTATAGTAAAGAGTAGGGGTTTTTTCTGATAGATTATTTGGTTATCACTTATGGAAATTATGAAACTGTACCTGTTAATAATATGTATTGAGGTTAGATCTTTGAGCCAACTTAGTAACTTTAGATTCAAAGATTTCATTTTTGCCTTAGAGATAAATAGGCAATTCAGATTGGAGGCTTACTATACTCAGCATTTTCTGGAGTTTTGAGTCAACTATCATGTATTCACTGTATATGTGAAACTCCAGAATGTGATTATTCTTAATTTATAAATGAAAGATAGCTCAGATGTCTTTATATGTGTTCATTGTTAACTGTTATTGCAACATGAGAAAAAATAATAATAATAATAATAATCTAGCCCTAAACTATGATTAGCAAAATTTTGCTCTTTGAGGTGATGTATCTTGGGACTGTAATCTGATATTGTTCGGAGTTTTTATTTCAGGAATGACATTGTTACTAAGTCAATAGTCCACTATTCAAGGGGAATGTCATGTGTTGCCCAAAGGGAATGCAATAAGAGAACTGCTACAAGTGGATGTTTCTGTCTGGGAAAGTTGAGGAGACAATCTTGCTTATGTGAAGGTAGTATCCTTTTGACTTTGTTTCCCATTGTGATATTTCCTTTCGGAACAGGAAATTTTCCCACCTGGTTAAATTCTGAGCCAACCTTTAATATCCTGTGAATAATGTGGAACTTTGCTGTATGATTGGCTGTTAACTATGACTCCTGCCTAGAATCATTAACAAATAAACATAAGGGAAAAAACAATGTTTTTTCCCCTGCTATGGCTTATATCAGGTCAGTATGTGCCCTCAAAGTGACAATCTTGATATCAGCATAACCATGTTCCTCCCTTTTCTTTTCATGGTTGTTGTTGCTGTTCAGCCCTTTTAGTCATGTTCCACTCTTCATGACACCATTTTAGGTTTTCTTGGCAAAGAAATTGGAGCGGTTTACCATTTCCTTCTCTAGCACATTTTACAGATGAAGAAACTGAGGCAAACAAGGATAAGTGACTTGCCCAAGGTGACACAGGTAGTAACTGTCTGAGGCTGGATTTGAACTTAGCTCTTCTGACTCCAGGCCCAGCACTCTATCCACTGTGCCATCTAACTGCCCTTTTTCCTTTCATAGTAAATTTCTATAGTGAAGGCATGTGAACAGTAAAAGTTTTGTAGCTGCAATACTAAATCTATTAATTGATATATTAATATTAAAACATCTGAGTTACTGTAATAGGATGTAAATATGAAAGAACTTTCTATTTTTAATCTGAATTTGTGGTCAACTCTATATCCTAGGAAACTAAGTAAATAAGTTCTCAAGCTTGTCATCCCCTTGCTAATAGTTATATATTCATGTATAAGATTACGTCCTTGAAGTGTCTCATTCTCTCAGGATAATACAAAGAATATATATTTACATCTATATCTATCCATCTATCTATCTATCTTCAAAGGAGAGGGATAGAATAAAGATGTAAAAGTTTTTTAAAAAAATTTAATGGGAGTAGTGAACTTTGAGAAAGCAGCAAGATTAGACTGTTTTCTTTAAGAACTAGGATATACACAGACACAGACACACACAGACATACACAGACACACACACACACACACAATTTGCTTCCAAATGTTTCTAATGGGACATACAGGCCTTGAGTATGTTTTTAGTAATAAGTTCTCAAAATTGGGTTAAGGATTTTACATATAAAATAGCATTAATAATTGTAAAGAATTTTTAAACATGGTCGGATTTTTTTTCTTCCTATTCTGAAGTATCTATGTGATAACATAAAGAGACAGAAGAGCTCATTTTATGAGCCAGGTCCTCATGGATCCTTGTTTTAAGATTCTTCCTTCCGTCCCTTAATAGCGTTGTCTGTACCAGTGCTTCTTAAACTGTGGGTCATGACCCCATTTGGGGTTGCAAAAAAATTGGCAACAGTAAGAATTTCTGAATGTTCAATGACCAAAAATTAATAAAAAATCAAATGCGTAATGAATCGAAGGTGTTTCTAACAGTGCTTGCCCCTGTTGCATCACACTACTTCACTGTAGCCTTGGTTCTGAACACAAAGCATGTGCACTTTTCATTGTGCATGCCCTCAGGCCATGCAATGCTAATTAACACTGTCAAAACAGGAAAAGGGGTTGGGAGTGGAAAAAGTTTAAGCTCTGGTCTATACCAGGTTTGGATAAAGACAGAAAGATCAAGCAGTATGTAAAAACTGAAGTTCTCTGAAGTTTCAGGTGAATTATGGGCTCCTAATTTGATGTTGTTCTCATTTCTCTGTTGTTATAATAGGGTTAAATTCACAAGGTTTGAATTAGTTCTCACCCCATGGAGTAGTTAGGAGGGTGTACTAAATTGTATTGAGTATTGTTAGTGGCAGATTTTAGCAGAATTACTTAGGAATCTCTGCAAGTGACTTAGAACCGGAGAAGCAGATCTACTAGGAGAAGCCATCTTCAGAGCTTCCCTGAGAATGAGGCCTATTCCAGAATGTCTAAGAGAAGATGTTTCCAGGGACCAGACCACTACATGTGGCATTTGGGACTCAAGATGGAATGTTCTAATTTAAATGGATATTGGGAGTGGGTTGCTAGGTTACACGGAGATTTGTTGTTATTTACTGTAGATGATCATTACTGTGTTACTTTGGCATTTTGTTTCATGGTGTTTATGTTTGTCTGGAAGAGAGGTATGTATGCCCTAGTTCCTTTTATTTATTGTTTGGGATCAGGGGCATTGCTCCTGTGACTTTTTGGTCAACGAAAAATTTTCTGTTTGTATTAACCTCACCTGACCGAAACTTGACTTATGGAATAATGTTAACTTTTCAATATTCCTTAGGTGAAAACCAAAAGGAAGTTTGAAGGTCCCCAAAATGATTAGGTTATTACCCTAGTTAACTCTATAAAAAAGAATTTCTCTGACACTGAATTGTCTTGTTTACTTTAGTGATACATAAATCTCCCCTCTCAAATTAGTTCATGGTGAACCTTCTAAGGGGTTTAATCTGTAACCTTAGTTTACCTATAGAGTCTACTCAAAATGATTTGTCTCCTTAAGGAATACACGAGATTATGACTGCTTAATTTTTTAAACTTTTATGACACTGAAGGAAACATAGGATGATTTTTGTATTACTCACGGCCACAGCACATTTCCTGTTGTAACTTTAAGGTCCCCTAGCTTATAGACACTAATGCTTACACAAATTGATTCAAGCAGCAGAGATGAGGATGATGCAGTTGAGATAGAGAAATGATATAGACCTGACTGTGATGCTGCATCATGACTATGGGTAGCACTAAAGGGGGGATATTGTTTAAAATCAGTCACTGATGCAGTCATTCTGAAGTGACCCCATGTTTTAGCCTTGCTTACTTTGGCTTTTTGCAGCCAGCCTGCAGGAAAGGGTGGTCTGCATGTACACTATTTGTATCTCTTTAGTGCTAATCCCATCTCCCCATGATGTTCTAATAGGAGAGGAACTGAGGTGGCACTAACCCCATTTCCTTATTGAAAAATGTATCAATCAGGATTGTCTTTCCCTTACATGGAAATTGTTTACTCTTGTTTAGAAAAGCAAGGGGGCAGTTGGAATTTTAAGGGCCACACCCAACACTGCTGCCTTGGTGTGTTTCAATAAACTCCCTTTTTTGTCTTAATTTTCCTGAGTTTGCTTTGTTAATCTGGGCCAAGTCAGACCAAAGATTTTATCTTTTAACAATCCTATGTCAGATCCTGTACAAAGTCCATTTGATTTAGAAAATTCTGCTTTGAAGTTTGCTTTTTTATGTAGAGTTATTTCTATATTTTAAATGGTCTTACAACTAATTCTTGAGTATGAATAAAAGCCCTGCTATTGAGCACAATAAAATGTGCAGATATCTTTTTAGATAAAACATATATGGCTCCTACTGAAGACTAATATATGCTCTAGAATTGTACTTTGCTTTTTTCTTTTTGAAAATCGTGGGTGGTTTTCAAGGTTTTCTGAAAAGAAAAGCAGCTTCTTTATACTTAACCTCTCCTTTGCCTGAACAGTATTTATTTCTTCATTTTGTTCTAATCCTGTCCTCATCTCATTCTCTTATTGTGATATTTTCAGATATGGTTCAAGGTTCTGGGAAAGCCAGGGCAAATTTGTCTAGCTTGAAAAAAAGAAGTCCTCCATTCCTTCAGTCCTGCAGACCACGCAACATTAGGGTCTCCCTGGAATTACTGGAATGAAGCACACTGACTTCTAGGTTTTTCCATAGTGAGATATTTTGCTCTCCTGCACAGTGGGCCTCCTCAAGGAAGCCTGAGCCTTCTAAGGTTCCTTTCTGTTCTAAAATCTTATTCTCTTAACCAAGGACCCAGGAGCTATTGAAGGTCTTCTCTTCCTCTGTCTTTCCTCTCTCTTTTTTTCCTCCTCCCTTTTCTTCTGTGCCCAGTAGAGGCCATCTCCAGGTGTCCTGATCTATAGTTTGCCACTGGATGGCTCCAGAGGAGAAAGTGAGACTCGTGATCTTGCATAATCCTGATTGAATCCTGATTCACTTGCAAGTCATGGCATCATGTTCCTGATACCATGGTTCTCTTCATGAAACAAGGACAAATAACAACTATGCAATTTTCAGAGGACCTTATTCAAAGTGGAAACAGGGTATTTTGCAATACTAACTCCAGAATGTGTCATAATAACAATAATACAGCTAATGTGTCATACTGGCCTTGGAGCCATGAAGACTTTGGTTCACTGCTAGATACATGACTGGCTAAGAAACCCTAGAAAAGTTAAAAAAAAAAGTCAATTCCCTAAGACTATAATTTGCATAGAAGGTGCTGATTTGCATTGTAGAGAAAGAATTCCCACATCTAGGAGTTCCCTATACCAATGAAATCACCTACCCAGGCACTACTCTCATCCTGTTTTTTAACTTATAATATAACAAGAAGTCCAAGTCCAAATCACTGCCCCTATTCCTAACCAGTATAGAAGCTGTAGTTTCAGTGAGGAAAGTACTTTCAAAATGGATGAAGGAGTGTCAGCGGATTTTCTTTCTCCTTTTGAAAAGCTATGTCTTCAAAAAGAAATGTCTGGCTGTGGGGCTCATTACCCGGTTATTAGAATAGGAAATGAAGCAAAGTGGAACTTTCTCACAATGAGAGAAAGGAACGGTTTGGGCCAAAGTGGAGACTCACTTGTCAGTAGGAATGAAAAGGTCAATTCATCTGTGCTTTCCTTTGGCCCTGAATTTTCTTCCCTAGTCATTACCAGCACTCACACTGATTGGCTGTTGTGTGTGGTTGAATAAGCTTCTTTTTTAACAACACCTCTTTACCAGCTCATGGCATTTCTGGCCAGGTCTCTGACAGGGGTATTACTGGTATGTAAGATGGGCCTTTGTTTATATTATCCCCTCCCCACTCTTCCTACCTCAGCCTGTGTAAGTTCGGACTCTTTCCAGATATTCAACCATCCTGAGGAATGGTTGCTGAGATACAGGAGGCTGGCACCCTACAGTGTGCCTCCCTAGTTTCAGCTGCCACCCCCACCTTTTCCCATAATTGGGGCTTAATTTGTGTACTTTTTACATTTCAACTGTAAATTGGAAAATGAATAGAAAAGGAACATTTCTCACAGCCCCAAACCAGCAATCAAGCTGTTCTGAACAATCTGCTCTGTACAAAACCGTACTTTTTGCCAAGTGGATTTTATGAGCTTTGAAGATCTTCATTAGTACAAATCACTTAGAAACCAACCCTCAGGACATGTAAATCAGAACGAAAAGAACTGGAAATTTAAGTCAAACTATGGCTCTGGAGAAAGGAAATGACAAAGGCATTTCAGAAGAGTAGGAAAAGGGAGGGGGAGGTGTAGGAAACTGTTCTCCATTCATTTGGTTGAGGGCAGATCTCACATTAAAGTAATCCCCAGTGCTGTACAAAGCTTTGAAATGCAAAACTGGATTTTTCCACCTTGAAATAAAGGTTTTGTATCATTTTTCCATGGCCCAGTCTTTACTCCAGGATGCCTTAGATTGAGACTCTTACTCTTTCCCAAACACTATTTCCCTTACTTCTCTCTTGGCAATAATTTTAATTTGCAGATCAAAGTCCACAGGGAGGAGAAGGTGGGGCAGGGAAAGAGCAATTAGTTAAGGTGAAAAGAAATCAAGATAACACTAACAACCAGCTTTGGAAAACCATTTTGATTGGTCTAGGTAAGACAGAAAGCTGGTTTGGGGACCCTTGGCAATTCAAGTCTGGCAAATAAGCAGTCCCAGCCTAAATGTATGCTAACTAAAAACCACATAATAGCATGCGGTTATTCACCTCAGAGGCATCAACTCCATTATATTTTCCTATGGACATACTGCTTCCCTCCAGCAGAATAGAAGCTCCTTAATGGCAGGAATTGTTTTATTTACTTATTTTTGTCATTGTATCCTCAGTGCCTAACATTGTGCCTATACTTAGTATATACTTGTTGAATTGAATTGACTGGTGGAAGAGATGTTAATGGTGAAAACTCCAGTTAGGCGGTTAGCACCACTGCCCATTTTCTTGACCTTTAGGGTTCTCCATTCCACTTCTCTCCTCTTCTATTTACAGGGGTTGGAGAAATGAGTCAGCTCTCCTAAGGAGACAATCTGAAATATTAAAGTTTAAAATGTTATATGACTTGGCATATTAACAATTAATTCTGATTAAAACTTTGTGACTGCAAAAGAGTGCCAATTATAAATGCCCTAATTTAGTGACTAATTTCTATTTTTGTCAATCTAATTCAAAAAACATTTATTAAGTGCCTATGTGCCAGGCACTGTGCTAGGCATGGAAGAGTTCCTATATGCAAGGAGCTAATTTTGGCCATTGTCGGGGAAGGCAAGCAGCAGAGAGAGAAAGAGAGGGAAGAAACCACATATACAGAGATAAAGCAAATACAAAATATAATTAAAATAAACACAAAGTTGGGGGGAAGGCTTTCCTAAGTTACTGACCTGGAGCTGAGCGTTAAAGAGAGTTAGGGGTTCCAAGATGTAGAAGTTAAGGGCAGAGGAAGGGGAATTCCAGTAATGGTACATAGCTTATAAAAAAGCATGAAGGTAGGAAATGAAATTTCAGGGTTAGGAACGTCTACTATGCCCTTGTGGCTGGAAATACAGTACATGTTATTAATGTCTAATTATTCTGCAAAGACAAATCAGAATCAGATTGTGACAGACAGGTTCTAATGCCAAACAGAGAAGTTTGTATTTATACTAACAGGGAGCCACTGAAGCTTCTGAGCAGGTGCCTGGCATGGTCAGACTTTGGCTTTCAATATATCCAGTTGGTGGTGATATGGAGGACGGAGTGACTGGAAGCAGGGCCCTCAATTACCTATTGGAACAGCCTAGGAGAAATGAGATAAGGGCTGAAACTAAGGTGTTGGCTGTGTGAGTGGAGAAAATGGCAAGACGGCATCTCTGTAGAGTAGAACCTCAAAGACTTTAGGTCTGCTTTGCCTATTCTTATCTTTGCACGTGTTTGTTGTTCAGTCATGCTGGACTCTTCATGACTCCTTGGACCTGGGGTTTTCCTGGAAAAGATACTGGAGTGGTTTGCCACTTCTTTCTCCATTGTGCACCCATTTTACAGATGAGGAACTAAGGCAAATAAGCGGTAAGTGACTTGCCTAAGGTCACACAGCTAGTGAGTGTCTGAGGCCACATTTGAACTCAGATCTTCCTGACCGCAGGCCTGGTGCTCTATCTACTGCACCACCTAGCTGACCCTTGTACTTGCTGTACATAACAGAAAAGTGATACTTGAAAGCAGGGGCTGTCATTTTTGTCTTTGTATACACAGTGACTGGCTTAGTACCTGGTCCCTAGTAGTTGCTCAGTAGGGGCTTATTTAGTTGGATACAGGGAGGGTGAAGAGTCTAGGATGACTTGGTGGTTGAGAACCTGAAGGGATCAGGAAGGGTGATGAAACCCTTATAAAAACAAGGAAATTAGGAGGAGTGGGTTTTGGGGGAACATGCTGAATTTTGGGTGTCTACGGGACATCTAGATGGGGATACACAGCAGGCAGTTGGAGATGTGAGACTGGAGCTCAGGAGTAGATTTGAGAGTCCTTAGCCTACAGGTCATAGTTGAACCCAAGGTAGCTAAGATATAAATACAGGTTCTTTTAAAGTTAAACCAGATTTCTGTAAAGCAAATTCTACTTTGCTATTAACTTTTTTTTTTTAAGTGAGCTGGCCTCTGAGCCGGAAGTCCTTGTTCATGTTCCTCCTCAGACTCAAACCGGCTGTGTGAACCTGGGTTTAGGTGTTTAACCTCTCAAGGTCATAGCCAACATTCTAATATAAGTTGCAAACAAAGGACCAACCTGCATTGGTAGAGTTCTTTCAGCAGGGAATTCCCCAACAATGAAACATAGGACCAAAGTTAAGCCCTCATTATGGGGGGGGGGGGCAACTGTTTATTTAGTAGTTGTTTTAGTGAACTCCAAACTCATTTCAAATGCCAAAAGGGGGAAAAAAAGATGCAGCTACTGTGATCTTAGAACGTGTTGAACGGATGCTTTTGGGGCCTAACCTGATGAGAGACCCATGGTTGGCAGAAGAGAGCAACCAACCTAGCCCATCCCAGGAAGTGGCCTAGGGAGAGGGAGGAAGAGGGCAGACGGCACCCTTCTTCCTCTAGGAGGGCTGCTCCCAAGGTTGACAGACTAGACCCGGGAAGGCAAGGCAAAGAGGCAGAAGTGTTCCTTGACCAGACAACCTCTGAAGCCCCTTTCAATGCCTAGTTTCTCCAACGATAGAATGCCAGGAAAAAGCCTAAAATTAATTGTGTTGTACAAAAAAGATAGTTCTTAGGGCCTTGTAAGATACCAAGTCACCACTCACTGGAGGTTTTCGCATTATACTTGTAGGCGCTAGAGGTAGGGCCATCTAGGTGGGTGTTTTTTTTTTTTAAGGGGAGGTAACCAAGGAGGTAAAGGGATTTGCTACCCAAGGTCACTGAGGAAGCAACCAAGGCAGAGCACTTTCTACCAACCCAAAGACATCTGTGGACAGCTTTGGGGCTGAATCCTCTAACCTTTTTATAAACACATTATAATTTCAAAAATACATTATCTTTGGTTCTGATAGCACTTCAAAGAACACTGTCTTCTTACACTTAAAAGCTAAGTTTGCTCTCCAAATCATGACTGCCCTAAATTGGGAGAGATGCTCATACAATTTCACTGTACAAATAATATGTATTTTACCTTTCAAGAATGACAGCTACTCAGATTGTTATAATTACTGCATATAGGGACTTTTCTTGTGAAGCAATGGATCTAAATGGGCATTTTCTATATGTTAGCTTTTCACAATGGTAACATTTTTATGCTAGTAATTAAAAATTCAATAGAAGAACTTGCTGAACTGTAGCATGTTTATTTCTATTACTCCATTTTAGCACATGGGAAATCCTTTCTCAGTTGGGAATAATCTATAGTCTTTTGAATATTAAGTATTCTAACAAATGCACTATGGGGAAGAAGGAACAAATTATAACACTATATAATGGAGCACAAATATGCAGAATGTTTCATTGAAGTACATGAGGCAGAAAAAAGGAAGTATTCTTTAATTTACTCCAGAATAAAAACATTCCAAACAATTTCAAATGCCCCTCTAGTATGTGTTTTAAGGAAAAGGAACAACCTTTTACGATAGAAAACTAGTCTATCCCTTTGGTACTAAGACAACCTGTAGAAGTGGGAACATCACTTGACTGAAAGAGGTTGCCTAGGTACCTTTATAATTAGAAAAAGACTCCATTGCAATCATAAAATCTTAGAGCTTGAAAAGAGCAGAGAACACTTATCTCAACCCCCTCATTTTACATATGAAGAAACTGAAGTCTATATCACTGAGCAAATAGATGCACTGGTATTTTAGAATGTTTTCTTTCACACAACCTATTAAAATTGGTACCATATCCTTCTTGTTTGTTCAAAGCCTAAATACACAAGTCATTCCTTATGTGCAGACATTAATAATTAACAAGTTGCTTTTCAGTTGGAATGCTGTTTCACTGTTTTCTGTAAATATTTAGCATGCCACATTGTATAAGGTCAACAAACAAACACCTGTAAGGCTCAAAACAAGACATCAGATTCACAGATTCAAAAGTATGGCACAAAGGAGCTGGATATATCACAGGATTTTTAAAACATTCAAAATATTTCATACAAAAAAAATGAACTCACTGGTGTCAAATGCCACTACATTCATTTATACAACATGTAAATAAGTGACTTAAATAAGACCATAAAAATCAAGAGGAAACTACTGCATAAAACTCTCTCTTTAATAATTAGCTCTATGTTCCATTAGCAAATATCAGGGCATTGCTTCTTTTTAAAGTAGAAAATGTCCTTGCAAGAAGAATCCCATTTCACACTCACAGTACAACTGGAATTACATTCACAATGGTCACAATGGCTGCTCTGTGCCAGGTTTTCTAGAATGAGGTAGGTAAAAAATTTGGGAGTTTCAGATGGCTAGGACTCATTTGTTTTATATCTGCTTGTCTTTAAAAAGATGTTTAAAATGTTAACCATGTGGTTTAAAAAAAAATGAAGACTTTGCCTAAAGAGAAAAAACACTATTTCAAAAAAGGCAGACCATTATAAAATACATATTCTTCTCTTCGTTTAAGAACAAAATACAACTGATTTGCCAACCATCACACCTCACAGAGCCAGATGACATGGACTGACCCTTAAAAGTCATTTACACCATGTCATTGGTTTTGGCCTAGGAGTATGGCATACAGAGTACTAATAAACACTGAATTATTCAGTTAAGGGACCAGACCAGCTGATGCCCTTTTGACCTTTTCATCCTTAGTACCCAGGGTTTAACAGTTACAAATCTGAATTGAATTTCTAAATGAGAAGTGAATTCTCTGCGAATGTGACACCCGTAGGAGACTCAGGCATAAATTCACGCCCAGCACTGCAGGGAGGCCTAGATTTGGGGATATGAGTGGGTGGTTAGACTGAACAGCGAGGACCAGATATGGATGCCAAGAGGTGGCAGGCATGGCAATAGTGGCCAGACCTCCAACTAGGACACAACGCCGGGCTAATGGCTCTGGAAGAGGTCAGTGCCTGGCCAGCGCTTGGAGCTCGTGGTGGAGGCCTGGGTGGAAGCGGAAGGGAAGGCAGGGAGGCCCGGTCTGGCCTTGGCCTTCTTGCGGGGTACCATGGGGGAAGCGCCCAGGAACTTACTGAAGGAGCCAGACTTCCTGATGCCGCGGGCCAAGTCCTGCAGCATCAGGTCGTCGGCCAGCACGCCCAGGAAGGCGCTGGTGGTGGAGCTAAGGATGGAGGCTGCCACCTGCACAGGCCGCCTGGCCGGGCCGTCGTGCTCCACCGGGCAGCGAAGGGCGGGGTCGCCTAGCAACAGACGCAGCGCGTACGAGGCTCCAGGACGCAGGTACTGGTAGGCACGCCGCCCGCTGTGGTCTCGGACGAGCACCTGCGCGCCCAGGCGCTCCACCAGCAGGATGGCCGCGTCCTCGTGGCCGTGCAGGGCCGCCAGGTGCAATGGGGTGTAGCCGCCGTGCGAGCGGGCGTTCACGTCGACTGGCGCTCCCCCGCGGCGCGCCACTTCCACCAGCTGCAGCACCATGTCGCGGTCGCCGCTTTTGGCTGCCCAGTGCAGGGCGGTGAATCCCGACATGAAGTCGCGCTTGGCAGCCAGGCTCCGATCCCGCAGCAGCAGCCCGTGAAGCTGGTGAGTCCAACGGCCGCCGGCCGCTCTCACCAGCCACTCGTGCTCGGCTGGCTCCAAGGGCACGGTGGCCGGCGGCGGCTGGGGGACGGTGGAGGGCAGCTCCTCGATCTCGGGGCTTAGCAGGCGCGGGCCGGCCCGGGACAGGCGCCGGAGGTGAGGGGACCGGCCGCCCCCCAGTGCGAGACCCAGGCCCGACTCCTCCACCGAGAGCCGCCGCCGCAGCCGCGGAGAGTCCCCGGGCACAGGCAGCAGAGACGAAGCTGCCACCGCCGGTTCTTCCGACAGCTGCCGCCGCAGTCCTTGCTCCTCTGCCCGGACCCGGATCACCGACGGGACGCAGCGGACGGGCAGCATGCAGGGCTTCCGCGGCTGGAGCGGGGACAGCTCCCCGGGCGCAGCCGGGGTCTGTGGAGGGGCCGCGGGCGTGTACCTGGAGAGCAGGGCAGGAGTTGGGGTGGGGGCAGCGGCAGCGGCAGCTTCTTGCAGGTCTGGGGACGGGGGCAGCTCCTCCGACAGCGGGGACGGGAGCAGGTCCTCGGACGGCGGGGATGGGGGCTGCTCCTCGGATGGCGGGGAGAGGGGCAGCTCCGACGGCGGGGACGGAGACCTATGCTCCTGGGCGGCGGCTGCATCTGAGGAAGTTTGCAGCGGCGGCTGGGCTGGAAGGTCCGCGTCCGGCTCCTGGGCCTCGGAGGTCGGCGGGTCCCCGGGGAGGGGGTCCGCAGCGGCTTCGGAGGGCGTCGGGGGCGCGGGCCGTGGCGCGAAGGAGACGCGCGGCTTCTTGCGCAGCACCACGAACTTGACCCCGTCCAGCTCTTTGACCACCGCCACGTCGTTGACGAATTGCTTGAAACATTTCCTGCGGGCAGCCCGGCCGCCCGGGTCCCCCGCGTCCAGCAGCGGCTTGAAGCGGCTCACGAACTCCGAGTTGCGCACCTTGCCCCCGCGCTCCTGCAGGAAGCCCAGCACCGCAGCCTGGCTCACCCCTGCCGCCGCAGCCGCAGCCGCAGCTGCCAGCGCCATTCCTGCGGACTTCGGGGCTGGCTGGACCTTCTCCCGGCCTTGGCAGCTCCGCCCGAAGCGCCTCCTGCGGCGGGCCCCTCCCTCGGCTCTGCCGGAGCCCGCTTCCCACCTGTCGGGCCTGGCTGGCAGCTCCTTCGCCGGGGCGCTGTTCCCAGTCTCTGGCAGGTGGGCGCTGCTAGGGGAGGGCGTCTGTGCGGGGGAGGGGGGGGGGGAAGGATCCACAGCAGAGGGATCTGGGAGTTGTAGTCTAGGCAGGCTCAGGCTTACCTGTGTTTTAACCTTTGCAGTGCCCCTCCCCCACCTTCCGGGGGCGTTTACACCTGTGCCAGCTAGACCTAGGGAACCTCGCCCCTCCGAGATCCTTTCTCCTTCTGGTTTTTTAGTTGGCCGGCCCAATTAGAGCTGTGCACTATTCCAATGGGCGCTGAAGCTCTGCCTACTCTTGACAGTTTGTACAGCCTGAGTTGTGAATTGGGAATACCCTGACTTCTCTCCTTCCAACCCTCTGGGAATTCAAACACATCTTAATGCCAACTCCCCCTAAACGCCCCTCTTGTAGTTGGTTGCTATTCCCCGGGGAAGTTCAATAACTTTTAAGTGCCAAAAGTCTTTCTTGATTCATTTCTTATTCATTTGAAAAATTAAAAATGAATATGTGATGCTTAATGCTGCCTGTAAGGTAATACATCTGTATTTTATGTCTTTCAGAATATTCAGGCTTGATTGAGGCAGTCTGTTAATATATCAGGTAACAGAGATTTTAGATTAGTTTTAAAGCAACTCATTTTTAATTATTTTCAATGCACATTCTCAGGAGCCCATGTACATTATTAAAAAAAAAACCCTGAGGTATATCACCTAACAACTATCAAGTCATCTAAGATTTAAAAAAAAATCAATATTGGGGGATACAGCAAATATCGGGAGCAATAATTCACGATTGGTAAAGCTGTAAGGTCATCAGACTGTTTTGGAAAGCAATGTGGAATTATATAATAAATTTTTAAAATTTCTCATATTCTGTGACCCAGCAATTCCACTATTAGATTTATATTGTAAAGAGTTTATTGACAGAAAGAAAAAAACTTTGTACAAAATAGTACTATATAAATAGTAAAAAAAAAAAATTAAAGACAAACTATATTCCTGGAAGGGGCATGGTTGAATTAAATTTTGGTATATGAACGTAAAGAGAGGCCCCTGAGTAGAATAGGTGGCTCAGCCTTGGAGTCTGAAAGACCTGAGTTAGATCCATACTAGCTGGTTGATCTTGGGCAAACAACGGCATCTCTTCTTAGTACCCCAGGCCACTTTATGAGATTCTAAATTACAGAATAGCAGTTGATTTAAATCAATGGAGAAAGTTTCCACATCGGGGAATTCACTGAAAAAAAAAAATCCTCCGATTAGTCTTTCCCTACCCCTATTAATTTAACAAAATATATGATGAACAATTGTGAAGAATTATTTTTAAAAAATATATTTTTTTCTTTCCCCCAATTACGTGTTAAAACAATTTTAAAACATTTTTTAAAAAAGTTTTGAGTTCCAAATTCTATCTTTCCTTCCCTCCCCTCCCTCACCCCTCTCTGAGACTGTAAGTAGTCAGATATAGGTTATACATGTGCAGTTATGTAACACATTTCCATATTAGTCATTTTGTACAGGAAGACTCAAAAGAAAAAAATGAAAGAAAAGTGAAAAATAGCATGCTTCGGTCTATATTTAATCAATATCCATTCTTCTTCTGGAGTCAGATAGTATGCTTCATCACTAGTCCTTTGGGATTGTCTTGGATCATTGTATTGCTGAGAGTAGCTGAGTCATTAACAGTGCTTTATCGAATGCCATTGCTGTTACTGTGTACAACATTCTCTTGGTTCGGTTCACTTCACCCAGCATCAGTTCATGTAAGTCTTTCCAGGTTTTGCTGAAATCATTCTGCATGTCATTTCTTATAGCACAATAATATTCCATTACAATCATATACCACAGCTAGTTTAGCCATTTCCCAATTGATGGGCATCCCTTTGATTTCCAATTCTTTGCCACCACAAAAAGAGCTGCTATAAATATTTTTGTACATATAGGTCCCTTTCCCTTTTTTGGGTGTCTTTGGAATATAGACCTAGCAGTGGTATTGCTGGATCAAAGGGCATACACAGTTTTATAGCCCTTTGAGCATATTCCAAATTGGTCTTCAGAATGGTTAAATCAGTTCACAACTTCACCAACAGTGCATTAGCGTCCCAGTTTTGCCACATCCCCTCCAACATCCAACATTTTCTTTTTTTTTTTTTTTGGTCATATTAGCCAATAGGTATGGGATTATTTTTAAAAGGAGGACTTTTGAAATAATTTAGAGATGAAAGCAGATTCACAAGATCTCTCTCTCCCTTTATCTCTCCAGCTAAGACCATATAAAGATATTAGTCAACAATGCAGTGGACTGTTCCCTACTACATCATCATCATTATTATTAACAAGGTACATAACTTTCCTTTTTACCATAAGTGTACATACAGTTCAATGTACAATCATTAACAGTCACTTTTGTGTTATTTTGTTTAACTTTTCAGGGATTTTTAAAAATTTGTTTTTATAAAAAAAAATTCTCTATTAAAGAAAAGCTTCTGATTCCATCCCTGTGGGTATGCTTCTTTTACCAATGCATATTACAACTCTCTCCCAACATTAGTAGTTTTCTACAACGTTGAAGCCAAAAACATTCATCCTTTAATGAGCCTTTCTTTACTTAGGCTAGTTCTTGGGCGGTAGTCACAGACTTTATCTCAGTCTGTCCAGCTTAGTGTAGGACATGTCAGAGCATATGTTCCATTATCACATCCTTTGAGGACCAAGGTTCACACTGATACCACATTGACTTTTTTCTTTTTTTTTTTTTGAGAGAAGTATAGTGAAGTTTTGGGGGTTTTAAAAATCTCATTGGAGATAAACCGAATTGTTCTTTTGGTGTCACTGAGCATAAAGAAGAAAATGTACCTTTGAAGAGAAAAAGAATTACCAGGATTAATGTACCATCTACTAATAAGCAGCCTAGATTAGTATGGCACTAGTAGTAATTTGGCAGTTATTTTTGTTTAATAAATTAATGACAGCACTACATCATTTGTAGGTAATCATAAATATTTCTTTTTAAACTTTACCTATCTTCCAAGAGCCAGCTCAGATCTCTCATCTCTGTTAACTCTTCCCCAGTTATTTTTGGTAATTTCTCCCCCATTTGAACTTATATAGCTTATAGGTAGGTCATAGAATTTAGAAACTGGAATTCACATCAGCAGACTTTCACTAAATTCCTATTGGGGTGGAGCCAAGATAGCAGAATAGTAGGAAGCAGTACAGCTTAACCTCCTCAGCCCCCAAAACAAAAACATATTCCAATAGTTAGAGAAAATACACCAGACCAAATCCTGATGGTGAAATCCAGCAGAGAGTCATTCGTCCACCCCAGGTTAGCATAGGCAGGCAGACAGATCTCTGTAGACACTAGAGACCGGCTCATTGTTGCTTGAGTGTAAGCACCCAGAGAAAAGCTGTGCACCAGAGCAAAACAAAGTCCTAGAATACCAGAGTACCCTCAGACTCAGACTAGGGCACTGCACTGGCAGCTTTGTCATCTACTACTCTGGGCAAGTGAGAAGAGCTGTGCACAGGGTGTCACAGAAACCCTGCACAATATATCAAGGAAAGAGGAAGTTCAAAAGCAAGCAGCAGCCGTGTGTCTCACAACCCAGGAGTAGAGTGAAGCTCGTTGCCAGCTCAGACCAAAGGAGAGTCTACAGTTGTGTCACTCTGAATCAGCAGAGGTATCCAGCTGGCTGAGAGTCAATGAATCCAACATCAGTCTGTTGTCGTGGAGACTTAAATCCCAAAGTCAGGAATCTACAGAACTCAAACCAGGCAAGTCAGGAATCTACAGAACTCAAACCAGGCGGGCAGCAATCAGACTTTGCCCTGGATCAGATTACTTTGGGAACATTGAAGCTTGCAGGTCCCTAGCCTGTTCTTGAGATCCCAGGTTAACACAACATTTGATACAGAAACAGCACCGGTCTTGATCTTCCCTCTGGAAGTATGGCAGAGCCCAGCTCTAATATCACCTCTAAAGTCAGAAAGTAGTCAGGAAAAACAAACAAACAAAAGAACCATAAAAGGGCTATTGTGGTGGCAGGAAAGCTCAAGATACAAAATCAGAATGAAAGAATGACCGTAAAACATCTACAAGCAAATTCTCATAGGAAAACACAGCTTGGGCACAAATTCAACTAGAATTCCTGAAAGAGAAGAAGCAATTCCTTCTCAGTGGGGATGGGGGGTGGGGCAGGAGTGGGGTGGGAAGAAGGGAGAGAATTTAGAACTCGAAGTTTTAGGAGGAATGTTAAAAATTGTTTTTACATGTAACTGGAGAAAAATAAAATAGCAAATAAAGACTGGAAAAAAGAGATGAAGCAAGAGTTTTTAAAGGTTG
>CM053625.1:28598411-28659161 GCA_028646595.1 Phalanger gymnotis | reverse complement strand
GCAAGCAGCTCTTTCCAGGAAAAGATTATGCTCCTGTGTAAGAGCACAGTCTTCCCATCTAAACCCAAGCTTTCTCTGTTTGCTCTGCTTGGTGTATTTGTTGATAGGTCCCATGAGCAAGGGAAAGTTGAAGAAAGGCCGAGTGGTTCTACAGGCTAATACCAACACTAGGCCAGCACAAAGGGAGGGCACCTCCCACAAGTCTATCAAGTCTCTGCTAACCCCCTGCCTTGGAGGTATTCCCCCAACAGAAACCTCAGTCACTAGGAACCAATCAGGAGTTGTCTTTGCTCTCTTAGCACATGCTATAGGGGGAGAGGCATGCTCATCACATTGATCAGAAAAATCCTCCATCAACCTTTTTAAGGTGCCAAAGGGCATGTAGGGAAGGAGGTATGCTTATCACATTAATCGGGGACCACTCCCAGGGAATTCCCTTATAAAATATGCCTAGTGGCCCTATTTGCAAAAGCAAGAAACTAGAAACAAACTTCAATCAGTTAGGGAATGGCTAAACAAAGTATGATGAAGGAAGATTAAGGCTTTAATAAAACTTTGCATGTGACAGGCCTAATAAATTCAGGAAGGTGAATTTAGGTGGGCAAAAACTGACCTTGTCTCCTTGGGTTGTCTCTTGTCCCAGCTCAAATTCATCATTAGTTAAGCTACGAGGAATTTTCAGGACATACATACCCAGGTAGCTCCCAGCACAAAAGCTTTGATCTTATGCCAGTCAATAAAGACCCAGTCTTAGCAAGGTGTAGTGGCAGGTTCTACCCACTATCTCCTAACACTCAAAGCCCCACAGAGGCTGTGCTGGACCAGCACCCATTGAGGTGCTGACATTGCCCTGGTGCTCAGTCTTGGGCCTGAAATCAAAGGGTTTTGTTACTGATAACTACCTTATTCTATGTCTGTATACCTGTCAACAGCAGATCCTAATTATGTGGTGTAATATTTTGTCCAACAAAAAGCCACTGTCTCCCTACATTGGTTCATGAATTAATGGAATATTGTTATTTCAAGAGAAATAATAAATTTGGAGAAGATAAACAAGGGAAAACAGTCAGTAAACATTTATTAAGCAGTTTTTATGTGCCATGCACTGTGCTAAGTGCTAGGGATATAAAGAAAGACAAGACAGTCACTGCCCTTGAGCAGCTCACAATCTAATGGGGGAGGAAACATGGATATGGGAGGCAGCTACTGGCCCAGTAGAGAGAACACTGTGTCTGGAGGTAGGAAAACCTGAGTTCAAATTTGGCCTCAGACATTTACAAGTTGGGCAAATCAGACACTAAAGCACTTACTGGGCATGTCAATTAACCTCTGTTTGATTCAGTTTCCTCATCTGTAAAGTGGCCATAACAGCACCAATCTCCCAGGGTTTTTGTGAGAGTCACATGAAATGATAATTGTAAAGCATTGAGCGCAACACCTGGCACACAGAAATGTTAGCTATCATTATTATGATGCAGACAACTGTACAGACAAGCTATATTAACAGGATAAATTGTAAACAACCAACAGAAAGAAGGTTCTAGAATTAAGGGGGCTTGGGTTAAGCTTCTTGTAGAAGGGGAGTTTTTAGCTGGGACTTGAAGGAAGACAGCAGACAGAGATGAGGAGAGAGAACATTCCAAGTGTGAGGGACAGCAAAGGAGGGGAACAACAGAAGTTATATGGATAACAAGGCAATGATTTATAATCTTTGTTTCATTTTGCACGCTTCATACAATCTTTTAAATGCATTTGAATAACTAATGGAATTTAAAATTCAATTAAATATCACAGAGGAGTGTATGAGGACTCGCATCTCTGGTGTGAGGGTTTACCAAGCCCTGGTCAGGGTTGCTTATCCACCTTTGGTTTCCACCTGATTGACCCAGCTCTCACATGTAGCAACCACACCCCAGTAAAACTCTCAGCAGACAGGCTAAACCAGGGTGAGGGTAACTGACAGGCCATCTGTCAGGGGGTCTTCCCCAAGCATGGGAAGACTAAAAAACAATTTGTTCCGATGGCCATGAAGGCAGCTGAAGCAGGCTCTGTAGAGCCCTTAACACTGAGGTTATCCACTGCGTCCTGGGCCACTGACAGTTGCTTTGACTTTTGTCCTGCTGCTGGACTTTGAGGACTCTGGAAGAGAGCCTGAGGCTGATGACTTTGAGCAACTTGGCCTCACTTAAATCCAACTCACTAGCAAGTCAAGACATCACCAGTGATGTCACCGGTCCTCTTGAAAAACTAAAGAGAAACAAGAAATATCACATAATTATAACATCTTTGAAGTGAAAAAGACCTCAGGTTTAACCTCTACCAGAAAGACCTTCATTGATAGGAACTCAGTCTTTAGAGGCAGCCTGTTCCACTTTGGGTGGCTCTGTTAGGTAATTTTTCCTTAAAAAGAGCCAATTTGCCTCCCTATATCTTCAAAGCAAAATACGACAGCTCTTCAGCTAACTGAAGGTTAGGAATCATCTCCTTCGGCACTCTATCACCCCTAGGATCAAAAATAGAATCTAAAATTCTCTGTATGGCAGTTAATGCCCTTCGTTACCTCCCCTGCCCCCACACCTTTCCAGCTTTCTTATAACTTACAATCCCTCTCCACCATTTGCTGAGATTTAGTGACACCAGCCTCCTTGCTATTCCTTGAATAAGCTCTCCACCTCTTGACTCTGGGCCTTTTCTCTGGCTGTGCCCATGCATGGAATACTCTTCCTCCCTATCTCTGCCTCCTGGCTTCTCTAGCTTTCTTCAAGCCCCAGATAAAATGGCACCTTTTACAGGAAGTTTTTCCTGATCTCCTCAATTCTACTACCTTCCTTTGGTGGATTGTTTCCAATTTATCTGCATCTATCTGGTTTGTACATAGTTGTTTGCCTGCTCTCTCCCCCTTTGGCCAGTGAGGCTCTTGAGAGCTGGGCTATCCTTTTGTTTTTCTTTGCATCCCCAGTGCTTAGCATAGTTCCTGGCACATAGTAGGTGCTTAATAAAAAATTACTGTCTGACTTCCCATATCAAGGCTAGAGACCCCCTGGTTTTCAAGTCTCCTCAACATCATGGTTGCATAAGTGTTGTAGTTCAGGTATGGTGTCAGAGGTAGGTAGCAAGCAGGACGTAGTCAAATCCATGGACCCCAAATGAAAACTTAGCCTGCATCCCCACAGTTCTGCAACAGTTTGTCTTACATTGGCTTTTGGCTCAGTTGGGCTCTTAGATACCCTTTGTGGGCCACACCTAAATGTGACTAGTGTTCGTGGGCCAAGTTATTTGAAGATTCTTCAGCTCCACTGGGAAGTTAAGAGACTTCTATGGAAACACGGAGTCGTTTGAAGTTTGGACAAAGCCGCAGGAAGAGCGAGACAGACATAAAGTATTTGAGTCTGAGATACCCTCTCAAGGTCTTCGTTCCTGCTTCTTGGGAATGGCATGTTGGAAATTCCTGTACAGGCACAAGTTGGACTAGATGGTGTCTTTGATATCCTCCAATTCTGAAAATCTGTGATTTTTGTTACTAGGCAGAGGGAACCCTATGTATGAACTCAAATCGGCCCTCACACTCCAATTGGAAAGACACTGATGTGAGGTGAGAGACAGTAATGGTGTACACATTTGGCATGTACGCCAGGGTTTGAATCTTGGCTCTGATATTTATTATTTTGTGTGGCCTTGGGCAAGTCACTTCCCTCTGGGCCTCAGTTTCTTCATCTGTAAAAATAAGGGGCTTCCACTAGATGATCTAAAAACTCTCCGCCCCCCCTCACTCCTAAGACATAGGGCAAACCTGCAGCCCCCTCCTGGAACATTGCACCAGAAAGCCCGATTCCTGAAGGGAGATGACAGGTTTTCCCGCCCGCCTCTTCCCCAAGCCCTGCCCCTCTCCTTCCCTCCCCAAATTTCGGGAACTACAAGTCCCGGCATTCTGTGCAGCCTCCCAGTTGTCGGAGCCAGGGTGGGCTCCGGGCTAAGCAGAGCCCGGGGCTCCGGCTGGGCTAGGAGGCGAGGCCGGAGCCGCAGTGGAGACGGGCTTCTCCGGGGCTGGGACGGGCAGCGCCGGCGGGAGGCGGCCCCGCAGCCTCCTCTCCTCTCCAAGGGGAGTTTCCAGGAAGTGGCCATATTGGATCCATTCAGCCGCAGCGACCCGAGTGGAGAGCGAGCCTCGGAGCCGGCTCCGATCCCACGGATCCGGTGTCCCGACCTCCCTAGAGTCCGTCCATGGCGGCCCCGGACCTGGAGCGCCGCTCGGTGAGGGGCTGGTGGGCGGCGTGCGCGGCTTCCTGGGGGGCGGCAAAGTTTGAGTGGAGGGAGGGAGCGCCGCGGGGCCGGTCCACGCCGGGACGCGGGCGGCACCCAGCATGGCAACCCGCCGGGCTCCCGAGCCGCCCCTGCCCAATGCCGGCTCCTCGCTGCGGGGCAGCTGCGGAGCCCAAGTCCCGGGCACGCGAGCCTGACCTGCGGGGTGGGGCGAGACCCCAGGGCGCCGCTGGCTGGCACAGCCGGACACTCCTCGTGCGTGGGGTCCGTGGGAGGGGGCTCTGATCGAAAAGGTTACGATGGGTGGAAAGACCACCCTGTCCCTTGGAGTCAGTGACTGGCAGAGACTTGTGGCATCCCGACAGGGCCCAGGGACCCCGGAGCCCCTTAGCTGCACCTCTTCCCCTGGGACATTTTTCTCGGCGCATGTGATGAAGAGCCCCATGTTTGTGTCACTGTGTGTGGGAAGCAAAAAACATGATCAAGGCCTCTATGATTTGAATTGACATCCTCCCTCCCCCCCCCCCCCAATTAACTCAGAGCAAGCGCAAACACCCAGGTAATAAGAGCTGCTGTGGATATGGCCCTATGTCTCCTGGGAAGGGCTAAAGGATGGAGTCTATCTGTGAGATCCACAGATGGGTGTGGATAAATAGATATGGCGTGAATGACTTGTGAGGCCTCCGCTTTTTAGGTCTGTGTCAGTTTCTCCCTAGTCAGGTTGATTTCGAATTCTCAATGAATGAAGGTTTGGTCCACAAGGGTTACAGGGTGCCTCCCAGTTTTGAACTGATGGAATTGGTCTATTGGTCTGTCTCAGCAGGTAACCTTGTAAGGGTTTTTTTATAATTCACTCAGACTTGGATTTATGCCAATACCTTGTTAGGAATTTCCCCTTGTTGTCTATGAAGTGTGTCTTGTGACAGTGAAAGCCCAGGTGGGGCTGACTCAGAAGATTCCTTAATTCACTGGAGACTTTGTAGAGTCATGTAGAATGTGGACCCCTGGTCTTATTGGGCCAACACTGATTTAGATTTGATCAACAGACTAGACCATAAGACTAAGTGGTAGCCTAGAGCTGTGAATGGTAGATTTACTGCTTTTTTGCAGTGTAAGAGCTAATGTGTGTTTTTGTGTGTGATTGGTCTGCCTAATAAGTGACAACTGAAACTGTTCTATGACCAGAGTCCCCAGTAGGCCCATCTATGCAAATGTATCCAATGTTTACTAGGTTGTGCTTATAAGAGCATTATAAATGTGGTTAATGATGGGCATGAAGATTGGCCCTTTGTATGTGAAAGACCAAAAAAACCACTATTTTCCATTAGATTGTGCTCATCCCCTATTTTCTACTCCATCTTCCAGGCTCATGTCCAGAGATACCCCCTCCCATCCTAGTAAGTGATGTCATTAGCAACCTCACAATGAAAACTAATGCGATGTCACTTACCAGTTTGTAGGTTGGCAAAGTGACCTCAAAGTACTTTTTTAGGATTTAGAATCATTGAATTTTAGAGCCGGATAGTGCCTCTGATGCAGTTTAGTCAAGCCTCTTTCCTCCCCACCTCTCATTTTACAATGGAAGAAATTGAGACCTGGATGAGTGAAGTGACTTGGCCAGTATCACACAGCTAGTAAGTGAAGGACCCCAGACTAGATGTAGGCCTCCTGATTTCCCAGTTCATATCATGATGGTGCCATTTGTACTCAGATAATTACTGGAGAGGACTGAGGCCTAGAGAAGGGGAGTGGCCCATTCGAGGTCGTATAACCAAGAGCTATGACCCAAATCTGAGTTACCTGTGTTCTATTATCCTGCCTTGTGAAATGGGCCTCTTTTAAAATGAGCCTTGTGGGAAGCAGATACCTGCCTGTCTTTGGCCGTCTGACAGTGATGGACAGAAGCAGGGCTGAGAAATGGACATCTTACCCCAGCCTCATTTGACATATCTTGGAATAGTCACTTCACCCTCCTCTGGCTGCCCCTTATCTTCCCTGGTCCACTTAAAAGGGCTGGCTGGCTGTGATAGGTTAATTACTTCAGTGCTTCAAGGTTATGTGATTTTGTGAGTGTAAATGATAGCCCCTCTATGACTTAGTAGAGGGCTGCTGTGGCCCCAAAGTACATCACTTTGCAGCTGACCTGATGGTGAGCCTCTCTGAACTTAGCTATGCTTGTCTCTCTGTGGTAGGCCATTGCTGGGCCAGTATTTAGGGCTTTTGCAGCTTGCTAGGACTTTTCAAAACTTGAGTAGACTTATAGAAGAACCCAGGGTTTCCTCCATACCATAATGAGACATTAGAAGAGGACTTTGATGGAAGCTGAATTACTGTTTTTTTAAATAGTTCAAACTGCATTTATGAGCATCCCCAATCCCATGTTATTTGTGGCCATTTCTTCCCAATGGCAGTCTGGTGGCCTTAGGACCTGCCTTCTAAATCAGCTTTGTGATTAACCTTCTGTACAGATGGGCATGAAACCCTGCTTGGCAGGCTGGACTGGATGCTGCCCTTGGGGCTGGGAGGTGTTTGTTATGGAAGATGTGGCAATTTAGGGCCTTATTGGGCAGTTCTTTGCCTTAGTGTAGAGATGGATTTGGGTTGATGGCTTCTTATAACATCAGAAGCTAGTGTTTCTTGTTCTGAGAAGTGGAAGAGCTGCTTTAGCTTAGCCCGGCCTCTCAGTCCAGCCTCATCTCTTCTACTCCTCACAGGTCAAAAATGAGGCCTTTTTGGCTCTTCTCTTTGGTACCTAGTATTATGCTGTTTACACAGTGTGACTTTTTGTGACATGTCATACCAGCTTGTAGTTTATCATATAGGTCTACCAGAACCTGTTAGATTTTTACCTATCTCACAGAACCTGTCCATGATTATGAGCTGGACAAGAGAGAAAACTGAGTTGGGCAAGTGGGAAAGTGCAGAGATTGGAAACAATTCTGCTTTTTGGCATGACTGCCTCTCACCTGGCATCTCTCCTAGCCAGCCTTCCTCCTACCCCCACCCCCAGCATCATCTCTGCTTTATCCCCAGTACCATCTGCCACTTCCGTTGTCGCCCTGGTAATCCTAACACTTCCCAAAGCACCAGTGTTTTCTTGGAGTTCCTGTTCCCACTCTGAAGCCTGTGAGTGGGAGGAAAAGAAAAGAAGAAGGAATGGAGAGAGGTGGGGACTGTTCTCCACCTTCACCAAAGAGGATCCCTGTTTCCATATTCCATCCCTATTTCCCCATTCCATCCCTATTTCCCCATTTTTTTCTACCTATGGTGGCCCACTGTCTTCCCTCTCTGGTGTTGTCCTCTTTGGTTGTCCAAACTCTCCCTATCCATGATGAGAACTTTTCCTTTGGTATCTGGGACAGAGAAGGTCAATTTTCCCACTCTTCCTACCAAAAAACAAAAACAGAATCATTGATCACTGTAAAAAAAAAAAAGCAACGCTAGAAACAAAAACCTTCTGCTGCTGGGGTTAGGTTTCAGTTTTACCAACTCACTATAACCTGAGATAGTCACTGTGCTTTAGTTTCTCTGTCAAATGGGGATAATAACACCTGCTTTTCCTATCTCACAGGACTCGAATGAGGATCAGAAGTGGCAATCAGATGTGAGGGATCATTGTTATTAAGGGAGGACCTAGTGCTTCAGGGGGTGAGCTCCAAGAAAAGCAAAAACTGTATTCTATTCTGTCCTACCCCACCTGGAGTATGTTCCCCATGCTGGCTTCCTCAGAAAGCATTAATAGATGGGATTGATTATAAATGAGCATAGGACTATTCAGAGCAGCTGGGTGGTGTACTGGATAAAGTGTGCGGAGATTTGAGTTCAAATCCTGACTCAGTTTCCTCATCTGTAAAATGGGAATAATAGAACCTGTCTCATAGGGTTGTTGTGAGGGCAAAATGAATTAACATATATAAAGCAATTTGCAAACCTTAAAGTATTATACAAATGCATTGTTGTTTTTATTAGTCAGCCTGTAGCCCAGATGAGGTAGGCATATAAGGAAAAGAGGAGTCCTTGACCTCAAAGGAGTTTAAGCTCTTGTTGAGTGAGACAAGTCAAGAGATGGGTGTTTAGAGGAGGAAGAGATCTGTAGAGAGGGGATGGGGGCAGAGTCATGGAGGAGGCCAGACTTAGGATCAGGACATTGGAGCTGTTGGGGCCCTTGGAGAAGATCTAGTCCAACGACCAAAAAGTTGAAGTAAGTTGTGCAGAGTGGTTGGGAGGGGGAGGGATGGGACTTGTGGCTGCAGAGCCAGTAGTCTTTCCGCATTGCCTCCTGAACTGGGTCTTGAAGGACGGGTAATTAGAGAGGAACAAAGAAGGCTTTTTGGTCAGGGAAAGCAAAGTGACCAATGGAGAGGCAGGAATGAGCACAGCATATTCAAGGACCACCACTGGAATAAGCGGATGATCCACACGAGAGTGTAGCTCCCTGGCTATATGGCCTAGAGAATAAGGTAGAGAAGTATTTGTACCAGACATGATAGCCAGTGGGGAGCCATTAAAAGTTTTTGATTGGGAAAATGACAATGATGTGGTTCTTAACTAAAAAACTACTCTTCTTGCAGCAACTGTAGGATGGATTGGGGGAGGCTGGGGAAAAAAAAAAGACAGGCTTTTGGGTAATCCAGGTGTAAAATGGCGAGGGCCTGCTTACCCTGGCGGGGAAGGGAGGGAAGGAAGAATGGAAAGCCAGGAAGAGAAGAGAAGATATTGCAAAGGAGAAACTAATCCCAATCCCACATTGGATTAGGAATGATGATGGACAGGGAGGAGTCAGAGTTGAGGATCCAAGTCTGGGATCTCTGAACCAGGGGCTAAGTGTATGTTTTGAGCAGTAACTAAAACAAGCTTCTCCATGGCCCACATCCAGTCTGCTGGAATAAGGAGCAGCTGCAGAACTCCAGAGGGAAGGGTCTGAGGGTTGCCCTATCTCTAAAATGCCTTGAGCATTCCCAGCCTTTCTGCTCCTTTGTTGCCCCATAGGTCCCCTTGGGGCCTTTCCCTAAGGCATATGATTAGACCCGCCAGAGGAATATAAACAAATAGTTGGAGTTATTAATGGAAATCAAGGCATCTAAAGATGCCCTGTTCTAGAACTACTCCCACGATTCAAATTACTGAATATTTCATTCCTCAAGGTCCCCATGGAAGAGATTTCTTTCATTTTTGAGTCCCTCAGCTCCCCCTATTCTCTAGAACCATCTGAGTTCTCAGGGGTTTGGGGGGTAAGGAAGGCGATCTGATGTACCACTGCCAGGGAAGGAGTCCAAAGGCCTTGGGCTGTAGAATTGCTCTGTGGAAAGCTTATTAATTCATGCTTATTAGGGTAATGTGACAGAAACCAGAGATGTTAGAGGCTTTAGATCTGCCATTTTGAACCCCACAAATCCCTTCCCCTGATAATAGAGGGCGAAAACATGAGTACGAGAGTCCTTTATAGTGCTGGCAAATACTATATGTGACTAGCTACAATCCTCCTGGTGTTCTGTGTAGTACTCACTCAGTTAAATATTTCACATTTCAGCCCTTCAGAGCAGACTGCCTGTCCAGATTCTGGGTGCTATCCTGTTGATTCTATCATACTAGACCTAACTCCCATCAATTTGGGTATCACCAAGCCCAGATGCCATCATCCTGAACCCATTTTGTGATGATGCCCCATCAGACTCACTCCTTTCTGTGCTGATCCCTATCACGATGGGAGCCTCATTATGCTCAATTTTGTCAGACCCAGGCTCTGGGCAGAAGCCCAGAGCTGGGTGGGGGAGGAGACATTTGGGAATGTCAGAATAGCTAAGGGTCCATGTTAGAGCATGTTTAAAACCCACACATCCTGGCTGATGGCTGCTGTTACTGAGCTGAGAGTCAATGGAAGCCCTGAAGCCTGAGGGTGATGGGTGGTCGGGTGGAGTGGACCCATCTTACTCTGAGACTGCTGCCCTCTAACCCTAATCTACTAGTTAGTGTGGCACATTGAGGAAATAAGATCACACCACTTCTCCATCACTTCAAGAGTTTTCTTGGCTTCTTACTGTGCCCCTGGCATGGAGAAGAACCATTGCAGAGGATCAGCCCCTGATCAGAGAAACCTAGAGGGAATCAGAAAACTTGGGGGAATCCAGTAGGTCTCCTTATGCGTCCTTGTATGCCCCAGGACCTTGGTGGAGGGGGGCACAAGATGGGAAGGAACCTGCAGGGACCCTGCCCCTTTGGTCATTTCTGAGGGTTGAAGGAGAAGCTCTGCCCTATGTCCTGCTATCAGGGAATGAGGGAAAGCTTGCTTCATGTGGGGCAGGGGTACCTTGAGCTTGATATACCCACATTTTCTTTCATACCCACCATATTAGTTCAGTACTAAAACCCTTCATGGTCAGCTTGGGAGAGACAGATCTATTTTGTTGGATGCCATAGCTGGCAAATTGGACATGGGTGATGGAGAGACCGATAAGGGTTTCCTTCTTGCAGTGACACCTGAACTGTGGCCTGTGGCTTTGAGGTGTTTGTGGCAGCCCACCCTTCTGTTGAGATGTGAGAACACTATATTGGTTTCCTGATCCCCTAGGACTAAGGGCTTCCTCCTGGTCTTCCCAGCTCCAGGCTGGGCCGCTTATTCACAGACCTCGAAACCTCAAAATTACAGCGGCTCCTGCACAGTTCTATTCGTAACAGACACCTTGGCTAGGCAGGGACTATGAGAACCCAAAAGAGAAACCCTAAAGGGGGAGGTGGAAGCACGAACTATGTTCACTCCAGCTTCTAACCTGAAGGGAAGCAGGCAGCATAATTGCTGTTAATAGCACCTAGCAAAGCTTTGTACGTAGGAAGTACTTTATCATTGGTGGCTGAATTTAATTTGTTGAGTAACCACTTCCCGAGAAGTCTTATTTGTCACTCTGGGCAGACCCTGTATGGGGAGAAGGAGCTTGTCAAGATCCCTCATTGTGTAATGGAAGAACTGGAGGCTAGTGAGCAGTTCACATGAAAAAGATTGGGGCTTTTAAGTGGACCACAAGTTTGAATCAGTGGTAAAATATGGTGGTTAGAAAAGCCAAGTCACCATTAAGAAAAGGTAGAGAGTCCAGGACAAGGGAGGTGACTGTCCTGCTGGCTTCCACTCTGCTCAGACTCTGTCTGGAGTAGTGCTTGGTTCTGGGGGGCCACATTTTAGGAAGGACATTAATAAACTGGAGGTCATCCATAAGAGGGCTGCAATGATTGGTGAAGGCTCTGAAGACCTTGTCACTGGAGGATTCATTGAGGGAAATGGGGGCATGTTTAGCCTGGATGTGAGAAGTTTTTAGAGGGGACCTGATTCAGGGATTCGAAGGGTTGTCATGTGGAAGGATTGGATTTTCTACTTGCATCTAAAGGACGCAATTAGGAGCAAGGATGGAAGTTGTGTAGAGGAAGATTTAGGCTCAGTGTAGTGAAAAACTTTCTAACAATTAGAGCTATCTCAGAGTAGAAGGGCCTGCCTAGATTTCCCCTAATTAGAGGTCATTCAGCAGAGGTGAGAGAAACTCAGAGTCAGAAGGTATCTCACAGGTTAACCCATACCTGAAAAGAATACCCTCTATGATATTCCCAATAGAGTCGGCCTCAAACTAGGGAAACGGAACTGTCTATTTGGAATCAACTTAAAAAAAGGAGGCAGTGTGAAAATAGTGGGTAAAATACTGGACTTGAGATTAGAAAGAACTAGGGTCAAATCCCACCATTGTCGCTTACTAGCTATGGGACAAGTCAACCCTCAGTTTCCTTATCTATAAAATGAGGATAACAGTACCTATAATACAGTCTTCACACAGGGTGGTTGTGAAGTTCCAATAAGATTTTACACACACACACACACACACACACACACACACACACACACACACACACACACATCTTTGCAAATTTTCTGTCTGCTACAGATTTTGGTTATTTTTTAAACTGCAAATTAATGAAATGCAAACTATGTTTGAATGCTTAGGAAAAAGGAGATAGCATACAGCAGGATAATTTGTTTGTCCCCAAGTGAAGGCAAGGAAGACAAAGGAGCAAGTTTGGCCCTTGTTACCCTGGGATATTTTATGGCCTTGTTGGGGAGTTAGTCCAGTTTGATGCCCTTTGAGAAGAGGGTAGCACTAACTAGGCTTTGACTCCCATGTACTCTGTAGATGGTGCTAAGTCTCATTAGAGCCTTAGAGTCTCCTTAGATGTCCAGTGACCCATGTGCTCTCCAGGGTGGCTCCAATCTGGGGCGGATAACTCCAGAATTAATTTCTCTAATGACCTAGCCTGGCTTGGGAAATTTGGGATTAGAGTCCAGGCAGTCTGGGAAAACACTTGGAGTTCTTCCCAGAGCCCAGGGAGAGTTCCATTTCAGTCTGTAAGTTTGCTGGCTGGAGGCTCTCCTCCTGAGCTCAGGGCTGGGCAGGATGACCAGCAGGGCCACAGCGCGGGAATAAGGCCATCCAGGGACTGTGAGAACCCCCGGACTCTGGGAGCATAAGGGCTAAAAGAAGTGGTTGGAAACCTAGGGTTTATTTTCGAATTTACTGTTGAGTTGCTGGGCTAGTCATTGAATCTCTCTCATTTTCCTCTTAGCTTGTGTGTCAGGCTAGTGAAGCCACATATTAGGGAAAAAATGGCCAACAGACCCTGACTGTGATTGCTACTTTTTTTGCTCTTCAGCTGACTCAACAAACATTTGTTCAGTATCGACTCAGTGCTAGGCATGGTGATACAAAGGCAAACAATAAAATAGTCCTTGTCCTCAAAGAACTTACACTTGACTGGCAGGCAAATGGGTAAAGAAATAACATGGATGCAACTAAGTAAGTGAAAGGAATATTCAAAGGAATTTCTAGAAGAAGAGATTGCTACTAACTGGGGTTTCCATGAACTGAAGATGCTACTTAGGTGATGAGACAATGTATCTATCATTGGAGGAGGAGAGGCCTGATGGGTAACCAGGGTGCTTCAGCTGGTATTGCCACCCTTTGGGGCAATCAGAGAGTTATGAACTCTGGCCAGAAGGTTGAGTGCACATTTGTATAACTGATGCATCTCCAACTACACCATCTCTAGGATGCAGTGTTAGGAAAGCTGGTTTCTGTTTACTTTGTTAAGGTCTAATTTGAGGTATGAACTTTAATCGTGTTCAGTGATTCTTTGTATCCCTTTCCCTACTTTAAACAGAGGCAGGGGAAATGTCTAGATCAGTCAATCGGTCACTAAACATTTATTGAGCTCTTACTATGTGCCAGGCACCATACTAAGTCCTGGGGTTACAAAAAGGGGCAAAAGACAGTTTTCTAATGATATTGGGGGAAATAGTGGAGATATAATAAACCTACCATGTATCAGGATGCTTCCTTATTGGCTGAGAACTGTTGTAAAATGGAGTAGAGACCTTGATTACAAACACCCAGTTGGGAAATACCAAATTTGAAGGGATGAGGTTGCCAGTCAGCTGTTGGAAGCTCTAGGCCTGGGGATGGTAATAACCCCAACTAGGCCTAGTGCCTTAGTTCAAGATTATGTTGGAAAGTTTTGGCACTGTCATTCTGGGACTGAGTGTTTTACATATACTTCTGATAAACTATCCTGTGCGCATTATTTCCAAATTTGTATGTTATAGCTCACAGTGGGATTATAGATTTAGAGAGCAGGGAAGGAACTTTTGAGACCAGTCCAACCCCTTTGTTTTACAGATGAGGAGACTAAAGCCCCAAAAGTGGTTTAAGTGATCTGTCAAGGGCCATATGGTCAGGGGTATGAAGGACAGAAAAAGCAGATATCAGAATAGGACATGCCTCATAGTTGCAGCAACAAAAGAGAGAGAATCTGTAATTAGGACTTAGATGAATTCGAGGAGCCAAATAGCCTTAGGAAGCAAAGAATGCTGGGAGGCAGGATGGCTTGAGTAGGGGGTTGAGGAAGCTGCATCATCTGAGCTTTTCCCCTCTTCTGCTAATGTAACTGTACTGCTGATATAGTTGTAGGGGCTGGGAAAAGGGGAAGACTTCAATCCTGTCCACAGCAATAGCTCCAAAGAGTATCTCGAATCCCTGGGAAGCCAAACTTGCATTCCCAAAGCTTTGGTGTATGGAGAGCAGTCAGGAGTTACTTCACAAGGGCTATTGATATTTATGGTGGTTGTTTCTTATGTGAAGAGTGATTAGCCCAAATATTAGAGAATAATGCTAAGGATCTGACCCTTGACCATAGAGTATTCTTAATTATATCTATAGACTGACCCCTAAGCCTGGAATGAACATTCCTTGTGTCCTTACCCCTGCTTCGAGGTATTCATAACTAAATGTTTCCACTTAGTTATGTTGATTTTGAATCATTTCAGTTGTGTCTGACTCTCCATGACCCCATTTGGGATTTTCTTGGCAAAGATACTGGAGTGGTTTGCCATTTCCTTTTCCAGCTCATTTTACAGATGAAGAAACTGAGGCAGGGGTCACACAACTAGTAAGTGTCTGAGGCCGGATTTGAATTTATGAAGATTAGTCTTCCTGATTCCAGGCCCATTCCTATCCACTGCGCCACCTGGGTGATCCCCATTTGGATTCAGCAGCCCCTTGTCAGCATGTTACTACTGTGTTGTCTGTAAAGTCTAGTGCCAGCCAAACCATTTATAGAATGGGGAAACCATGCCAAGGGTAGGATTTTGGGGCTCTGAGAGTGCTTTTTGTGATTATAGCTGAACCCAGGGTCTATGAGTGAGGACTCAGGAACTAAAACATCTCTCTTTTCTTTCATTCATAGCTCAGTGGTTGGGAGGTGAGTGGTGAAGGGAGCTTGAGGATTAGTGAGGGATGTAGAGAGGGGCGGGGAGGATTCTCAGTACAGCTGGCTTCTTGGGTTTTGGCTGAGCTACAGGACGTTAGATCATGTCCCGATTGTGTCACCCTTGGAAGGAGGAGGATGAACAAACACAGCAACCATCTGTGCAAACATAACACGTCTTTAATTCTGGGCATTTTTAGCTTCTCCATTTAAAAGAAAAAAGAAAAGCTACAGATTCAGTCCTTGTTGGGAGCCGCTGAAGATTTTTCAGGGAGGAAGTTTTGTGATTTGAGTTGTTTATTTGGTGGGGATGGGGGGCAAGGTGATTCTAGAGGCAGAGAGGATAGGTAGGAGGCCATTGCAGTAACACAGGTGTGACTTATGAGGACCTGGATTACGTGGTGGCTTTGGAGATAGAAAGGAAGGGATACGTGTGAGAATGGCAATGTCACTAACAGACAGTGACAAGAGGACCATTTTCTTTTGCTGGAGAGTGTCGGAGTTTGTCTTAGACATGCTGTTTGAAATGTTGGTGATACAGACTCAGGAGTCAAAAAGCACAGGAGTTCAGCCATGTGGATGGTTGAGCTTTCTGAGAAAGAGAGTACAGAGAGAGAGAAGAGGTCAGGTGAGCTGGGGAATTCCCATTTTTGGATTTGGAGGAGGAAGTGGAGGAGGAAGGAAAGAGATAGTGAAGGCTCAGTGATTGAGCAGGGAGGAGGAGGACCCCCATCCCACATAATGCAGAGCGATCAAGGAAGACTAAGAACTTAGCCATTAGGAAGTCATTGGTGACCTTTGGGTGAATGCTTTCAGGAAAATGAGGTACGGCAGAAGCCGAACTGCAGAGTAGTGAGGAGAGAATGGGAAATTTAAAAGTGGAGGCAGTGGTGGAGCCTGAGAGACATTTAGCATGGGAGATAGGAGAAAAATAGAATTGTAACAGGGGCAGCAGGGGAAGGGCCTTTTTTTTTTTTCCTTTTTCTTTCTTTCTTTTTTTTTTTAGGACCCTATAAGACTAAGACTTGGAGAAGGAAATGGCAAACCACTCCAGTATCTTTGCCAAGAAAACCCCAAATGGGGTCATGAAGAGTTGGACACAACTGAAACAACCAAACACTGACAACGAAACTAAGACTGTAGTCTATAGAATGAAAGCCCTAATCATTTTATACCATGAAGGCCAGATGCCATACAGCCTCTTTCTCTCTCTACCATACCCCTACCAGTATTATAAATTTGCTCCTTTCCTCTGCCAAGCATACTTCTATTTCTTTTCTCTCTAGAAAACCTGTTCTGAAATCCTAAGGTTGATGCTGTTGCCTAGAAACCCTAGTTCCTGGGGACATTTTCATTCTAGTTACAACCATCAATAGTTACTCTGTTTGCTTCTTCCCTAGAGCTGGAGGAAGTGTGGGTAGGCTTATTTTCACTGATGCTCTCTCTTCTGTTGTTAATACCCTTACCGATAAATCAATCTCTGAGGATGGGGAAAGTGATGGGAGAATTAGAAGAGTATTGGACCAAGAGAGATGGTGGTTTTAGATACAGATTCCCAGGGAAGAAATAAATTTTCATTGGGCAGGGGAGTAGTTTGGGCCACTTTCATTGACAGAGTCACTAAAACATGGCCTTTTGAGCCTGGGAACAGTCACTTAGAGGGTTGTATTTTCTTTTTTCCATTCCTAGGAGCCATGAGAGCAAACTTCCATCTAAGTTAGAGTTCAGCTTATTTAAGTTAAAGAATCTTAAACAAATAAACAATAAATAAATAAAGGAATCGTCCCTGATCTCAGCCCCTTTCTCCTTTTTCTCATGTGCCTTATAGCATTTTTATAGTGTTTTGTTCTTTCTCCTCATGAGACAGAATCCATCTTCTAGTTCTCGTTCTGTCCAAAACAGTGACCTCCGGTCTTCTGGATCTAGAAGGGCATATCATGGCAAGAACCTCGAATGTACAGGCAGGGGTAGGATTGTAGTCCTTTGTGAAGCAGATTTTACTGTGATTTTTCTTGCCTTTGTTCACTTGTCACTCTTTCTTTTCCTGTCTTCCTGCCCAGTAGTTCCTAGCCCTGACCTCTCTCTCTTTTGGCAGAAAGAAGAAATGCGCCTTCTCACTCTGGGGGGCCATGTGGGCTTTGACAGTCTCCCAGACCAGCTGGTCAGTAAGTCCATATCTCAGGGCTTCAGCTTCAACATCCTCTGTGT
This sequence comes from Phalanger gymnotis, assembly GCA_028646595.1. Lineage (NCBI taxonomy): Eukaryota > Metazoa > Chordata > Mammalia > Diprotodontia > Phalangeridae > Phalanger > Phalanger gymnotis. The sequence continues at coordinate 28,641,899 of CM053625.1, read as the reverse complement.
GGGTAAGTCTCTGAGAAAACCTGGCAAGAGAATAGTCTTTGAACCACAGTTAGAGGAAATGACTCTAGGGATACTGAAGATGCAGGCCTGGTCACCCCTGGGTGTATGTCTGTCGCAAAAGAAAAGGAATTTGGAGAGTAGTGCTGCATTCAGAATTCGGGTTCACATGAAGGCCAGAGTTCCGGTACAGTAAAAAACGATCAAAATAATAAAACCTGGATATCAGGGTCGTCTGATATCAGAGGGAGTCTGGAGGGGACTTATGATCTTTGGCCTAGAGAAGTCTAGGGGAGGTTAGGAGAAATAGTTTGGCACCTCTTAGTATTTGAAGGTTATTGTAGAGGTGATTATGGAAGACACACCAAGAATAGATGGGCTTAAGTATCAGGGAGAAACATTTAGATTCAACATGTGGAGGAACTCCTGGGCTAAAAAGGTTTTTACTATGGCAGAGCATTCTTCAAAGAGACTCTAGAAGACCTAGAGAATCTAGAGGCATGAAAGTGGTGGGATGGGTCAAATGTCTTCTGGAGGGACCTCTGTGCCTCTAACATAACCCCATCAGTGTCTGATTAGTTCCTTCTATATGTGGGGACATGGATAGACGTGGTTGGGGTTGTGCTGTCACAGTGTGAAGACCGGGAGTATGAGTGGCATTATCCAGAGACCCTAGGGGATGATTCAGTCTCTCATACTGGGCATCATCCTCTTTTGGGTGAGAAGAGTGTGGCTCTGGTACAGTTCAGCAGAACTAGAGGAGATAAGCATCCAACATGACTTCCCTTCGTCTTTAAGAATAAATGCCCAAGCCCCTGAGCTGTGGGGAAGAAGGCTGCTAGAAACCAGGGTGGACTTAGGGACTTAGCCCAACTAAGGAGCCTCCATCCTTGTCCCTAGACTGTGATTGTCATTTCATTCCCGGCTGTATGGCCTATGGTTAGAGACGCTCAGTGATATGATACAGATTTACATGTGCACAGGCATCATGTAAGTCCCTCACATACCAGACATCACATCATACATGTCATACATCTTGAGCCGTCTTAGATTTTTACATTTAAAAAATGTAATATTCCTCAGTTTACTGAAGCTGGAAGGGGAAGTTACTCCATGTGGGAGCAATGAGTGGGGAGGCTGATTCTTAGTTTAGCTGAGCATGTGGCTTCTGCCACAAATCAGCTTCTGTCCTGATCTGACCTGACCAGCTTTAGCTAGAGCTCCCTCAACCCCTAGACAAAAAGCTATGGCAAGAGGCTGGGTGACACCTTCCCAAACTCCAAAATATGCTTTAGAAGCTAGGAGGAGAGCAAAGATCCCTTCTCTCTGCTGACAGTGTTCCATGCTTCCCCAGGAGAGACAGGCATTGGAAAGTCAACACTAATGAACACACTTTTCAACACCATCTTTGAGACAGAAGAGTCTGGACACTACGAGACCTGTGTACACCTCCGACCACGTACTTATGACCTCCAGGAGAGCAATGTGCACCTCAAGTTGACCATTGTGGATGCAGTTGGTTTTGGAGACCAGATCAACAAGGATGAGAGGCAAGTGGTGTGGTGTTTGATTTTGCCTCATCCCCTTCTCATCACCTGTTATTTTAATAACCAGTGTCTACCATGGTCAAGCTTTGGCCACCCAGCCATCAGGGCCCCTCCTCTGCTGTCATTCCCTTGACTAGTTAGATAAGTTACAGGCGTTCTCTGCTATAGATGTACATGGGTCCCTTGACTATGGTCCCACGGATTCATGTCTAGAACAGCTCATCCCTAGGTGGATAGAAAGTTTTAGAAAAAGTCAATATGTCAAGATGGTATAAGAGGGAACCACAAAAATTCAGCTTTTGTCTCCTTCTTGAAAATGTCGTATCATTGAAGGGAATAGTTTCCATGTGATTCTGCCTTTCTGGGAGATGATGTGAGTTTCTCCAGCTCAGAGACTGTGGATTTTTTTTCCATGCAAAGCAGGATGATGACAATTTGGAAAAGCCTCTTTGACCACATTCTACTCACAATGAATTACCTATTTCTGACCTTTCCATCAGACACCAAGGAACTACATTTTCAGCTTGACTAGGGCTGGTTCAGTATGGCCCATCTTATCTAGAGGATTTTTTCCATAGGAAATTATCCTTTATGGTCTATCCCATGTAGACTATCCATTGGGATTTGACCTGTGAAATCCATCTTATGAAAACCACTCATTTAATGAGGCACGTACCCTGGGTTGTCAGTCTTATAACATTTGTCCTGAGCTCAGTAAAACAACAGAAGTTTGCTTCATGTGACAGGCTGAGGGGGAACTTAGATTTAGAAATTCATAGAATTTTAGAGTTAGAAACAGGTCATCAGGCTCATATAATCCAAACTCTTCATTTTGCATATGGAGAAACTGAGCCTGAGAGGCATCATCCTGGTGAGGTGGGAAAAGTACTGGATTTAGAGGCATAGGGCCAAAATCCAAGCTGTGTCCTTTTCTATCTGTGCGACACTGGCACGTTGTGAACTTCTCTGGCCTCAGTTTCCTCACATGTAAAATGAGGTGGTAGTCTAGCTAGCTTCTGAGGTCCTTCCAGCTCTAAACCTATAATCCTAAAATCCTGTAATCCAAGGCAGGTGGTGTCTGATCTGAATCAGCCTTCAGCATTTCCTGAAGAGACTCTAGCTGTGAGTATCTAAGTCAGGGCTGTCCAAAATGCGGCCTGTGGTCTGCATGCAGCCCGCCTACAAGCATAGAAATTTGCTGCCACAGAGCTCTCACTAAAATGGCAAATAAAAATATATTGTCTATTGTTTCAATAAAAACCTAAGGTTGGACAGCCCTGATCTAAGTGACTGACATCTTCTACTTGGGAGGACTTTTTCTCTCTTTGGATGCGGACCTGAACTGGACCTAGCCTGCAGAGCAGCCCTAGCCAAACCAGGCCCCTTCACTCCTTGTGGCACAGTTCAAGTCTGGGCTCTCCAGTGGTTCACTTCCTTTCTCTGTAGGTCAAGCTGAGCTCTGTGCTTACAGGCTTGATGAGGTTACTTTTTGAGGTGGCAGAGGAAAAAGGGGGGCCTGAATTCTTTGGCTTCCATTTTAGAGATAATTCAAAGCCTCTTTGGGTCCCACTGCTGCTGGAGGAGTGTACCCCAAGGGTTTTAAAGCAGAGGCCCAGTTCTACTAACTGAGTGATAAGTGGCTGTGGTTCCTGGGCCTTTCACCAGGATTAGGCCTGGCCTATTTGTCTGTCCATCCCTAGGCCTGATGGAGTTTGTCTGTAGTTACAGGCCTATAGTTGACTACATCGATACGCAGTTTGAAAACTACTTGCAGGAGGAGCTCAAGATCCAGCGCTCTCTATTTGACTATCATGACACAAGGATCCATGTCTGCCTCTATTTTATCACCCCCACGGGACATTCCCTCAAGTCCCTGGACCTAGTGACCATGAAGAAGCTGGACAGCAAGGTGGGAAGCACCCCTCCCCCATCCCCGCTCCTGCCCAGTGGGTCTGGCGCCAGGAGTCTGATTACAGGCGTGTGTTCTCCCAGAGCCAAAGGACCTGCCAGCGTTGCCGGGCGGATTTCCTCTGAGCGAGGCTTAGGGAGAGGGCCTTCTCATCATCTTCCTTAGCCCTGCTTTTGAGCTCCTCACACAGTGCTCTCCACTATTCATCATCTTCCCCATTTCCAGTTTCTGCTACTGAATGACCCTTTTGTCTCTTTCTCCACTGACCCTTCCCCAAGTCAGTTCCATTTCTAATAAGTATTCTCAGCTGATGCTGCTTCTCAATCCATCCATTCTCTGCTTCTATACTCCATGCTTAGTTGATCTACCACCTTCTTCTGCTTTTCCCTGGCTCTCCTCTTTCCCTCCCTGGTTCTATTCTTTTATTCTCTGTGGGTCTGCAACAATCTCTCTCAGAATGCTCATTTTCTCCCCCCGCCCCGAAATCCATCACAGTCCCTCATTTGCTTACTGCCTTTTTTTCAGCTCTCTCTCTCTGTTTGTCTCTGTCTCTCTCTCCCTCCCTCCCTCTCTCCTCTCTCTCTGTCTCTCTCCCTCTCCCTCTCTCCTCCTTTCTCCCTCCTCTCTCTCTGTCTCTGTCTCTTTCTCTCCTTCTTTTATCCATCCATGAATATCCCTCAGTTTTTCACCAACTGCATTGAAAAAAAGATATATTAGGAGGTAGAGAAAGAACATAAATAAGGATCCATGTGTGTGTGTGTTGTGTGTGTAAAAACTAGGACCTTGAGTGTCCTGGACCGTAATAAGAAAAAATATATATATATATATTGTATATATACACACATACATAGATACATACACATACATGTACATGTATATATATACACACTCACACACACACGTAACAAATATCTGGGAAAGGCTGTTCCAAACAGGGCACATGTCAGTCCTCAGGGTGAAAACCAGGAGTGTAGCCTCCTCGTTCCACCCTTTGCCCAGGGTGCAGGATGGTTTTTCCACCATTTATGTATGTGAGAAGCAGGATTGCAGGACCACCAAGTTAGAGCTCAGCGGACCCTCGTGGGTGATCTAGACCAGGGGTTCTTCAACTTCTTCCACTTGTGACCCCTTCAGCGCTTCTTAAACTGTGGGTTGTGACCCCGTATGACGGATCTAGATCAGTCTCCTCATCTGAGTCCCAGAGTAGGGTCGCACAGACAACAAATAGCCGAGCAGAGATTCAAACTTGGGGCCTCTGGCCCCAGATCTCCCTCTCTTTCCACTCTGCTCCACTGCCCATGCTGCTTACTCAGTGAGATATTGAGTTTTTATCAAGGTAGAGCTGCCAGGGCAATTGGGGAGGGATTCCCTTTAGAACATGGGAGCTCCTCAAGGCTATCTTACCCTCTTAGCTAGAGGAATCCTGCCTGCACCCAGTTGTTCCTGCCTTTGGGCCTCATTTGGTTTAGGGGTGGTTAATTTCTCAGAAGGACGATTTCTGTCAATTGCGGCAGTTACCTCTTTTGCAGTTGGGGGGATCTGATATGTTTTTGTCACTGCATCCCCCTACTTCCAGAGCCAAGCTATTCAGCAACTGTGCCCTGCCTAACTATGGTGTTACAGCCGATCTTAGAATGTTCAGAGGTACCTGTAGAGAGAGTGGCTCTTTTTGCGGCCCCTCCCAGCACTCTCCTCTAAACCCCCAAATCACCTGTGGCCCACCTCTCCCTGCCAGGTGAACATCATCCCTATCATTGCCAAAGCTGACACCATTTCAAAGAGTGAACTACACAAGTTCAAGAACAAGATAATGAGTGAATTGGACAAAAACGGGGTCCAGATCTACCAGTTCCCTACAGATGATGAAGCAGTGGCCGAGATCAATGCTGTCATGAATGTGAGTGGGACCCTGAGCTTCCTAGATTAGGGGACTGCTTCAGAGGCCGGGGTGGGATACTCACCAGACTTTGTAACCGCTAAACTTTTGGTCCTTCGGGCCAGGCCAAAGCCATGGTTGCAGGACACATAGGATTCATATGTAGTCAGGAGGGACCTAGGGGATGGAGTGAGTAGAGCACTGGCCCTGGAGTCAAGAGGACCTGAGTTCAAATCCGGCCTCAGACGCTTGACACACTAGCTGCGTGACCTTAGGCAAGTCACTTAACCCCAATTGCCTTGCCTTCCACCCTCCAAAAAAAAAATAACAAAAGAAGAGACACTGAGGCCTAGAGTGTCTGGGTTTAAGGGGCCCTGACACACATCGACATCTGACCCCAGGGGTTTTCCTTCTTGTTGCCTAATTGGGGGATGCAAAGCCAAGAGGCCCAGATCTCATGGGATCTACAGATCTTCCTTGTGACTCTGGAAGCTGGATTTTTGAGGGAGGCAGAGAATCTCTCTGCTCTGAATTCACTTAATCTCTATTTCAGGCCCATCTGCCCTTTGCTGTGGTTGGCAGCACTGACGAGGTAAAAGTTGGGAACAAACTGGTTCGAGCTCGGCAGTACCCCTGGGGCATTGTGCAGGGTGAGTGAGGGCAGCAAACCTCTGCAACCCTTCTCCCTCTTCCTGCCAGAAATGTGGGTTTGGGGAGGAGTGTTCAGTTTAGAGGAAATGAATTTAGTCGTATCTTTTCAGGAGCACATCTGTTTTGCCAAGTAAGGTGCACGTGAATTCATGGGGCATTTTAAAAGTTTAGCCGTCTGTATGTATCAGCTGTTTTTAATGATGTGTAAAATAGACCTACTATTTATACTTGAAAGATCTTGTTATTTTGGTGGCTAGAAAAGCAGCAGTCCCAGAGCCTCTTTGCTCTTTGAATATTTGAAGTGTGCATATGTATTTGTGTCTGTGTGATGCATGTGTGTGTGCACATCTAAGAAACCTATCTCCACTTCAAGTTTAGACCAGGACTAGAGTCTAGTCACCAGACATTTTGGACTAGGAAAGAAAAAGAGAGAGGAGAAATTATTTGAAGAGAAAACTACAAAACTTATCAGAGAAGATGATCATATTGCAAAATGGATTCTTTGTGCTTTTCTTCAGATCTTGGTTGGATGCTCTTAAACTGGGTATCCAGGAGTTTCACAGAGTTAGGAATAATGTGGAAGAGTCTAGTTGTAGTGGACAAGTTTAATTTGTGTCTGCTTAGGACTTGAACAACAATGTGGAAGGAAAATGAAACAGTGTGGTGTGGAAAATAAGGATGCTGAAGTTTGAGTCTAGGGATGTGGGGTTGAGCCCCAACCCAGCTGGGCTCCGTAGCATGATTTTGTGAGAATTTTATCACCCTTGGCCCCAGATTCCTCATCTGTAAAATAGGAGGAGGCAGACTATGCAATCTGTAAGGAGATCTTCAGTCCCAAGGTTCTGTGAGTCCATGAACTTTAGCTTCTATCTCACTGGATGTACCATCATAGGGCTCTAACCCCATCCATGCCCCATTTGTTTGCCCTATGATCACCCAGCAGGTACCCCATCTGTCTGGTCTGTAATCCCTGAGTGCCTGTCCATTTGTCCCCTTTGAGTGCCTGTGTCTGTCCCATGCCCTCAGTGGAGAATGAGAGTCACTGTGACTTTGTGAAACTTCGAGAGATGCTGATCCGTGTGAACATGGAGGATCTCCGAGAACAGACACACAGCAGGCACTATGAACTGTACCGTCGCCATAAGCTTGAAGAGATGGGCTTCCAGGACACAGCGGCAGAGAGCAAGCCTATTAGGTGACACCTGGCTTGTCCCATGCATGACCCTTTTCCCATGGTAAAACAAAACCCTTTTAGTAGGCCCCTGTTTTTCAGAGACCACGGGCCTGGATCACCCCAGTCGGTGGGGGGAGGGAAGGATTTGAACATCTTCATTCAGTAGAAGAGTAGGTTTTATCAAGTTTGGCTGACTTCCTGGGTCTGTCTTTGCTTTGTCTCAGGTTGTGGGACCCTTAGAAAAGAGTTTCTGCAGCCCTTTTCCTCCCTTCAACCCTAATCACATTATATCTACTTCCTTACTAGCTGCCTAGTCCTCCACATCGCTGGTAACCATCATTCTCTGCCCACACTTCCCTTTACTGTTAGAATTCTCCCTTCCATTCATCTGCCATCATTCTGTAACTCTCCCCTTTGGCCCCTCTGCCTGGGCAATGCCTGGGCCTGTTTAGCCTCCAGGAGACCTATGAAACTAGGAGGAAGGAGTTTCTATGTGAGCTGCAGAAAAAAGAAGAGGAGATGAGACAGATGTTTGTGAACAAGGTGAAGGAGACAGAACTGGAGCTGAAGGAGAAGGAGAAAGAAGTAAGTGATGAGTCAGAGGTCCCTGAGTGGAGTATGTCAGTAGGCTGAGGGCTGGGAGAGTGTGGGAGGATGCTCAGTTGAGGTGGTGAGTAGTCCCAAAAGACTTCTATCTCACTCTCACATCCTTGGAAACCTACCATAGGGGCCTAGAAATTGGGTACGAGGGTTAAGACCCACAGAAGAATCAACCTGGGAGAATAGGGGGCATCTCAGGGACCAGATAGGACCTTGGAGGAGGACGTTTCTTTCAATAAGCAGATTTCCCCTCTAGCTTCATGAGAGATTTGAGACCTTAAAGAGGACCCACCAGGAAGAAAAGCGGAAGGTGGAGGAAAAACGACAGCAACTGGAGGAGGAGAAACTTGCCTTCAACCGGAGGAAGGCAGCTGTTGAGGCCATGCAGGCCCAAGCCTTACAAGCCACCTCACAGCAACCACTGAGAAGGGACAAAGACAAGAAAAAGTAAGTGGCTGGCGCTAGCCTACTCACTTTCCTGCTTTCTCTCTGTCCATTGCTGTAACCAGGATAACCCCCTTGGCAAACCTTGGTTCTAGCCTATGGTTGTAAATGGCCTTGACTTCGAGCCCAGAACCACAATTCAGGCATTTTAATGGTGTGGTATATCATAGGGGGTACCTGTCTGCCCTTATCTTTTTTTTTTCATGCACGATTATTTAAGGAAGGATGTCAAATTTAAGCTGTCTTGTCCTGTCAGATGCCCCAGGCTGAACCGTTTTGTCTCAGGGTATCATGAGGACTGTGTAGGTGGAAGAGCTGCCCCTGGGGTGGGCGGGGTGATATGGACAAGCAGGATGGAGGACAGAGATACCTGCCTCCCGAGGGAGACACAAATTGAAGTCAGGCAGTTTTCCAGATGGTGCCAGGTGATTTCATGGTTTTTGCTGCTGCATAGTGGCCTTGTTACTCAGCACAGTGCCATAGGGGAGAGAGCACTGCCTGAAGTCAGGAAGGAAGGCCTGTCTTTATAGCCTGCCTGACACATTTGGTTAGTCTGTGGGTCCTCAGGCAAACCACCCAAGCTGCCTATGCTTCAAGGTCTTCACCTATAAAAGGAAGGGTTTGGCCTCCGTGGTCTGTCTGTATGGTCCCTTCCAGCTCTTAAATCTAGGATTCTATGAATCTGTGATCCTGCTAACTAACATCTGCCTGCAGCTGATTATCTGTAGCAGGGAGATGGGAGATCACTTGAGCATGGGGACAATTAAATCAGGTCATTTCAGTGTCAACTGGAAAATGTGTGAGGAGGAACTGTTTGAAATTTTTTGCCTAGCCAGGATTATTACCTTATTAATAGCCCAGCTACTGCTGAGCTATCCTAAAGGCAGTCATGGTTCTGGACCTGGATGCAATGACCCTGCCTTTGGGGCTTTGAGAAAAATCTGGCTTCATAGATAGATAGAAAGCCCCTCAAGAAAGAGTATGTGCCAGGACTCCTCAAGAGATAGAAGACCAAGGGCAGGTCCTAGTTAGAAGATCCCTAGGAGCAGCAAAATTACTTATTCCAATTCTAGAGTGTTCAGATTCACTGAACCTCAAAGTCATTTTTGACTCCTATTCCCAAAAGGCTAGGAATGTCTCTCAGTCATTTTCCTCAGTGTTTCAAATTACCTTAATTTCTTCACCCAGATCTGGAGTCTCAGCACAAACATACCCTCCACCCCCACTTATGGCTTGGAATGAAAGGTCTGTGGGAGGGGGTAGAAACAGACGAAGTCTCTTTGCAGTTTCAGCCTCTGGGGCATTAGAGTTGGTCTTAGGAACCATAGATGTCTGTCTCTTCTGGTCTTTTGAGCCTCAGAGATGGGGAAAGTGCAGGTGGAGGTCCTCAGAGGCAAGTATTGTGTCCTGTCCAAGGGTGCTGTGAATCTGGTAGCTGCTATGTTGGGGGAGAAGCTGAGAGGAAACTCTGGGTTGGCAGAAATCAGTGTTAGCACTGAGCAGATGGACTGTAAGGAATCAGGGAGGGTATCAGAGGATGTTGGTAGTGAGGGAAGCCGGACGCTGACCACCACTTGAGACTTCTCTTCTTAATCAGCTTCCAAATGATCCTTCTCCCACAGGCTTTTCTAACCCATGGGATCTGACTCTAACTGTTCAATGTACATTAAGCCATTAAGGTTTTACTTAACTAAGATTCCTATTTGCATATGGATTGCTCTTTCTTTTCTTCTCATTTTCCTGCCTGATGCCTGGCTAGGCATTTTCTCATTTTTCTCATTTGTGATGACTGTAGTCCTGGCCCAAGCCTCTAAGTTGTCTTCTCAGTTCGGTTGGTATAATGAAAAGATGGCCAGATTTGAAGTAAGGAAAGACTTGGGTCTGCATCCTGCCCCTCACACTTAGTAGCTCTGTGAACATGGGCAAGGTAATTTTCTTTGAGCTTTCATTTCCTCAGCTATAAGTAGGGATGCCTTTCTCATAGAGTGACTGTTAAAAATTATATGAGGTAATATTTATAAAGCACATTGTAAACCTTCAAGCACACTATGTCAATGTCAACTATCATCTCAAATCATTAAACTTTCCTCAAAGCCCTGCCATCTTTAGGGACCTATGCTAGTGACACAAAGATGTGACGTAGCCCCTGATCTCAAAGAGCATATGGCCTAATGGGGAGGATGGGAGAATTGTCTCCAAGTACTGTGATACAAGGGAGGTGGAGATGAGAGCAAAGGAGAGGTGAGAGGTTCAGGCAAAGTACAATGAGAAATTGGAGGAGGGAGAGATCCCTTTCAGCTGGGGTCAAGGAAGGCTCTATGGAGGACATGGCCTCTCCAGCCTTGAAGGGAAAGGATTTCAATAGTTAGATGTGGGGAGGATCTTTCCCAAATATCAGTCAAACAGCGAATGTTTATAAGTTTGATAGGAGAGACAGTGTAAGCAAAGGCATGATGTGAGAGTACTGGAGGAGGAGAGAAACAGAGCATAGTCTAGTTTATATAGAGTGTATGAAAGGGGAGTAGTATGATATAAGGCTGAAAAGGTAGGGTACAGGGCCTTGAATTCCAGGACTGAGTTTATGCAGTGGAGAACCACTCCAAGTTTTTGAATAGAAGACTGACATCTGAACAGCCGGTGAGGACGATGGGTAGCAGGGAGGGGAATGGATAGGAGGCAAAAAGATCAATGAGGAGGCTGTTCCAGTCTAGGAGAAAAGAGTTGATGTCCATCATGGTTGTAGTAGGAGTTTAGAGGAGAGCCTAGCTATAAAAAAAAAAAAAACTGGAAGTAGAGTGAATATGTTGGCAGGCGAGAGGTTATGTGCCATGAGGGATGAAAGATGTAATGAGGTGATGCGATGGGTAGGATGGGCATACCATCAACAGAAACAGAAAAGGTGAGGAGAGGGACAGCTTCTGGGTAGGTGATGATGACCTCAGCTTAGAACATTTTGACTGTGAGGTGCTACCAGAATCTCCTGATAGAAGTGTTGAACATTAATGAGAAATACAAAAGCAGAGTTCTGGAAGAGCTGGAAGGGTCACCTGCATAGGCTTGAAGACATGGGTCAGGAGGAGAGAGCATCAAGGGAGAGAACAGAGCATACATGGAAGATAGGGCTGAACCTTGGAGGGGATCCAAATGTGTAAGGGGAGAAGGAAAATGAGGTGCTTGAACAATGAGAGAAAAGGGGCCATTGGTGGAGCGACTAGCAGTCAGTGTGAGTTCACAATTAGGAAAGTCTGTCTGCCCCAAAGACAACATATGGGACTGTTCAGGCTCCACTTTCACTGTTACAGATAATTGAGAGTTGACTGTAACCCCTTTTCTGTGCCTCTCACACGAGCCCATTGATCGATTTTCCACGTGTTTTTAGTAATAAGGGATGGACATTTCCTTCTTTTGCCTCCTAGCTCCTCTCTTCCCTCTGATCCCCAGAGCTATCTACTCCTTCCAGATTCCAAAGCACTTTTGCTTTTCCTGTGTGTTTAGGAAACGTTTCTGTCCCCACCTTCCCTTGCTGATGGCATGACGGAGCATCCTTGGTTAGGGTTTGAGCCCTTGAGGTGCCAATTCTAATCTTAAATTGATCATAAACTTGCTGTATGACTCTGGGCAAACACCTCTTCACAGAAGGCACATGGTTCAGAGGATACTGCTGGATTTGGGCTCCAGAAGGCCTGGTTTCAAATCCTGCCTCTGCTACTTAGTAGCTGTGTGACCATAGACAAATCACTTACTTTTCTGAGCGTGTTTCCTCATTTAAATGGGAATGATAATGCCTATACCTATAGTACCTCCATGACAAGTTTGTGGTCAGACTCAGATGAAATCATTCAAAATGCTTTGCAAACTTTAGCATACTACATAAATGTCAACTATTCTTAGTTATTTCTATTGCTCTTCTACCCTCCAAGCCTCTTCAGTGTAAGAAGAAAGGTCAAAGGCCTTCAGGATAGAAGCTGAGGGGTACAGGGAGATGGGACAGGCTTAGGGGAGCCCAGCTCAGTGTTCCAAAGGGAAGATTTCATTTGCACAGCACCCATTGCCCTAGAGAAGATACCTGTGCTCAGGGATCAGCTTTGTCCCCTGGGGAACTTTCTGTCTCTGTCTCTCCCTCTCCCTGTCTCTCTCCCTCTCTCCCCTTCTCTCTCTCCCTCTCCCTGTCTCTCTCCCCTTCTCTCTCTCCCTCTCTCTCTTTCTGTCTCCTTCTCTCTCTATTTCGCTGTCTCCTTATCCCTCTCTCTCTCTCTCTCTCTCTCTCTCTCTCTCTCTCTCTCTCCCTCTCCCTCTCCCTCTCCCTCTCCCTCTCCCTCCCTCCCTCTCTCTCTCCCTCTCTCTCTCTCTCTTTCTCTCCCTCCCTCCCTCTTTCCCCCCATCTGTGTGTGTGTATGTGTGTCTCTCTCTCTGTCTCTCTCTCTGTCTCTGCATGTGTCTCTCTCTGTCTCTCTTTTTCTCTTTGTCTCCCTCCTCCTCCCACCCCATTTGACTACCCTGATCTTGCCCTTGATACATTCCCTCATAGGTATATAGAGAACTGTTTTAGGGACAGTTGTTTGACAGGACAAATAAACCCTTTTTTTTGCTCAGGGTGACATTTATCTAAAACCTACCCTCTGAGGGAGAACCTTCAGTTTTTTTTCTGTCCCATGGATTTCACAATTCCCTCATTTCTGCCTTTTACCCTAATCACTTAATTTACATGGAAGCTCACCACCATAATAGCCTTCATGTCTGTATTCTCTTTGTCTAGTAGCAGATGCTCACAGAAACCTATTTTCTTCCACAGGCTGTAGTTAGTGAAGCATCCTAAGGAATCATGGCATATTTTACTTCTGGCATAGAAAGACGGAGTGGAGGAGTGATTGGATGGTACCATCTTGGAGGAATCAGTATAGATTCTTGGATTAGCTTTGCTGAAAAAAGAGACTGGGGGTGGGACTAATGCCTGCATAGCAAAGAAAAAGCATATGCCCTCATCCAGAAAATAGCCACCTGAGGGAACCTGCAGAAAGGGTTCGCACCCTGGGCTCAGGGGCTGGGAGGAAGGCTGGCCTAGCTAGCATGACCCTAGGTTCCGAGTTGAGTGGCAGATGAGGATCCCTTGGGCTAGCTGGTCAGATAGTCACTGAGCCCTTCTGAAAAGGTTGGGAAAAGAAAGCACTCTTTCCAGTGGCTTCTGGGGGCACCAATAGCTTGTATTGGTTCCTGCTCCTTCATGCCTTGTGCTTACTCAGCTAATTTGCATTTTCATTTGGGTTGGAACTTTGAAGCCAAGGTTGAGTTTTGTTTTTGTTTTTTGAATTGTTAACTGGACGTATTAGAGAGCTTCATTCGGTTTGAACAGTGGTGAGCAGTGATGTGGGGATGGCTAAGGGTTTTGGGGAAAATGCCATCCCTCTCATCCTCATGAGGAGTAGGGAGTGCTGGGAGCCCCACATCAGTATACCAACTTTCCTTTTAATGACAGTGTATTAAAAGGTGTTGGTTAGTTGTAATTGCTTGTTAAATATTAATCCATTTTTACAAAGCTACTTCCAACCAGACCGTGATGCTCAGCCTGGGATGTTACAGACTAAAGCTATTCCTCCAATTTAGTTGTCACAAATGCCAAGCTGACCGCTCTTTCCCACTGTCTTGTCTTGCCGTATTTTGCTTCTCTTTGATTTGGTCTGCATATCTTTTAATGTGTGTGTTTTTTTTGTTTATTTTTATTTTTCAGTTAAAGCACGTACAGATATACATGTCGAATGGATTTTAGACTTTCATATGTTAAGTTGCTTGAATTACCTACCACCTTGTGATCCTTCTCCCATAAAATGGTGTGAGGACAAACTGAGAGCCAGTACAGACTCCAGTGTTTACAGCAAAAGCTGAATACTCCTCATGGGGGCTGCAGCCCGTCAGGCCCCACAAGCTGGGCTGCCCCCCAACCTCATGCAAAGACAAAAAAAATGAGCTGATGTTGGAACTGAAACTGACAAGGTTTATTTTTTTCAGAACCAGTGGTTGGTCTTCCATTTATAGTGTCACCATCTCTTGATGGAGCAGTTTGTGCCGATTTAATGAAGCCCCACGACCCCAGCTACGTTGTATTTAACTGTTCAAAGTTGAGATGGCTACTTACAAGGTGCCTGCCCTAGGTGTAACCAAACAGTCTGGTATATGTGCTGTGCTGTGAGATTCACTTGAATTGCTTTAATTTTTCTAATCATAGTTTAACTTTCCTAAGAATTTTTTAAACACTTCTAAATTTGTATCTTGATGCAAATAAAGCCAAGTAATATCCCTTCCCATTATTTCTTACAAATAACACACTTCCCATTAAAACAAACCACTAAAATTCTCTAAGCTTTCCTATGTATTATTAAAATATACACAGAGAGATGGGTAATAAACTTCATATTATGACAGTGCTTGGAATTTCTTTACTGACAAAAGTGATACATAAAATAGGGTCCTTCCTACTGTTGGTGTAAATGGAATGGCAGATGATAATAGTATGTAACCAGTGGTACTTACTGCAAGTGAAAGAATAATTAACCCTGTGTCTTTTTAAATGCTTATTATCACTTGAGATACAAAGTCTGCTCCATATACACCTATAGAGAAGAAGCTAGTCAGCTAGAAGAATATCTTGATATAACATTTCCTTCTAAGGTCATAATTTAGTTTTCTTAACTGAAATGCAGAAGAAAAATTATGAAGATGTCTGATTTATACAAACAGTATAGGAATAGTCAGCAGCACTGACTTTTCTCAGCTAACTGTGGAGAGTGCAGTTTGGTTTGCCAGATATTGGAAAGACTCGGGTTAAAATCCTAAAGAGCAAGGCACTCAAACATACTGTTGCTTATTATGCTGAAAGGAAACAAATGTCCTTTCTCCTTGGTGCCTTTAGAATCTTTCATTTATTGTTTGGGCAATGGTGTTTTTGTTTTGTTTTGTTTTTGCCAATGCAGAGATGTGGGTTTGTTGTATAACTTTTAGTGGATGGTCTCTAAAGAAAAATAAAGTCTTTATTTTTCCGTCTGTATTTCCCCTCCCCTTCCCTCCCACCCCATACACTCATCTGGCCTGTTTTAACAATTTCCAGAACATATTCTTGGGTTCCCCCTTGCTCTCATCCAGGATAGTTTTCCACTTGTAGGGTGGTGTGAAAAGTGCCTGGCTTTTGTTGCATATTTCCAGAAGCAGCATCTACATATTGGGAGCTGAGCTCACCTTGGGATAGGGCAGATATACTAATTCTCAAGTTATTTGAGAGAAGAGGTTAGCTATTTTTATGAATTTGTTAAATTCACATTATTGTGAAAGTGGAGACCTCAGGAGCAAATAAGGCAAATTCTTATGTATTAGACAATCATGTTAGGGTGGGGCTTTTGTCTTTCCTTTAACATTTTAGATCCAATTCAAGAGTTTGCTGAGAAAAGATCATTATGACTTGCCTCTCGCAGCTAAATTTGTGGAGAAGTAGGAGGCCCAGTGGTTCAATGTATTCACAGGTTCTGTAGGAAAATAGAACAATATGTTTATTGCTAGATGGAGTGTGGGTGTCAATCTTGGAACTTGAAAAAGAGCCAGAAGACCAGTCAGCAACTACTGACTGCCCTTGTCGAGGCCAGCAATATTGAGGTCTGGAATGTGGATATCCAAGGGATTGGAGATATAAATAACTGTATCCTGATTGGCTGTCCACAAGCACATGGATTCCAGATGTTCCTGACAGAAAAAAGTGAACTTTGAAGTTCCATCTAGGCCGTCTTTGTTTCATGAAACCTTAAATCTTGGTCTTATTAGCCTTACCTATTACCTGCCTCTCAGCAAGTCACACATGTCAGCATAAGCTTTTATACATGTATCAATTTTCTTACGTTTATTTGTATTTGGGCTTTTGTTGTTGAGTTTTTGACTGGGTTTTTTGTTTTTTACTGAATCAGACTAGTAGTCCTTGGTGCATGAAATGAGTTGAAAATCTACATCTTATTTAACAATCTGCCATTATGGTATGACACTAATCCACATGACTCTTATTTCTTGACATGTAAAGTTCCAAAGGGTCATTTGTGGGGAATGGATGTCCAGGGTTCCTCCTGCATATTGGTTGGCATTATAAGGATACTTTTTGGGATCATCTTAGCTTTTCCTCTCATGTCTTTTGTGAAGTAAATTTACATGTAAAATGATTTTGGATGATTTAAATTTTGTAGACTTTCTATGCGTGTGTGTTGTGTAAATGTGAATGAGACAGTCTACATTAAATGTTATGAGTGTTATTGGGTAAGGAGAATGACTTTCTCATTTGTAACATTAACATGCTTTCCCAAACCGCTTCATTCATACATTCATTTGTTGACTGTTTTGGTACCTTTCTGTTCACCTTGTACTCATTTCTTTTATTAAATTTCACATTTTTTTTAGTTTTGTGGTGTCTTTTTTTTTTGGCAATAACTTCTCCAACCTAACAGCATTACCAGATATGCTTATTTGCTATAAAAACCAAGAGCAGTGGCATTTGTGTTGAGTTTGACAATAGCGTGCTTGCCTGACCGTGTGGAAGCAGCAGGTGTTAGATACTCAAAGGCAAAAAGAGCTGGGGGATTCCTACTGCATGTCTATTTGTGTTACTTAGCTATTTTCCCAACTGGCAAAGGAAAGAAATGGCAAATGGATAAGAGAGTATCAACCAGTCCACAAGTATTTATTGATAGTTTCTTGTGTCCTGTACTAAGCCCTAGGGGCCAGACTGAAGGATAAAACCCAGGTCCTGCTCTCCAACAATATACACATACATTAAAAAAAGAACAATATAAAACACTATTAAGTGTTAAAAATAATAGATTCATACAAAAGGGGGAGACCATGGAGTAGTCAGGCAAGATTTCATAGAGGAAGTAGGACTTCAGAGACTGCTAGGGATGGACATCCCTTCACATCAATAGTCTGTGTGGTGACTTATGATCAGGCTTTTTGGGAAGGGCCTGATTGATACCTGCTTCCTCCATTTGACCATGCCACCCTTCCTTTTCCGTGCATATACCTATTAAAAAACATCTGGGAAATGTTTACTATATGTAAGGCACTTAGATGCTGCCACATTTTTCCTTCTAGAAATAAGGTCTCCCAGAAAATGTTTCCCAACACGACTGTAAGCCTTCCACGTATTTTTTGTTTTGTACTCATGGCAGGTTTGTTCCTAACCTGAATATTAATTTTGTATAAATCTTCCTGGCACTCCTGCCTTTGGGTTTTATGGTATATGTAGTAAATGATAGGGGAAAAATCAATTGCAAGATTCATTAAAGGTTAGAAAGCAGAAGTTGAGAATAAATATTCTGTCATGTAATGGTGGAAAGGTGTGCAGTAGAGGAATTCCAGACAGACCATGAGCACTAGGTTTCCTGACCCTGTAGGCTCAGAGCATCTGGTTCTAAGCATGAATCCTAAGGCTTAATTAGCAACACAGCAGCCCCTTTATGTTGGTTACATAATTTAGTTTCCTCTGTTAATTTGGTTTCAGTGAGAATTTATTAAGCTGGCAAATCAATCTGGATTATACTTTTTGATGGTGGTGGCCAATTCCATACAATATAGACTCCAATAGAGGTTCCCCTACTCTGCCTGATGATTTGTTTTGGCCAGTTTGGGTATTCCCAAGTATGATGGTTATTTACACACACCAGACCTGTTGGCTTTGATGCCTCAAGCAAGAAGCAAAAACAGCTAGGAAATTAACAAAAGGGTACAGCTATAAATGAATGGTCTGAGGCCCCCCTAGTGTGTACTTCTGTGGTCAAACCATCTTAAGAGTACATCAAGAGTTCCAGAAAATGGGGCTATTCAAGAGAATAGAAGACAGATTGTCAGGACAAAAGGCAAAGCATTTAATACTTTTCTTTCTTTCCTTTTGTGGGCATACTGTTTGAGGGCACCAAAAGGGCAGGAAAAGTCACTCCCAAGGCACTGAGTTTTGAGACCATTGTTTTAAAATGTAGACAATTCATCCAAAGAACTATTTAGCTACAAAGCCAAGCCATGGAGCTTTCTAACTAGGAAGACGTTTTGACTGAGCCTTTTCATCCTTCCTGAGCAGATGTATTGGGATGTTGCCCTTAAATCAAGAGAACCAGAGATATACAGGCCTAGACTACAATAACACTTTCATTGCCTAGATAGTTATGGAAGAGTGATTTGTTCAACTTCACAGTAATGTTCTGTGTGAGATTGAAATGGGCAGGGGGATGATCCCAAATAGTAATACCAAAGTCACAAGTAGTTCTTATCTCTACTGAGTCTCTAATGGAGATAGTTGGAGACCAAAGCATGTTTGATGAATAATGACTTAAGATAATCAATTTTTAAAAGAGGAGATGAAAGAGTTGCTAGTTTTCTCTGCCAAGCTGTGTAATATTTAGACGGATAGCTAGCTAGCTAGATGTCTATTTACCTATCTGTCTACCTCACAGCCAGGCAGGAAAAAAAATATAAATCTATTTATACTTTTATATATTTATGTAAACTTATACAAATATATGCCATATATACATGTATCTGTATATATATATGTGTGTGTGTGTGTGTATGTATATATGCCTTGAATTGCTTAATAATGAATCACTTCAGATAACATTTCATCACATTTAAAATTTATACAAAAGTAACTGTTTCCATAATGAACCGCGTAATTCAACAGAAAGAACATTGGACTGGCCATCAGGAGATGTGGGTTTTTATTCTACCCTTGTTACTAACTGGCCCCAAACTGGCCAGTCACTTCCCATCTCTAGGCTTTAGTTTCCTCATCTATACAAAAGTGTTAAATCAGATAATTTCTAAAGGTGAAGTCTAGCTCTAACATTCCAGGACTCACTAACTAAGTGTATGCATTGAGATAAAAGTTGTTTTCCTAAAAACAGTGAAGTAAAACTAAAGAAAAGCACCATGCAGATCTTACAACCAGACCAACTCAAAAAATTGTGATGCATTTACATTTGACTATATAAAACTAGGGAGACAGCAAAGAGGAAAAAGAAAGGGTACTTAGCCAACCCTAGAGTATGTACTTCCTACTAGAGAACTACTAGAGAACTCCCTGTCTGCCAGCTCCTTGGGTACAATTAAATTCTGGCCTCTTCCAGGTACTCCTATGGCTCTTGGTTCAGATATTCAAGAGTTGATATATGCAAAAGGACAGAATTCATAGCCAATAACTTTACTAGCCTCTGAATATTTGGTTGGAATTCAGTCAATACTTATACAAAGCCTAAAACATCACTTGCTAGAGAGAAAAAGTAAATAATGATGCTTTGGTATTGAATGCTTAGAAAGGTAATGGTTTGGGGGAAAAAAGAAAAAAGAGAAAAAAACTATTCCTTTCCTTTGGGTAAATGTGTGCTATATGCTATTCTTTTCAAATTTTGCCAACACACAGCTAATATATCCTTTAATAGTGCCCCTTTCTGTTGGCTAGAGCAATTGTCATAAGCGAAGTAATCTGAAACCATCGAGGAGCAGTACACAATTAGTAACGAAGTAAAAACTTGTTTCTGTTTCTGTAAGTGATTACATAATTCTCTTGTTTGCAATGTGTAACTTAGCCTTAGTGATGAGAGGATATAAATCACCACTGAGCAAGTGATATGTGCACTGTATCTATCCATAGAGATTTGGTCCCATTTGAACAAATTTACAAAGATATTTAAGGTTCAATCTCTTAGGTCTCTCTCAACTCTTACTCCTAGAATCATTGGGACTTCTTTTTAAAGTATTCCCATAACCATCTAGTTTGACTACAGAAACAGTACAAAAAGTGTTGGTGGAGCCTCAAAAAGCCAAGAATTGTCACCCCAAAGAGACCTTCAAAATCTAGATAAAAAAGCTACTTAAGAAGGTCATTCATTGTCCTTAGGAGAGGCTGTGGTCATTTTGTTCTGTGTGGGACTTTGTTGGCACTAGCTTTATGTACAGATTTCCTCACAAGAAAACACTAAGCAAAAAAGGTATATAATAATGCTAATAATATCAAGTGACCCATGTAACAACACTTTTAAGGTCTATAAAACTCTCTTTACATACAGTTCATTTGATCTTCCCAATAATCCTGTGATACTATTATCCCTATTTTACAGTTGAGGAATCTAGGGCTTAGAGAGGCTTGAGTGACTAGAAGACCATCCAAAGTCTCTTGGGGGCAGGTAAATGGCATTTTCAGTAGCTCTATTGGCTGCCTTATAAATTCTAATAATGGCCATTTCTCTAGCTGTAATTTTCTAGTATGTTTCAGGGTAAAAGCTTTCTTATGACTTCTCTATTACATAGATGCTCCAACTGAAGAAATCAGAGCTGCATCAAAACTGGAAGTTAAGAGATTTAGTTTGTTCCCTGGGGGTATGAATTCTGCCCTTCATGGCAATGATAAAAAAAAAAGGTACTTGTAAAATAGGGGCAGGGAGTCCAACTGGAAAGTTAAATATACATGTGGTACTAGACAGAAAGCCTTTTTAGCTGCTGAAAGAGTAGTTCATAGAGCAGCCATGACTAAAGCTATGCTACCTTACTTTCAGAAAGGAAGCATTATACCCACATCACCAGGGTTTTCACATGGGTGCTGGACGTGTCTGATTTTAGGACAGCTTCTTCATCTTTAACCAAAAAAAAAAAAGCAATTAATCTTCCATTTTAAGCACATTCATCTACAAAATCAATAAAATGGCCATCACCCTAATGTGCATATTTCATCTTAACACATTCATCATAAGGGACTCTAAGTGTCAGACTCGCTTTCTCCTTCCTGTTTAGTTCCCACAGTCGCATCCCTGGGGGTAGGGAAATGAATCTAGGAATTACATTCCAATCCTAACCCCATCTCAGACAATGTCTTACTCTGAACAAGACAAGTCTCTTAACCACAACTTTCCTCCATCTAAGGTGAACTTTTGATTATCAAGAAAGAAACAAAGACCCAGCACATGGTATAATAGCAGAGGAGCTGTTTTAATCCTGTAGTCTGACCTCCTAGACCCTGGGAGGAGGAGCAGTCTACATCAAGGAGAACAAACTTAGGCTGAATTTTCTTGATGCATCAGCACCTTTGTGGTACGAGCACTTTCAAGAACACAAAGGAGGCTTGCATGCTATTGGGGGGGCGGTGATGGCCATAGAGCAACTGTCGGAGAAGCTAGTCTGGGGTGATTTTGATTCCTACCTGTGCTTTCTACCTTTCCAGCTGTAAGGGGATGATCACAAAGTCCAACGTGGAGCCCTTAAAGTACAGTAGCTGGTGGCAAGCCATACAGTGCTGCTGTAACTGCCTGGTCAAGAATCCGACGGGGCAGGAGCGATTCCTCTGAGGCAGCTCATTTAGTAGACGGGGACAGTTGGATAGCACCATAACCTGGAACTGGAGTGAAGAGATTTTGATTTTCTAAAAAAGTAAAGAAAAAAATTAGAACATCAGCAAACTCTTTACTTTATTCATATCATCAGCCCAAAGTACAAACTGGTTCAGATTCACATCAGGGAAATTCAGGTGTTGCCCAGCCCCCATCACAAAGGCAACAACACCATGATGTCCATCCCAGTGGAGTACAAATCATTCAAATACGGTTAAAGAATCTCTGCTTTCTAACAAGCTTATAACCTCACAATCCTGAAATGCCAAGATTGCTGAATAGCAACAGGAGCTGCCAAGCTAAAAGAAAAATTATGTATGTCATTGTCACATGGCAAGAAACTTCTTAGCTTGGTTGTGACCATTTCCCCAAAAGAAATTGCTCCTGGTGACTTCTTATCATTCATCATCATTTCATAGACTTTTTCTGTTCTATTCATGTTGCATAATTTTGCCTTACTAACAAATCATTTCCCTAAGGAAGACTATCCTTCCCCTTTAAAATAAAACACAAAACCACTACCTTTTTATTTTAAGTGCCAGATTAATATGGTCTAAAGCCTGAATAAAGGTTAAACACATGGGTGAGTAAAAAGACAGCTGAGAGAATGTGTGTGTAAATTACAGCAATCTGATAGCTTTTTATGTACAGTATTATTAGAATGGAAAAGTAGAAATATTTTTGCAGTGTGTATTTTAAAAATGAGAGAAAAATTATCATTATAGTGCCGTCTAAAATATTTGTAAAGTTAATTTAATCATCTTTTAAGAGTGGGACTCTGGTTTAATAATATTTTGAATATTTAAGGTCTATTTTCCACTGTTGCATTCTTCATAAGACATGCAGATAGTTTAATTCATGTGCAGACAGACCCTTTGTGTGCATCTGTGCTTTGTAGTCTTACTTGGTAAATAGCTGCTTAAACCCAAACAAACCAACCTAGAACTCCCCAAATTCCCTTGCTTATAGGGAATAAGAAGTCCACCAGTGTTGCTGTAAAAAAAGATCCTAGAGAAGCCTTCCTAGGATGACCTTCTGCATTCTCAGCAGCTCTGTAGGAGTACAGTGATGATACATAGCAAATATCATCATGGGTGGTATTACCTGTAAAGAAATTAAAATAAAAAAGACAGATTCCTACCAGGGGATGTGGTGGTTTGCTTTTTTTTCTTTTTAAACACATGTGCTCTCTTAGTTGTCTTAGTGTTCCCTAGTTCTCTTAACATATCTAGACTTATTCTCTTCTGTCCCCTGCCCCTACCTAGTCATCCTTAAACTTTCTTAAAAAGAAAACCCAAAATCAGTCTTGGTTAATGGGTAGGTTTACCCTTTGACAGATAAGCAATCCCCCAACCACATACAGCATCTGATTTCCTCCTTGAACCAAATCAAAATCCTGAATAGTAGTATGGCTGCTCCTGGAAAGACCCCAGCCCCACCTTTTCTTTCAGCAAAGAGGGGTTTTCAAAATGTGGCTGTACCATCTCCTGTAAGGTTATGGGATACCTTCAGTAGAGGTTAAATTATCTTGACTGTGCCATGATTGTCTTCATAGTTTTGTAGGGTCACAGATTTAGAGCTAAAGGTGATCAGAGGTGAATCTAGTCCAATCCCTTCATTTTACAGGTGAGGAAACAAGGCACACAGACGTTAAGTGGCCTATCCAAAGTCAAGAGAATAGTAAGTATGAGAGCCAAGATCCAAATCTGGGTCCTTTAACTCCAAATCCTGTGATCTTCTACAACACCATATGTTTGAAAGCTCTCTTAGAGCTCTTAGGCAGCGTTACATAGTGGATGGAATGCCAGACTTGGGGTCAGGGAGATCTGGGTTCCAATTCTACCTAGGCTCGATCTGAACTCTGCCTCCTCACACCCGCAACCCACAAGCAGCAGCAGATACTCATTCTGCCCAGCCATATGAAAGGAAGGGAGTATTGGGATGGGGAGAGAGGAGGAGGTAGACTGGAGCATGCGTGAAGATGTAAGCAGTGCAGGGAACAAATCAGAGGCAGCTAGAAGGCAAAAGAGCACTGGTTGCTGAGAAACAGTGGACCTTGGGTTTTCAATTTCTTTCCCTTAGAACAGAGCTGTCCAACCTTAGGTTTTTATTGAAACAATAGACAATATATTTCGATTTGCCAATTTAGTGAGAGCTTTGCCCATAGCTCAGCTTCATTTATGTAAATTTCTTTGCTTGTAGGTGGGTAGCATAAATCGCACTGAGGGCCATGCGGCCCACTGGCCACATTTTGGACAGCCCAGCCCTAGATTATACTCAGGAGAAGGAGCCTGGAAACTAGCATGCCTCAAATCTCTGTATTTTCTGGGACCAAAAAAGACTTTTTCCAGCCCCTATTCTGAAGCCTGTAGTGGAATAATCAGAGCAATCACCCTAGAACAAAGGGGAGCCTGAAGTTCGGTCACTCTGAACGTGCACAGCTTTCTAGCTGGCTGACAGTGACCGAGTCCAGCAGCAGTCTACTGGAACTTCAGCCAAGGGTGAAAAACCATATGGACTTGTTGACCTTTCTGGAAATGAAGCCCCACCTCTCTGCTCTTCTCCTTCTTGTTACAGAGACAGTTTAGTCAATCTACTTCCTTCTCCCCCAAAAGCACTTGAAGTAGGTTCTCTTTTTTCTCATTTTATTTATTCTTGCTTTTAATATTAAAAATACCAAGGATACTTGCCTTCAGATGCCAAAATCATTTATTAAGAGCTCAAAGAATTATGGTAATAAAATGATACATACCACCTGTTTTGAAATTTCATAGCAAAAAGGACCAACCAAGATGGTACAGTAACAAGATAGTATAGCTGAGTTCTTCCACAGTACTATTCCAGAAAAATACTAAAAAAAAATGCCAGACAGAGACCTAACTGGGGGAAAAAATCAAAATAAGTAATTTTCCCAGCCCAGTTCAATACAGAAATACGAAGAGGTCTAAGGATACTGATGTAGCATCTTGCCAAGAGCTATCCCCACAAACCTTTCCACCATAGAGCCTGAATGAGGGAACTTCCTGTGGTTGTTCGGCAGGCCAAGAAAAGGTCCTAGACCCATACACAGGGAGCTAACTTTGTTTAGGGAGCAGAAACAATTGACAAGTGGCAACTCTGTCACTGCCCAGTGCTGGGTCACAGACCCAGTGCAAAACTGAGGAGAGAACCCATGCCTACGGATGGTTTGAGAGCAAGGAGTGGTCTCTGGTCCTAGGCTATGTGCTAAGCAAAGAATAGAGAAGAGAATGCCAGCTGTGTGGCCCAAACCCCAGGGGTGGGATCTGAATTTTAGGTCTCAGTCTGTAGTAGAATAACCAGGACATGAACCCCAGAACAAAAGGGAACCTGAAGTTCTATCACTCTGAACATGCAAAGCTTTCTAGCTGGCTGATAATGGCTGAGCCTAGAAGCAGTCTACTGGAACTTCAATCAGGGGTAATCCCACAGTTTTGTTGCTCAGACCCAAACCAAGGTCAGGAATTTGCAGAGCTCAGACCAGAACGGCAGCACTAAGACTTTGCCCTGCATCAGTAGAGCACTTAAAGCTACCAGATCCCCAGCCTGAGCTCTCTAAGATCCTGGAATAACATATTATTTATTATCTCCAGAAAGCAGTAGCAGTACCAAAAAGAACACAAGCATGGCCTAGACATTCCCGCTAGAAATATACATTGGCTCTTAAAAAAAGTCCTAAGTTCAGAAATAGGGTAGAAGAATGAGCAAATAAAAAAAGAATCCCATCATAAAGAGCTATTATGGTAACACTAATACTCAACCCACAAACTCTTCCAAAAGAGAATGAGTCTAAAACATCTATAAGCATAAGGCTCAAAGGAAAACACAGTTTGGATACCAGTTCAATTAGAACTCTTGGAAGAGATGAAGCAAGAGCTTACAAAGAAAGTTTTATGAATGAAATGAGAGCTCTGGAGTAAAAAATTGGAAAAGAATTGAGCCCTATAAAAGACTGTTAAGAGAATTAACAATTTGGCAAAAGAAGTACGAAACTTTACCCAAGCAACAGACTGCCTGAAAATTGGGTGACCAAATAGAAGTTAATAAGTCCATGAGACAGCAAAAATATTAAAAACAAGGTTCAAAGACTGAAAAAAAATAAAATGTAAGGTAGTATAAGGAAAAACAACTACTCTGGAAAACATTGAGGAGAGAGAATTTAAGAATAACTGTACTGCTTAGTACTTAAACCTATGACCAAAAAAAGAACCAAGATATATTTCAAGGTAGCTGCTTAGATCTTTTAGAACCTGAGGACAAAATGAAAATAAAAAGAAAACACATTTCTCTAAAGAAAGCCCTGAATAAAACTACCTGTAACATTAGAGCCAAAATCCAAAATTTCCAAGTCAAGAAAAAAAAAAAGACTGCAAGTAGCCAGAAAAAAAGAATTCAAGTACTGAGGAGCCACAGTAAGGACCACACAAGATTTAGCAGCCATTACTACTATAAAGGAGCCGAGAGCTTAGACTATGATTTTCCAAAGGGTAAAAAATATAGCCTTACACAAACAGGAATAATGTACTCAGCAAAGCTGAGTATATTATTAAATGCGGGGTGGGGTGGGATGGAGAAGAGGTGTGTGTAGCAGAAATGGATCTTTAATGAAATAGAGGAATTTCAAGCATTCTTGATGAAAAGACAAGAGCTTTGAAACAAGAAAAACATAGAAGTCAAGAAAAACATAATATAAGGTAAGCAAACATAAGCAAGCTATCATTAGAGAGTAAACAAGGATAAACTGTTTACATTCTAATATGGGGAAACGATACCTGTCCCCTCAGAACCCTATTAGCATCAGGCATTATAGAGGAAGTTGAATGACAGACGGCCTGGGGGTGGTGTTGTTATGTTCGGATGATCTTGAAGAAAGGGAGGGGAAGAGGAACAGAGGTAAGGGAGAGTAGGAACAAGAAGGATGGGGGAAATTATCTCATATAATCAAGATGTGCAGGTAGAAGACCACATACAAGGAAGAAAGTAGGGAGCAAGTGCCACTTGAATCTCATTTTCATTTGTACTGGTAAAAGGAGGAACAAATACACAAACACAGTTGGGTTCAGAAATACATTTCACTCAGCAGGAAAACAGGAAAAAAGAGAAGGAAGAGGGGATGGAACTAGAGAAAGGGTAGATTAAGCAAATTAAAGATTAGTTAAGCAAAACAAACTAAGGAAGATGGATCACAAAGAGGAGTTGAAAGGATAAGAACTTCTGATTGGGTGCTAGGTGAACAAGAAAGAGATGTAAAGGAGTAGGAAGCAGATTGTGTTAAACTCAGAGCACTGGTGTTGAACGGTTTGTCTTTCACTACCCTTTACTTTATAAAGTGGGGATAGAAAACAATAAAAAGAATATAAGAATAGCATTGAAAACAATATACAATTAACAAACATAATTGAATGTGAATGGAAGAAAATCACCCATAAAATGGAAAAGAGTAGTAGTATGGATTAGAAAGCAAACTCCAACAATGTGTTTATAAAAAATACATTTGAAACAGAAAAATGAACACAGTTAAAATAAGGGGCTAGAGAAAAATCTATTATGCTGCAGCTGAAGTAAAAAGAAAAGCAAGGGTAGCAATCATGACCTCAAAGCAACAGGAAAAACAGACTTAAAAGATAATCAGGGAAAATACATTTTGCCATAGACAATGAATATCAATATTAAATTTATATAAACTAAATGGCACAGCATCTGAAAACTCACAAGAAAAGCTAAATGAGTTGCAGGGAGAAATATTAAAATTAAAATAGTGAAAAGCCTCAATTTATGTCCTCAGACTAATAATTTTTTAAAAGGCATTATACTTACTTGGAATCTGAATCCTAGTCCTTCCTTCTGGTTTTTTTTTTTTTTAGTTTAATTTTATTTTCAGTTTCAAATCTTTGTAACCACCTTCTTTCCTCCCTCTAAGAAGGCAAGAAAAATAAAACCCATTATAGATATGTATAGTCAAATTCTTTCACTAGCCATGTTTAAAAGAAAAAAGAAAAAAATATGCTTTAATTTGGACTCTTAGACCATCTGCTCTGAAGGTGAACAGCATGTTTTATCAAGAGTCCTTGGTCATTGTGTTGATCAGAAAGTTACAAAGTCTTTCAAAGTTGATATTGCTATTATTTTATAAATTGTTTTCCTGGTTTTGCTCATTTCCCTTTGCATCAGTTCATACAAGTCTTCCCAAACTTTTCCGAAAACTTCTCCATCATTTCTTACGGCACAATGGTATTCCACCATGTTTACATGCCATAACTCGTTCAGCCATTCTCTAATTGCTGGGTATCACCTTAATTTCCAATTCTTTGCCACCATACAAAGAGCAACTAGAAATATTTTTTGCACATATGGGTCATTTTCCTCTTTCTTTGGGGTGTAGACCTAGTAATAGAATCGCTGAGCCAAAGAGTATGAAAAATTAAATAGCTTTTTGGGTATGGTTCCAAATTGCTTTCCAGAATGGTGGGGCTAGTATACAATTCCAATAGTGTGTTAGTGTACCTGTTTTCCCATAGCCTCTCTAACATTGGACATTTCCCATTTTTGTCATCTTAGCCAATCTGGTTGGTGTGAGGTAGTACATCAGAGTTGTTTTAATTTGCATTTATCTCATTATTAGTGATTTAGAGCATTTTTTCATAAGGCTATTTATAACTTGGATTTTTTTCCTCTGAAAACTGCCTCTCCTTTGACCATTTATCAATTGGACCATGGCCTCCATTTTTTTTAAATTTGATTTAGTTCCTTATATGTCTTAAAAATAAGATCTTTATTAGAGAAATTTGCTGCAAAGATTTTTTCCCTCAGTTTCCTGCTTCTAATTTTAGATGCATTGGTTTTGTTTGTGCAAATACTTTAATTTTACATAATCAAAAATATCTATTTTACCTTCTGTGAACCTCTCCAACTCTTGTATGGTCATGAATTCTTCCCCAAATCATAGATCTGACAGGTAATTTTCTGGATGCTCCACTAATTTGCTTATGATATTGCCCTTTCTGTCTAAATCAAGTACCCCTTTTGAGCTAATCTTAGACCAAGACAAATCTAACCAAAAGAGAAATGAAGTAAAAGACCTGAACAGAATTTTAGAAAAGTTAAATATGATAGATCACTTGAAATTATTGAATGAGAATAGAAAATAGCATATAAACTTCTCAGCTGTGCATGTCAACAAAAACTGACATGTGTTTAGTCAAAATGACTTCACATATGCAGAATAAGCATAAATATTAAATGCATCTTTTATGGACTACAACGCAATAAAATAATATTTAATGAAGGGCTACTGAAGAAATTACTAAAAATTAATTGGAGACTAAATGACTTAATCCTAGAGAATTGGTGGGTCAAAGGACAAATCATAGAAACAATTTCATTAAAGATGACAAAGCAATTCACCACTCAGTCAATAAACATTTATTAAGAGCGAACTGTGTGCCAGGCACTGCGTTAAGTACTAGGGTTGCAAATATGGAAAAGAAAGTCCCTGTCCTCAAGACATTTACAGTCTAATTGTAAGGAAGGGGCAAATCAATGTACAAAAGGAAGCTGAAGGTGAGGAGGGTAACTGGCAGCATGTTGCAACACTACAGCCTGTTAGAAAATGAAGACATGGCTGGCCTGGGGCCCTCCTTAAATGGAGATTTGGGAATGAGTCTCCACCCTCAAGTCAGAGGGAAGGGCCCTAGAGGCTGAGCTTACTGATGAGTATAAGTTACAGAGCTGAAGTGATCTTGCAGTTGTGAACTGGTTCCTGGGGCACAATAGAGGAGTCCAGAGTACAGATAAGAGGGAAATTATAGAAGACCATAACTAGCTGCATCTCCACATATCACCACCCCACCTCAACCTCTCCCTTTCTTTCATGTGGCTAGACAGAATCTGTCTGCTACGTATTGTGGGTTATAGGTTTGAGGGGGCAGAATTCAAACTGAGCTTAAGTGGGAATTGAACCCAAGTCTGGCTGACCCCAAGTCTGGTACTCTATCTACTAAGCAACACTGTCTAAGAGCTCTAAGAGAGCTTTTGTACATATGGTGCGGTGGAAGATCATTGAATTTGAAGTCAAAGGATGAGAATTTGAAATATTAATGTCAGCAAAATTGAAGGATATATAATAAATCCGTACAAGTCATCGGCATTTTCGTATTTATGAAAACCAAAAGTAAGAGAGATTTAAAGATGAGAGATTTAAAATAACTACAGAATATATAAAATATTTGGGAGTCTAACTGCCAAGGAAGTACATACAGAAACATACACAGGAACAAAACATTCATCAAACACATAAAAGTAGATCTAAATAACTGGAGAAATATTAATTGCTCATGGGTAGACTGAGAAATAAAAATAATATTAATTAAATGAATTTATTTATTCAGTGCTATACCCAATCAAACTACCAAAGGATTACTTTATAGAGCTAGAAAAATAATAAAACTCATATGGAAGAACAAAAGTTCATTTCAAGAGAATTAATGAAAAAAAGTTGGAAGGAAGGTAACTTAGCAGATCTCGAGCTATAATATAAATCAATAATTGTCAAAATAGTCTGATACTGGTTAAGCAAGAGATTAGTGAATGGAATAGATTAGTTACTCAGATTAGTTATACAGACAGAAATGAGCACGGAAGCATTGTGTTTGATAATCCCAAAGATCCCAGTTATTGAGGTAACTGGGAAAACTGGAAAGCAGTCTAGCAGATATGAAATTTAGAGCAATATCTAACACCATAAACCAAGATAAATTACAAATGGGGAATGAGTTTAGACATGAAGAGTTATAAGCAAGTTAGAAGAGCAAGGAAGAAATTGCCCGTCAGATCTATGAATAGGGAAAGAGTTCATGACCAAACATGGGATAGAGATGACCACAGAGGTAAAAATAGACCATTTTTTTAAACATAAAATTTAAGAGTCTTGCACAAACAAGACCAATGTAGCTAAAGTTAGAGGAGTAGCAGGTAAATGGGGAAAAAAATCTCAGCAATAAGTTTCTAAGATACACAGGAAACTGAAATTTAAGAGAATAAGTCATTCCCCAATTGATAAATAGTCAAAGGATTTGAACCAGCAGTTTGCAAAGGAAGAAATCTAAGATATCAATAACTATATGAAAAAATGCTCTGAATCAGTGATGACAAACTCATAGAAATGGAAACACTAAAATGTACTTAACGATCTCTCTGGGACACATAGAGAAAAACACACAGGTGTGTGTGTGTAATTATTATTATTATTATTAATGCATCAGCACCTTAAAATCATACAGGAGCTATAATTTAATTTGATTCAGGCCACATTTAAGAGTACTGTGGCTTACATATGGGCTGTTGGTTGCATATTTGATACCTGTGCTTTAAATCAGCAGTAGAGAAATTAAAGCAATTCCAAGACATCATCTCACAGCTATCAAATTGGCAATGTTTGCAAAAAAGAAAATGACAAGTGCTAGAGAAGTTGTAGGTTACATTAGTGCACTATTGGCAGAGCTGTTAATTGGCATAGCCTTTCTGGAAAACCCATTGGAACTACGTCCAAAAAGTTATTAAACTAAATACCCTTTGGCCTAGTGATACCATTACTGGGTCTATACTCTAATGAGATAAGTGAAAGAGGAAAAGGACCCATAAGTAGAGAAAATATTTATAGCAGCTGTATTTGTGGTGACAAAAAGTTGGAAATTAAAGGGATGTCCTTCAATTGGGAGTGGTTAAACAAGTTATAATGGAATAGTATTGTGCTTATAAGAAATGATAAAGGAAAGGGTTTCAGAAAAACCTGGGGAGACTTATATGAATTGATACAGAATGAAGTAAGCAGAACTAGAATAGTTTATGCAATAATAATAACATTATAAAGAGAAATAACTTGGAAAAACTTAAGTACTCCAACACAATGACCAATCACAATTCCAGAAAATTTGACGAAACACGCTATGTACCTCTTAACAGAGAAATTATGGATTACGTACAGATGGAGACATATTTTTTTGGACATGGCCAATGTGGGAATTTGTTTTGTTTGCCTATACATATTTGCAACAAGAGTTTTGTTTTTCTTTCTCTTTTTAATGGGAGGGAGGGCAAGGGGAGAAAAAAAAGGTGGGTTTTAAATTTTTGTAAAAAAAAAATTTTATAGATAGGGCCCCAATTCAGAGAATTGCTTGGCATCATTTAAAGCATGTACAATGTCCAAAAGGTGATGAATGAGTTGTGGTATATGAATGTAATGGTACATTATTTTGCTACCTGGAAAGACTAGTATCACTTCATTCAGAGTGAAGTAAACAGAGCCCAGAGAACACTTCATACAATAATGATAACATTGAAAAGAAAAACAGCTTTGAAAGAGCTAAGAACTCTTATCAATACACTAACCAACCACAATTCTAGATAATTGATGGGGAGTCATGGTACTTACCTCCTTACAGAATTAACGGATTCAGACACTGCCGATGTGGGAATTTGTTTTGCTTAACTGCATGTCAGTTACAAGAGTTTTGTTCTTTTTTCTTACTCCATTTTTGGGGGGAGGGGTAAGGGGAGGTGAGAAAAAGGGACTAAACATAAGGTTATCATAAATAAAAAAGAAAGGAAGAAAAGAGGGTCATTGGAGCATTTTTTAAGTACACAGAACAGAACAAGAGGAAGACCAGAAGGAAATAAGAGAATTATGGTAGCTTTAAAAGTTACATATTGAATGTATTATTAAAGGAAAATCAAGGTGTAATAGATTCACAGTTTCATGTATAACTCTCTGTTCTACTATGTATGTAGAAAAGCTCATTCAACTCGTGTTTGCCAAGTTAAAATTTTTGTAAAGTTAAAGTTTTTAAAATTCTTCAATTAAGAGCTCAGCTCATTGTCCATTTGCAATTACTCTTCATTAAATCTGACATATTTATTTTTTAAAAAAAGAAAATTCATGACATTCCAACAAGAATACCATTCCTATGCTGTTATAAAGTGGTTATTCTCATCTGAATTAATGAGATTCATCTCTTAGATGGCCTTCAGCTGGGTTTCTTACTTTCCCATTCTGGGACTCATTTCTGTAAGTAAAGTCAATCTTGAATCAGATGGGTTTCAAGGCCAACAACCACAGAGGCCAGCAACTTTTCACATACAAGTTTTTTTCTACCAAGTATATTCTGCCTATCATTTATCACACACAAACATATGCAATCAAGAAGATTATAAAGAAAAATAATCAAATATTACATTATAAATACAGTAACACCCATCATTCTTAGATATTACACACAGTAAAAACAGCCTTCTTTCCCCTACATAATAGTATTTTATTTTTCCCAATGACATGTAAAGATAGTTTTCAACCTTCACTTTTATAAGATTTTGAGTTCTGAATTCTTCTCTTTCCCTCCCATCCCCCTTCCTTAAGACAGCAAGAAGTCTGATATAGGTTACACATGTGCAATCATATTAAACACATTTCTACATTGGTCAAGTTGTGAAAGAAGAAACAGAACAAAAGGGAAAAGCCATGAAAAACAAAAAACAAAAAAAAGCGAAAATAGTATGCTTTGATCTGCATTCAGACTCCATAGTTCTTTCTCTGGAGGCAGATAGCATTTTCCATTATGAGTCTTTTGGAGTCTTAGGTCATTGCATTGCTGAGAAGAGCCAAGTCTATTAAAGGTGGTCATCATACAATGTTACTGTAACTGTGTACAATATTTTCCTGGTTCTGCTCATTTCACTCAGCATCAGTTTGTGTAAGTCTGGCATTTGGAGTATTTCATCACCTATAGGGAATCCCCCTTTGATTTGAAACCTCTGTTGGATATGATCCATAATGGTGGCAAAGACCTTTGGAAAATTACCTGGTAAGTAGTCAGACGATATGAACAAACAATTCTTAGAACAAAAATTGCAAACTATTAACCATATGAAGGAATGCTACAAATCATTAACAATAAGAAAAATGCAAATTGAGACAACCCTGACACTTTTAGTCATTTTGGGGCATAATTTCAAATTGCTTTACAAACTGGTTGTACTAATTCACAACTCCACCAATAATGCATTAGTATGCCCATATTTTCACAACCTCTCCAATCAGGCTTTTGTCATCTTTGCCAGTTTACTAGGTATGAGGTAAAGTGTTTACAGTCTAGGTGTCATCCTTCATCCCTCATTCCTATCTCTCTCATCCCTCAATCTGTGGCCAAAGCCAATCAGTTTTACCTTAGCAACATCTCTTCAATATAGTCCTTCTCTCCTCTGATACTGACTACTATCAGCCTGGCGGATGTCCCCATTACTTTACACTTAGACTATTTCCACTGCCTGCTGGTGGGTCTGCCTGACTCAAGTCTCTCCCCACTCCAATTCATCCTTCATTCGGCTACCAAAGTGATTTTCCTAAAACACAGGTCCCACCATACTATCCCTCTATTCAATAATCTCCAGTGGCTCCCTATCACCTCTGGGATCAAATACAAAATCCTCTGTTTGGCATTCAAAGCCCTTGATAACCTACACCAGGGGTGGGGAACCTTTGGACTCAAGGCCACATGTGGCCCTTTAGGTCCTCAAGTGCAGCCCTTTGACTGAATCCAAACTTCACAGAACAAATCTGTGGCCTCAGGGCCACAGATTCCCCACCCCTGACCTAGACCCTTCTACTTTCAGTTTTTTTTTATACCTTATTCCTTTCCACATATACTTTGATCCAGTGACACTGACCTCCTCGTTCTTCCACAAACAAGGCACTCTATCTCTCAGCTTGCGGCATTTTCTCTGTCTGTCCCCCATGTCTATAATACTCTCCCTCCTCATTCCTACCTACTGGCTTCCCTGTATTCATTTAAGACATAACTTAAAATCCCATCTTCTACAGAAAAAAATTTCCTGATCCCTCTTACTTCTAGTGCCTTCCTTCTTTTATTTCCTATTCTTCCTGTATGTAGCTTATCTGTACATATTTGTTTGCTTGTCTCCCCCATTAGATTGTGAGCTCCTTGAGGGTAGGGATTGTTTTTTGCCTCTTTTTGTATCTCCAGCACAGTGCCTGGCATACAGTAGGAGTTTAATAAATGTTTAGTAGCTGAGGAGTGTTGAAAATACACAGAGATCTAGTGTAGAAATACACTCAATTCAACATGGAAGTTGATATAGACAAGGAGAAGTGGGGGAGGGTCTAAAGAGAGTAAAGAATGGGAAGAAAGATCCTTAAGTAAAACAAACTTCAACTTCAGAAGGCTGGAGATTTAAAGGAGAAAAAAATAAGAGAAGCATGGATCTGACCCCAAAGAGGAAGGTCACAGAAGTATACTGCAGCTACTCCGGCTGTAGATTACTAGCACTGGTGCCACTCTCTGTCTTGCCTGAGCTTTTCCTTTATAAAGAGAGCCAAAAGAGGAAAAATTATAATATGATACAAGAGAAGGGAAGAACATGAATAACAATCTTAACCACGAATGTGACGAATTCATATTTAAGTGTGAACAAACGGAGGAGGGCAGAAGAATGAATTACAAACAGAATCCAACAATATGTTGTTTATAATAAGAACACTGGAAACAAAGATTCTCAAAAAATTCAAACGACAGGCCAGGGTAGAATTTATCATGGCTGAGGCAAATACCAAAAAGCAGGGCTGGCACTAATGATATCAAATGAAGCAACAGTAAAAATAGTCCTGGTTAAAAAGAGATAAGCAGGGATAAGTTGACTGGGGTTAAGATGCTCATGTGAAAAGTCATAGAGAAGCCTAGATCTCCCATAGGAACCCCAACAAATATCTGAAAATGGCCCCAGAAAAACCAATTATAAAGAAATCTCAAAAAATTTAGTTCTTCCACCCCGTCCAAAATTGCACGCACACACACACACACACACACACACACACACACACACACACACACACACACAGAGCCGGATGAGGGTAGAGGCTGGTAGAGGCTTATAACTAGGGAAGCCAGCACTAGTTTGAGTAAATTGGGAAGTAGCAGAGGCAGAGATGGGGTTGAGCCAGAAAATCCTCTCCAATTCTAATAACATGGCAGGAATCTAGAAGAGGAAGGGTAGCCAGTGCTAATTCCCATGAACTTCCATAAACAGCCCTGAAACATGCCAGTGCTCTGAATAAGAGTAGTGTGATAAGCCAGTGCCAGCTCCAATAATGGATCCCGAAGCCAGATCTTAGCTCTTGCCTGTCAGAACTGAGGTAATGACAGACCAACCCCTCACAGCTAAGCAGAGCTCAGCAGTGTGCCCCGTAGAACACTGGAAGTCAAAGCAGGAGATGGGGCCAATTCAATGCTGGCCTTCAGATCCAGAGGCTGTGCCAGAAGCCCCAGACCTGCAGCTTCTCTGGAAAGCATCTCAGTGGGGCCTATCAGGGCAATAGAATAGAACAGTACCAACTTCTTTCCTAAAGAACAGAATGGAATAAATATAAATTGATTATTCAATAACAGCAAGGAATATTAGAGCAAAGTCAAAAGTATGAAAAAATAGAAAACGTAAGATGTCTATTATCATAAATAACTGACCCAGAAAACGAGTTGAGGAGAGATAACTTAAGTATCCTTGAGGAATATCATTAAGGAATCCTTGAAAATCTTGAACAAACATAAATCCAGAATCCATATTTCAAGAAATCATAAAAGAAAACCATCTAGAGCCATTAGAAGCAGAGTGAAAAAGTATCTACCAATCACTGCCCTAAACCTCAAACTGAAACCACACAGGAATGTCATAGCCCAAATCAAGAGCTTCCTAGTTAGAGAAAAAAATAATACAAGCAGCCAGAAGGAAAGAGTTCAAGTGCCAATGAACCACAGTCAGAACCACCCAAGGCTTGTTGTTTAGTCATTTTTTCAGTTGCGTCTAACTCTTCATGACCCCTTTTGGGGTTTTCTTGGCAGTGGTTTGCCATTTCCCTTTCCAGCTCATTTAATAGATGAGGAAACTGAAGCAAACAGGGTTAAGTGGCTTGCCCCAGGTCACACAGCTAGTAAGTGAGGCTGGTTTTGAATTCAGGTTTTCCTGACTCCAGGCCTGGCACTTCATCTACTGCGCCACCTAGCTGCCATATGAGATATAGCAGTAATTAAAGAAGAGAACATAGAATACCACATCCCCCTGCAAAACTAAGTATGATCCTATAAGGGAAAAATATGGATTTTTAATAGGATAGAGATGCTGAATAAAAACTTTGGAATGTAAACACAAGAGTGAAGAGAAACCAGAAAAGTAAATACATTTAGTAATTAGAAAGGGATAAATGATGAAGTACTTACATCATAATGGAAGAAGAAGCAATGTGTCCCTTCAGAATTCTAATGTCTTCAAAAGTCACAGAATGTGGTAAATAAGACAAACTCAGGGCCCGGATCTGGGTTTGTTTGGTTTTGTTGGTTTCAAGAAATAAATAAAAAGGAAGGGAAAAGAATATGCTATGGAAGAAACGAGGAAGAGGGTGTGGGGAGCGTGAGAAGAGGAGAATACAAACATGGAGGAAGGTGTAGGGAAACAAGCATCTCATACCCTTATCTGAAGCATATACAGATGGGATGAACATTCAGACTTACAAACGCACGCGGAGATTTAGTGTAGAAACTATATTAAAACCAAAAGTAAAATAGGTGGGGAAATGGGAGGAGTTTACGGAGAACAGAGTCACAAAGGGAACAATCACCAGCAAACAAAACTTCGACCTCAGAGAGTTGATCATAAGTGGTGATAAAAATAGAAATGAAGAAAATATTAAAAATAGAGTAGGAGACCAGATTGGTAGAGACAGGAGGAACAAAGGTGTAGAACAGACCACTTTGATTACAGACTGAGTGGTGAACAGATTCTTTCTCTTTATCCCTTCTATATTAAAAAAAAAAATTGGAGGGGGCAGGAGGAAAAGAGGAATAAACACAAGAGAACATGAGGGAAAACAGCCCTTATATTCAAGTAAATCCTAAAAAATAAGAATTACCCTACAAATCTCAGGCCAATAAAAATTTAAAAATATTTATAGTCAAGATGGATTCAAAACATGCCTCTGATGTTATTTCCAACATGACCTTGGGCAAATCAGTTATTTTCTCTGGGCCCCTATTTCCTTATTTTTAAAATAATGGGGCTGGACTAGCAGGACTTCGAGGTTCCCTCCAGCTCTGGGTCTATGATTGATCTAGAGCAAAAAAAATATTTCAGAAATAAAAGTTTGAATGATGTTCTGTAATTCACAAAAGGTGTGTTCTAGTAAGATGGAGAGATGGCTTTATTTTGGGGAGAAAGCCATTGCATATCTGACAGACAGATTGTTGTTAAGTCATGTCTGACTCTGTGACCCCATGTGGGATTTTCTTGGCAAAGATACTGGAGTGGTTTGCCATTTCCTTTTCCAACTCATTTTACAGATGAGGAAACTGAGGCAAACAGGGTTAAGTGACTTCCCCAGGGTCACACAGCTAGTGTCTGAGGCCAGATTTGAACTCCTGAAGATGAGTCTTCCTGACTCCAGGTCTGGCTATCACTGCACTATTAGGTGCCCATATTAATTAAGGTTCTCTATCCATTGCCCCACTTCGTTGCCCATATTAATTAAGCACTTACTTGTCGGTCAAGCACTGTGCCAAGTTTAAGGGATGCAAATATAAGCTAGAAAGGCAGTCTCTCCCCTCAAGGAGTTTGCAAAAGGGAACTGGAAAGGGTGGGGGAGGCTTGATGTGAAGATGGCTAGGATGTGTCACAGACACCTGATTGTGGGCAAGATAAGGCAGAAGTTCAAATATCAGAACCTGACGTCCCAGGGATAGACTCCAAAGTTCCAGTGAGGGAATTTGAGCCTAACGGCAGGAGTTCTAGCAGAATCATGTGGAAATGACTGGGAAGTTTGTTGCCTTATTCACCCAGTCATTGATCAGATTGCAGTAGAAAGAACAGATCATGGGTTGCAGGTCTTGAGCCTCTTGTACAGCCTCTGGTTCTGGAGGCCAGGCAGTGAGTTGACCCTGTCTCCAGTTTTGGCTTCCAGTGTTTGATGGAGCACACTGCTGAGCTCTGCTTTCTTGCAAAGAGGACCTGGGTTCAAATCTTGACTCTGGTATTATCCATGTGATCTTGCAAAAGTTGTTGACAAAGGACTAGACCACCTCTAAGAGCTCCTCTAGCTCTGAATCTGTGATCTTAAGATGCTAAGGGAATCAGTTTATAATCTGGGCTCAATAAACCTATTCTTTTAAACCAGATTAAGGGTTTGTAGGCTGCTTCTTCACTATATGAAAAGGTGTAAAATATTGCCCTCTTTAAATTCAGGGATTTAATCCTTTGCACTATCAGTTGCATGTTAAGGAAGTGTGGTTTGGAATCATCTGATTTATGAACCTATGTTTCAATAAAGGATACTGTATTCAAATACTAACTTTGTCTCCAGTATATTTCATCCAGTGTCAATTCATCCTCAGCTCCCAAGTTTCTACTGTAGTGCCAAACTGAAACCTGGCCTTTAAACAGTAGAAAGCTAGCACTGACAAAAGTGAATTCAGCCTTTGTTCCTACACATTCCTTCT
Source organism: Phalanger gymnotis (assembly GCA_028646595.1). Classification (NCBI taxonomy): domain Eukaryota; kingdom Metazoa; phylum Chordata; class Mammalia; order Diprotodontia; family Phalangeridae; genus Phalanger; species Phalanger gymnotis. The sequence goes on along the minus strand of CM053625.1, from coordinate 28,602,743 downwards.
CTCACTTGAATTATATAGTGTATATATCTTTAACTGGATGACAACCGGAAAGGGAGGCTGGAAATGGATTAAGGATTTCATGTGTAAGGGAAGGTTGAAACCATTCCATTTGGCTTTAGTACTTTGGGTAGGTCAAAATACTTTTTCACTGAATAAATAAGAACTGAATGGTAGCAGGGTTTGTACACCTCCTTGACACAAAGCCATAGGGTTAGAGACTGGGTCAGCCATTTGTATATAAGGGAGGAACTATCTCAGAATGGGAAAAGGAAGAGATTCAGAGTGTCTGGATTCAAGATGTTAGAGCAACCACGATGCAAAGGGAAGACAACATAGCTGAGAATGGAGATATCAGCTCTATGGGTATCTCTAGGAGAGGAGGATACAGGCTGTGAAGACCCCCCACTCCAGCCCCCAAAGGTTGACTGTTTCCCTAGCTTCCCCTCCCAAAGCCTTTCTATCTATAGACATCATAATGCAACCTGCAGTTTGGTTACCCAAATGTTTCCAGTAAACTGAGATTTGCCTCAATTGCAAAGGGGCTAGAGATTAACTGGGGACTGATATGAATGTAAGGTTATGCAACCTCTGCCTATGTGTTAGGAATTTTTCCTAATTAGGGGCTCAGAATTATGAATGAACTTAAAATTTTTCATCAAAAATAAACTCCCTAAAGCTGAAGAAAAGGAAACCTTAGAGACCATTGTATGGCCTCCTAAGTTTAAAACAAGCTAATTATTATAGTGGAGTGTTACCCACAGTAAAACACCTCTTCACATCTCTCATTACTCAAAATCGAATAAGGCTTCCACTCAAGATGGCTTCCTTGAATAGGTGGCAGCAGATCAACTCTCCTATACCTACTCCGGCAAAACCTAAAAAAGACGAATAATAATCACTTGATTCAAGGAGAAATTACAGTAAATGGCATGTTCTCCAGAACTGAAAAAAAAAAAACCAGCCTGAGGCTCGAAGACAATAGGAAAGGAGGCTGCTGGCAAAGTCAGTATCTGGGAGGCTGACAAACCAGCAGCCTCCCAGCACAACCAGACATAGGCCAAATGTAGCCTGCAGGGCTCTGTGTCTGGAGCCAGCAAGAGCAACTGGGATGTAAGCATTATGAGATGGAGCTGCATAATAGTAATGATAGCTATCATTTATAGAACCTTAGAGCTTTACAAATATTATCTCATTTTAATCTCAGAACCTAAGGAGGTGGGTGCAAATTTCAGTATTCTGACGTGTGCATGTAAATGTTCCCTTTTTTCGGTATTTGAGTTCAGAACAAAAAAAGCAATAAAATGAAATAAAATGAAATAAAAATTTCTAAATGGAATAAAGCCAGATGCTACTGCAGTGTGAATAGACTGACAGAAGAGAGCGTCTTCAGGAGGCTCCAAAGATGGGAGCCTTCCATCCTTGGCACAGGCCAGAAAAGCTGGCACAAACCCTGAAATTCTGGGAGCTTCTTAGCGAGAGGCTCCATTTTGACGCCCAATACACCTGCCCACCCACCCCGATTTTCTCCTTCGCTATGCGGATACTAGTGGGAAGCTGTGCAGTCCAAGGAAGACGGGGCTGCTGGGCTGGTGTGGCCTGTGCTGGAGAAGGGAAGGCTGGGGCGGGTGAAGGGGAAGGGCAGTTGGTCAGGGCCCGGGCGGGGTGGGGTGCTGGCCGCCCCCCTCAGGGCAATCCGCAGAGCGCCCTCCCGGCGGGTCCAGGCGGGCCTCCCATCTCACCCCACCCGTTCCCGCTGGCTCGGTCAGGCCCGTGTCTCCGCTGGCCGCACCCCCCAGAGCTGTCCCTGCAGCTGGCGGCCCCATCTCTCCCCCGGCGCGTTGGGCTTCTTGGGGGCGTCGGTCTCTAGTCCCTGGGACCACACCCCCGTCCCGGTCCTCCTCTCTGCTCGCCGGGCCCGTCCTCCCGGCCCATTGCTAGGTATTGACCAGAGGCTATGAGAGCGAGGGGAGGCTGCGGCACACGGTCGCAGACTGACACACCCCGAGTCTCTCGAGGTCCCGCCCCCCACGCGCACGCGTGTCCCGCCCACCCCGGCCTCAGGCCCGCGCCCACCAGGTGGCGGCAACCGCGCACGGCGGTTTGGGTGCAGGACGACGCGGGGCTTCCTGGGAGACCAGCCGTGGGGAAGCTTCTGGGGCGGAGGGCGGCCCTTTATTTTACATTTTTATTTGTTGAAAGAGCGAAGAAAAGAGAAAGAAGGGGAGCGAGAGCAGGCTGCGCAGGTGCAGCCAAAGGAACGTGGGAAGGTCTGGCGGGGAGGAGGAAGCCTAGACTGCGCACGCGCGTCCTGGCCGCCGCCTCGCCTTCGGAGCCCGTGGCCTGGCAGTGCAGGGAGCAGCGCCTTGGACCCGACTCTGCCCGGGAGCTCGAGGTCTCGCTCAGCTGCGGGGAGGGGCGGGGAGCCGGCCACCCCGCGCGGGTCAGTGGGGGCCAAGATGCCGGTAAGAAGCCGAATCCTCGCCCCGCCCCGTCCGGCGGTCTGGGCCGTTGCCATGGAGAAACCGAGCGGGGAGGGCCTTCCCCGGGAGGGGCGGCCGAGGTCCGGGCCCAGCCCCTGCCCCTGCCCCGGCCCTGGCCCAGGACCGGGCCTCGGCGGAGGCTTTCTCCGGGCTCCACTCTGGGAGGGTCGAGAGAGGGCCGGCCCCAGCGGCAGCTTCTTCAGTAACCTCCTCCGGGAAGGATGGGAGAGGCCCGGGCGGGGCGGCGGCGTTTGCTGCCGCAGCAACCGCTTCCTTGGGGGGCTCCTCCGGGAAGGCCGAAAGAAACTCAGCTCCCGCTCAGGATGCAGCTTCCTTCGTAGATGGGACAGGCCCGGCCCAGCCCAGGTGCCTCCCCAGGGTAGGGCGAACCCAGCCCGGCCTTCTTGAGGAAGGGAGGTTCGGCTGGGCTCGGAACCTGGAGTAGGGACGGCGCTGGCCCCTGCCTATTTGTCCCCACGCCCCAAGGTTTCCCATCGAGCCCTGGTGTCGGGCCTCCTGTCCTTAGGGATGCTGGAGATGACCTTCGTCATCTCCGGGTGGCCGGGCTGGGCGGAGGTGTGGGGGGGGCGGGGAGGAACCTGGCCCAGCCCTCCATTAGGGAAGGGACTGGAGGTTCCCGGAATCTCGAGATCAAAGCCACTTTATGCTGCCATCTGACTTTCAGGACCAGTGTACCTTCTTTGAGGATTTCATTGTATTATGTAGAGTAAGATGAGCCAGCCAGATGCTGCCCTGGCCCCTAATTACTGACAAGTCCCTCTTCCCTTTAAGAGGATTGTTAGTGCCCCTGTATCTTTCTAAGAAACTGTATTTCTTACTGTTCTATAACTTCAAATCATTTATTTGCTAAAAGAGTATGTCATGGAATGGTGCTATTGAAATTTCCCGTGATTTTTGTCTCATAGATAAGTTTTTGGGAAAGCCAACCTTCTCATTTTACTGATGAGGAAGCTAGAGGTTTAGTGACTTGTCTAAGGTCACACAGCTAGTCGGTGACATAGCTAGAGTTAAAACAAAGGTACTGTAGCTTGCAGTATTTCTTTCGTTGTATCATCCGCATCTTGTTATTTCACAACATAGTAAAAGTGTTAAACTTAGGCTAGATGCTACATCAGCTTTAATCATATAAATAGAGCTTGATTCAGTCAGAGGAATGGGATTATGCTCACTGTAGGCTCTTGATTTCTAAAAATTCTGTAACCGAGAATTTTAGTGTATTCTTAAGTGAGAAACTGTATATCCAGCACTTTGTAGACTTTAATGCTGTATTTAAATGCGAACAATTATTGCTTTTCCTAATTTTAAGAATACTTGAACTCCTGGTTTTTCCTAAAATAGAACATTTACAATTTTCTAGGATGAGTGCCACAGAAATGACTTACGGATACTGTACAATATGGAATAACCCTTTCACTTTATATGCATGGCATGAGAGAAACACTGAATTTTTAAAATTTTTTTATTATTTAATATATTTAGTTTTCAGCATTGATTTTCACAGGAGTTTGAATTACAGATTTTCTCCCTATTTCTACCCCCCCTCCAAGATGGCGTATATTCTTGTTGTCCTGTTCCCCAGTCAGCCCTCCCTTCTGTCACCCCACTCCCCTCCCATCCCCTTTTCCCTTTCTTTCTTGTAGGGCAAGATAAATCTGTATGCCCCATTGCCTAGTTGCATGCAAAAACTTTTTTGTTTTTGTTTTTGAACATCTATTTTTTTTAAAAACTTTGAGTTCCAAATTCTCTCCCCTCTTCCCTTCCCACCCACCCTCCCTAAGAAGTCAAGCAATTCAACCTGGGCCATATGCATATCATTATGTATAACCCTTCC
>CM053625.1:28578809-28597911 GCA_028646595.1 Phalanger gymnotis | reverse complement strand
TCTCTTCCCAATTTTTCCTCTACTTCTCTAACTTGCTTTTCCAAATCCTTTTTGAGCTCTTCCATGGCCTGAGACCAGTTCATGTTTTTCTAGGAGGTTTTTGTTGTAGGCTCTATGACTTTGTTAACTTCTTCTGACTGTATGTTTTGGTCTTCTTTGTCACCAAAGAAGGATTCCAAAGTCTGAGACTGAATCTGGGTGTGTTTTCGCTGCCTGGCCATGTTCCCAGCCAACTTACTTGACCCTTGAGTTTTTCAGCGGGGTATGACTGCTCATAGACTAAAGAGTTCTGTGTTCCAAGCTTGGGCAGATGCGCTGCCTCACCAGCACTCCTCCATCCCTAAGAACCCCCAACCTGGACTGGGCTTAGATCTTCAGCAGGTTCTTCTGCTCTGATCAGCCACTTAATTCCTCCCACCAGGTGGGCCTGGGGCCAGAATCAACTGCAGCTGTAGTTCTAAAGCTGCCCCAGGGGTGGTGTCCGAACCACAAACTCAGTCCCGCAGCTTTTCCCACTAACCTTCTCTGTTGTCTTTGCTGTTTGTGAGTTGAGTGGTCTGGTAAATGCCACAGTTCACCGATTCAGGGTGCTAGGGCACGCTCTGCCCAGCTCCCAGTCTGGTCGGTCCGCGCCGCCCACCCTGGGCTCATCTCCACTCCCCTCAGCCCCCAGCTCCATGCAAAATAGACCTTACCCAGAGACCATCCAGGCTGTCCTGGGCTAGAGCCCTGCTTCCCTATGCTATTTTGTGGGTTCTGCAGTTCTAGAATTGGTTCGGAGCCATTTTTTATAGGTTTTTGGAGGGACTTGGCGGGGAGCTCACGCTAGTTCCTGCTTTCCAATGCTAGTTCCTGCTTTCCAGCGGCCATCTTGGCTCTGCCCCCCCCACAAGCCAGATTTTAAGGGATTTTGAAATGTCAGGTAAGGAAATAAACACAAACAGGTGCAGGTAGTTTTTCTAGTTTCCTGAGTTGTAAAATGATAGAGTTGGACTAGATGACCTCCAAAGGCTCTTCCATGTAGATCTCTTTCCATTAACCTGTAAGCCTCCTCTCTGAAGCCAATTGGCATTGTGACCTTGGGTAAGTCATTTAACTCTGAGTGCCCCAGTACTCTGTGATTCTTCATTTGCCTTTCCTTGTCTGCATTGTTAAGCATTTCCTCTGCAAACTTCCCTATTCGATAAAATCCCAGTTCTCCTTAAAAACAGCAACAACAACCAAAAGACTATGTAATTGTGTGACTTTTTGCAAGAAACCAGACAGATGATTGGTGTGATTTATTCAGTAGGACATCATCTCCCAACTTAGTTCATTTTCGCTGGTTTTTCCCTCATGCCTGGAATTCTTTCCCTCCTGGCTTCTTTCAAGTCCCAGCTAAAATTTCACCTTCCACTAGCAGCCTTTCCTAGTGCCTTCCTTCCTTGGATTATCTCCAGTTTATCCTGGATCTATATCTTGTTTGCACATAATATGTTGTCTTCCTCATTTGACCATGATTTTCTTGAGAGCAAGGACTGTCTCTATCCTCAGCATTTAGCGTAGTGCCTGGCACATAGCAGATGCTTGATAAATGCTTGTTGACTGATAGACAAAGCCTTGAACTTGGTGCTAAGAAATACAGACATGATACTAGTGTATAAAAAAATCAAGTGGTTTGTAATTTACTTATCAAACACCAAAGCAGCAATTAATAAAAATCTTGACAAGAGTTTTTTTTTTTCAATTAAGTAGTAATAGGCACTTAAATGTTTGTTCTTGGCGCTGTGTGTACAAAGACAAAATTGAAACAGCCCCTGTCTTCACAGGGTGGAGGAGAAAGCGAAATAATAGGTACATAGAGATAATTTGAAGAGGGAAAGAATGCTAACAACTGGAGGAATTCAGCTTCCTTTGGAGGTGGCATCTGAGCTGAACCTTGAAGGAAGCTAAGTGTTCCAAGAGACTGGTGAGGCGAGTCTTTTTTTGCATAGAAAATGAAGGTACCCAGACTATTTTTCTTTTTAGCTCAAATAGCAAGATTTGGAAAATACGTACATGATGATTATGGAGAAAAATTAATCTTAGTGTCAAGAAAGTCACACATTGAAAATCATTCTGATGTGTTAAGATTAATGTTGATTTTTTTTGTCTTACTTTGGTTATTAGATCAATAAATCAGAGAAGCCTGAAAGCTGCGACAATGTCAAAGTTGTTGTTCGATGTCGACCCTTCAATGAAAGAGAAAAAGCAATGTGCTACAAGTTATCTGTTACTGTGGATGAGATGAGAGGAACTATTACAGTGCATAAAACTGATTCTTCAAATGAACCTCCAAAGACTTTTACATTTGATACGGTTTTTGGACCAGATAGTAAACAACTTGATGTTTATAACTTAACAGCACGACCCATTATTGATTCTGTTCTAGAAGGCTACAATGGTAAACAATCTCATTTCACTTTTGAATTTAGAGGATTATGAATTTTTAAAACATAGAAGCTTGCAATCCTATTTGAGTATTATAAAAGGATTTTTTCCTTATTGAGTTTAATTATTAAACTAGCATATTATTATTCAACAAATATTAAGTTCTTGCTTTTGTGTATACTAGTCCTATAAATATATCAACGGCTTAATAAATAATGGAAAATCATCTTTTTAACATTTTTATTTAGTATTTTATTTTTCCCCAATTACTTGTAAAAACAATTTTTAGCATTTGTTTTTAAAACTTTGAGTCCCACATTCTCTCTTCCCCCTTATTGAGAAAGCAAGCAATTTGATATAGGTTATACATGTGTAGTCATGCAAAGCATATCCATAATAATCATGTTATAAAAGAAAACATAGACAAAAAAACTCAAGAAAAATATAGAAAATTTTTTAAAAAGTGTGCTTCAATGTGTATTCAGACACCGTCAGTTCTTTCTGTGGGGATGGATAGCATTTTTCATCATAAATCCTTCAGAGTTGTCTTGGATCATTGTATTGCTGAGAACAGCTAAGTCATTCACAGCTGATCCTCTTACAATATTGCTGTTACTTGTGTACAATCTATTTCACTTTGCATCAGCCCATGCGAGTCTTTCCAGGTTTTTCTGAGAGCATCCTGCTCATCATTTCTTATAGTATAGTAACATTCCATCATAATCATATACAACAACTTGTTCAGCCCTTCCCCAATTGATGGGCATCCCCTCAGTTTCTAGTTCTTTACCCCCAGAAAAGAGCTGCCATAAATATTTTTGTACATACAGCTCCTGGAAAATCATCTCGATAAAGGATATCAACTTGTGCCCCTCACAGTTTGTATTTTGTTTTATAATAGTAGTCACATGTAGATTATCCATATTGTAGATCATGCATAGCCAGTATGTAATCCTCAGCTGGCTTTCCTCCATTGGACAGCAAACTTCTTGGATGACTCCATTTCTTTAGCTGGTATGTGTTCAAGAATAGTAACCTTGAAATGTAGTAGTAATTGCCTTATCTGTAAAGAAAATGCTAACATTCTGTGATTAGCCTGAGCAAAACAATTAGGTAACATCTTTTATGAAAAAATTGTGATGCATTCTAGACCTAAATGTTAATGATCTTTGTATTATCGTTGGCCATGCTGACTTGAAGTATTATAATAATTTCCTGCCAATATTTCATCCATTGTCCTTCTTTGCACATGTAGCACTTAGTGTTTGCTGGTGATGCTATAACAGAACAAGTTGAATTTTTTTTTATTTGAACCTACTTCCTTAAGACAGAATGATGTCTCAGGAAAAATTATAAAAAACCATTGCTGTCATACTACTAAGATACGAACAACACTTGAAAATTATTTTAGTTTTTTTCCCCTCACAATGGGTTTGCCACCAGAACACAGGTGTCATGAAAATTTTAGATAAAGCCAACAAAAATGGACAAAATAAAGACATTAACCTAATCATCATTGGACAAATAGCCTCTGGCATATTCATGATAACTCACTACCTCATCTATAAATGTGATAGAATTGATAAAAGAGCTGTTGAAAAAGAGGTTGCTGAGATGAGAAAAGACTCCTTCAAATATACCTGGTCTCAGATAAACTGAAGGCCGAACCTGAGAGTGGTCTCATATCTCCCTGTGGAAATTTGAGACCAGTAGGTTTTAGGTGACCATACTCCTGAACCCAGAGACTTTATCAAGAACAAATTTACAAGCACATCTCTGGCTGATTGTGCTGCCCTGATCATTGTTGGCATGGGTGAATTTGAAGCTGGTATCTCAGAATGGTAAGAACTGTGAGCATGCCCTTCTGGTCTGTATACTAGATGTGAAACATCTCATGGCTGTTAAAATGGATTCCACGAAGCCTCCTTATGTCCAGAAAAGAGACGAGGAAATTGTCAAATGAATAAGTATTTTCAGTAGAAAAAAAATTGGCTATAGCCCAGAATCTGGTTTTTGTGCTAGTTTCAGGTTGGAATGGTGGTGGCATGCTGGAATCAAACTCTAATATGTCTTGGTTTGATGAATGGAATGTCTCTTGTAAGGATGGCAGTGCTAATGGAACTACTCTCCTTGAAGCTTTGCATTGTGTCTTGCTATCAGTTTGTCCAAATGAGAACTCTCTATGGTCGATGCTTCAAGATGTCTACAAGATTGGTGGACTTGGTACCGTACTTTGTTGACACCAAGAGTGATGTTGTAAAACCAAGCATGATGGTGACTTTTGCTTCAGTCAGTATTACAACTAAAGTAAAATCTTTTGAACTGCACTATGAAGCTTTGAATGAGGCCCTGCCTGTGAATGACATTGGTTTCATCATCAGGAATGCATCTATTAAAGATGCCCTCTATGATAGTGTGGCCCGTGATAGCAAGAATGACCCACCAACAGAAGCAGCTGGCTTCATTGCACAGTGAAGTTCACATATGTAAACCAAACAGATTACTGTTGGTTATGCACCTGTTCCACATGATCACACTGTCACATTGTTTGCATACTTGCTTAGCCAAAGGAGAACATAGATTGTTGTTCTGTCCGGAAGCTGGAAAACGGCCCTAAATTCTTGATATCTGGTGAAGCTGCATCATGCTGCTGACGACTGATTTCAGAACTTTTTGTCTCAACTGGCCAAAAAAGACTGGTTAATGGTTACTGTGCCTTGTAAAAGTTTCAGGAGGAAAAGAATGTTTTTGTAGACCATTTGTTTCCTTGAAGTTTTAAGTTACTAGTTTTTAGGATAGTAATTTTTAAATAGAAACAATTTGACCAAAAATCTATCACAGAATTTTGCCATCTTTAAAACAGAGTTTAATGCAAAATAGTATTTTACTTTTCCCACCCAGCTGACATGTTGCCAGCTCTATGAAGCTTTCCTTGATTTCCCTGCCCTCTCAGACCTAACATAGCACTTGGTATTATACCTTTTTAGTGTGTAATGTTGTGTCTTATTTTATAGTTATCTCTGTGCTTAATCCTTCTGTCAGTCAAACCCTTTGAGAGTAGAGATTGTTTCATTCTTTGTATTTGTATCTTCCACCTAGCACAGTGCTTGGCACATAGTAGGTCCTTTGTTTATAAATGGTTGTTAATTGTGTGAGGCATTGTACTAGATAGTAAGTTTTTGTGTATAGGGAACGTGTCTTACTTAGCTAATGTTTGTATTTTCTTCAGTGCCTAATGCAATGTTCTATTCACATTAGATGCTTAATAAAATGTTAGTTGAATTTAAATTTTAAATGTCTTTGGAGTAAATATTTTCTTTCTATTTCAGGTACTATATTTGCATATGGACAAACTGGAACTGGAAAAACATTTACCATGGAAGGGGTACGAGCTGTACCTGAACTTAGAGGAATTATCCCAAATTCATTTGCTCATATATTTGGTCATATTGCAAAAGCAGAGGGTGATACAAGGTAAAAACAAAAAAGACCATTTTTCCATTTCCCTGCTTATTTTTAAGTAAAATAATTTTTTTATGTAGGTAGATTTCAAGGTTGTCATTCATATATGTCATTGTTCTTGGCAATAACCTGATTATTTTCCTAAGTATTTGGCCTTCAATTCAGCCATCATATGTTAAGTCTCTGCTAATGTGCCAGGCATTTGGGCTGGGGTTTTAAAGACAAAAAGAAATATGCTTATTCTCAAGGAGCTTACATTCTATTGTATGAATCTAATATACTACATATGTACAGAGAGGCAAATACAAAATGCAAGATTTCATTGCAGTTAGTTTGAAAAGATGGCTTGGAGCTAGGAATAGGGACTAGACCTTCTAGCTTATGTAGAGTCTTACAGAATTGCCTAGAGCACTGTGCCATGTACAGCTAGCTCTGGACCTATGCTTTGAAACTCAGGTACCTGAAGAGGAAGGACTGTTTTAGACACGGGGCATGGCTGTGAAAAAGTGTGGAAGTAGGAGATAGACCATCTTGTACAGGGGAATGAAGGGGATTAATGTGAAATCAGTCTGGAAAGATAGGTTGGAGCCAGACCGAAGAAACTTCAAGCCAGAGATTGTATTTTATCCTAGAGCAGTAGAAAGCCCCTGATGCTTCTTGAGCAGGGGAGTTAAGTAGACTTGTGTTTTAGGAATATCAGTTCGGCAGCTCTGTGGAGGATCCACTGGAGGTGGGAGATCCTGGAGGCATTTATATTATTTAGGAGACAATTGCAGTCATTTAAGTGAGAAGTTAAGAGGGCTTGAACTAAGGTGGTGCTATGTGTAGAGAGAAGGCAATGGATATGAGAGATTTTTTTGTTGGTGGATTAAGAAAACTGAAGAGAGATAACAGGAGTCACCTGCATAGAAATGATCATTTGAACTCTCGGGAGCTAATACCCCTACCAATAAAGAGAAAAGAAAAGAAGGCCCGGGATAGAACCTGTAGTTTGATGATGATGATGATGATGATTGGCCTTTATATAGCCCTTAAAGGTTTGCAATCATTTGCAGATATTATCTCATTTTATTCTCACAACAACACTGGGAGGTAGGTAAGTGATTAGGAAGTTAGAGAGAGGTTGAGTGGCTTGCCCAGGGTCATTTAGCTAGTAAGTGTCTTAGGTGAGTTTTGAACTCTGCTTGACTCTAGCAAAGGAGGCAGAGAAGAAGCCAAAAGACAGAGGAGAGAACCCAGTGAGTAGTGTCATGAAAAATCAGAGAGGAAAGGGAGGGTGACCATGTTCAGATGCTATAGATCAAGAAGGATGAAGACTGAGAAAATGCCATTGGACTTGACAGTTGAGCGACCATCGGTAACTTTGGAGAGAGTAAATTCAGTGAAGTATCGTATTCTGAAGCCAGTTTGCAAGGAGTTGAGTGAGAGGAGAGGAAATAGAGGCAACAAACAGAGACAACTTTGTGTAGTTTACATGGAGATGTAGATAATGGCTTGTGGGAGTAGGAAAATTTTGAGGGTTTTTAAGGATAAGTCATGTTGGTAGGCATCTTGGAAGGAGCTGGTAGATAGGGGTGGAATGAAGGTTAGAGAGAGAGAGAAAAGAGGTGATTGCAGGGGCTATCTGCTGGAGGAGATGGGAAAGTATGAGACCAAGGGTAAAGAGAGAGGTTGACCTTAACCTGGAGAAAGCCCTACCTCTGCATCAGATACTGGAGTAAAAGAGAAGAAAATGGGAGAAGAAACAATAACAAAGAGTTTTGGGATAGAGATTAAGAGGAAAAAGAAGTAGAAGCTCGTGGCAGATGGCCTCAGTTTTTCCAGTAGAGTATGATAAGAGGTCTTCTGAGAGGGAGAAGGTATGTAGGAGGCTGGGAGAGAAAAGAAAAGGTGTAGAATGGCTTTTAGAAAATGTGAAAGAGTTAATTAAGGAAGAGTAAAGGAATTGCTTTGTAAATAGTTCAAATAAAAAGATTAGATAACAGATTTTTAGTAGACTCATTCAGCATGATTGTATGACTTAACTCTAGCACTCTTCAGCTTCATTTGAGTAGGAGCAAAGGGAGCAAATGGTGGGGATAATCCAAAGTCTGGGTTTGGCAAGAGGGGCAGAGGACAATGTAAATTTGGACTGGTTAGCTATAAAGTCAAGATTGAGAAGAGAGGAAAGTGAAGTCAGCAGGAGTGATGGCCTGCATGAGCAATGGGGCGTGGAGGAACTGGAGTTTATGGTGATGATGAAGAATAGGTTTAGGAGAAATGAAGCACAGAAAAATAGAAGGTTATGGTCAGATGGAGGATTTTCATTTCTTTGTTGTGGAAGTGGAATACTTGTGGATAATGCTGGAGTGAAATTAAAGGTCATGGAAGTTGAGGAGGTTGAAGGACTGGGAGGCCAGGATGTTTATGAGAATATCAACTTAAATATTAAGGCTTCCTAATATAAGATCAGGATCTGTAGTGGACCGAGACTGAACTACACATTGACCTCTTCAAGAAAGAAGGGGGAATGACCTAGGGACTGGTAGATAACTACCTCCGGTATCTGGAGAGGAAAATAGCTCCTAATTATTGCTTTGGTGATGAATTTACCTTTTTCACTTTCAATATCGGTAATTTGGTTTTCTTTCTTTTTTTAATCTAATTAACCAATGGTTATTTATTTTATTGGTTTTTCTATAAAACCAGCTCCTAGTTTTATTTATTAGTTCAATGTTTTTTTTTTTTTTTTACTTTCAGTTTTATTCACCTCTCCTTGGATTTTCAGGATTTTCAATTTGATGTTTAATTGGGAATTTTTCATTTGTTCTTTTTTGAGTTTTCTTTAGTTGCATGCCCAATTTGTTGATTTATTCTTTCTCTATTTTATTGATATAAGAATTTAGAGGTAGAAATTTTCCCCTTAGTACTACTTTGACTGCATCTCATAAATGTTTTCTCATTATTGTCATTCTCTTTAATGAAATTGATTGTTTTTATAATTCTTTGACTCCAGTCATTCTTTAGCATTAAATTATTTAGTTTCTAATTAATTTTTCATCCATGTTTCCACAGCCCTTTATTGAATATAATTTTTCTTGCATTATAGTCTGAAAAGGATGCATTTAATTTTCCTGCATTTGGTTGTGAGGTTTTTATGCCCTAAACACATGGTCAGTTTTTGTGAAGGTGCCATGTACAGCTGAGAAAAAGCTATACTCCTTTCTTTTACCGTTTATTTGGCTCCAGGTCTATCATATCTAACTTTTCTAAAATTCCATTCATCTCCTTAACTTCTTATTTATTTTATGGTTAGATTTATCTAGTTCTGAAAAAGAAAAGTTAAAGTCCCACACTAATGTGGTTTTACTGTCTATTTCCTCCAATAACTCTTAACTTTTCCTTTAAAAATTTGGATGCTGTGCCATTTGGTGCATATATGTTTAGTATTGATATTACTTCATTGTCTTTGGTACCTTTTAGCAAAATGTAGTTTCCCTGCCTATCTCTTTTAATTAGATCTGTTTCTGCTTTTTCTTTGTCTGAGATTATGATTGCTACCCCTGCAATCATATTGCAGCAAACCTCAATTGCAGCAAAATAGATTCTGCTCTAGGTCCTTGTTTTTCTGTTTTTTGTTTTTTTGCAGGGGGGAAGGCAGGGCAGTTGGGCTTAAGCGACTTGCCCAAGGTCACACTGCTAGTAAGTGTGTCAGAGTGTCTGAGGCCGGATTTGAACTCAGGTCTTCTCGACTGCAGGGCTGGTGCTCTACTCACTGCACCACCTAGCTACCCCCTTAGCTCCTTATTTTTTCTCTATGTGTGTCTCTGTCTCAAGTGTTTCTTGTAGACAGCATATTGTTGGATTATGGTTTTTAGTTCATTCTGCTATCTGCTTCCATTTCATGGGTGAATTCATCACATTCACAATTGTGATTATTAACTGTGTGTATCTTTCCATTCTATTTTTTTCCCTGTTTCTCTCTCTCTGCTCTGACTACTACCTCTCCCAATCTGCCCTCCCTACTATCAGCCAGACTCCCCTTCTCTTATCCCCTTCCCCTCCTACTTTCCTGTAGAGTAAGATAGGTTTCTATACCCAACTGAGTGTGTATGTTATGGCCTCTTTGAGCCAGTTCTGATGACAGTAAGGTTTAAGTGTTGCCTGCCAGCCCCCTCTGCTCCCATCTTCCCCTCCACTGTAAGAGTTCTTCCTTTCACACTTATTTTATGTGAGATAATTTTCCCTGTTCTTCCTCTCACTTCCCCCTTTTCCCAAGGCATCCCTCTTTCTCATCCCATAATTTTATTTTTTTTAAATATCATCTTACACCCGTGCCCTGTGTCTGTGTATACTTATTTTAGCTACCTTAATGATAAAGCTCTTAGGAGTTAAAATTATTTTTTCCTACATAGGAATGTAAATGTTTTAACCTTATTGAATCTCTTATGATTTTTCTTTCATGTTTACTTTTTTATGCTTCTCTTGAGTCTTGTATTTGAAAGTCAGATTTTCTATTCAGTTCTGCCATTTTTTTTCATCAGAAATACTTGAAAGTCCTCTTTCATTAAATATGCATTTTTCATGGAAGGATTGTACTCAGTTTTGCTAGATAGATTATTCTTGGTTGTAATCCTTGCTCCTTTGCCCTCCGGAATAACATGTTCCAAGCCCTCTGAGCCTTTAATGTGGAAGTTGCTAATTCTTATGTGATCTTGACTGTGGCTCCACAATATTTGAATTATTTCTTTCTGGCTCATTGCTATATTTTCTCCTTGACCTGGGAGCTGTGGAATCTGGCTATAATGTTGGAGGGAGTTTTCATTTTGGGATCTCTTTCAGGAGGTGATCAATAGATTCTTTCCATTTTTAATTTGCCCTCTGGTTCTAGGATATCAGGACAGTTTTCCTTGATAATTTCTTTTTTTTAGATTATACATGTGTAGTCATGCAAAATATATCCATAAGAGTCATGTTGTGAAAAAAAACAGAGACACGGGGTAGCTAGGTGGCGCAGTGAGTAGACCACCAGCCCTGGAGTAGGAAGACCTGAGTTCAAATCCAGCCTCAGACACTTGACACATGTTTTAGCCGTGTGACCTTGGGCAAGCCACTTGACCCCAATTGCCCTGCCCCCCCCCCAAACAAAACAAAAAAAGAAAACAGAGACAAAATAACCTCAAGAAAAATGAAGAAAGTAAAAAAAAAGTATGCTTCAATCTGTATTCAGTCACCATCAGTTCTTTCTCTTGGGACGGATAGCATTTTTCGTCATAAGTCCCTCAGAGTTGAATTGAATTGTTGTATTGCTGAGAACAGCTAAGTCATTCACAGCTGAGCATCTTATAATATTGCTGTTACTCTGTACACAGTACGTTCACTTTGCATTAGCTCATACAAGTCTTTACAGGTTTTTTCTGAGAGCATCCTACTCATCATTTCTTATAGTGCAGTAGTATTCCATCACAATCATATACCACAACTTGTTCAGCCATTCCCCAATTGATGGGGCAGGATCTGAGAGTCCACTGTTTTCTGCTCAGCCTTGCACTGCTCTGTAATCTCATATTTCTCTTTTTCTGTGTCAAAAATCTCTCCTTGGTGTCTAGGTTTATGGAGCCTCCTCTTTTTGAAGTAAGCCTCAGTAAGATGATTTGGAATTTTTACACCTGAAAGTTTAACCCTGGTAGAGGTGGCAATGACAAATTTCTGACGGGTCTTTCTTAGAGCAACATGGTTGATGGTCAGAGGTCCAGTCACTGGTAGCAAGCCACTAGCTAGCTGCTTCAGGAAAGCCACTGGCTTGCCCCTGTGGCAGCCAGTGAGCATGATCAGAACAGTGCCTGGCTTGATGCTAGCTTGAAGTCTCCTCACATGCTGGCTGAAGGGCTTTTTGCCATAATTTAGCAGCTTTCTAGGCACATCCTCAGTAGAGTAATACTGCGGCATTTGTCGAATCTTTACCACATGGGTTCCTCCGTTCTTATTACCACTAACTGGCTTTGAGATAGTAGCAGGCACCTTCTCTTTCATTTTCCTTTCAATCCGGATTTTTGGTGAAGCATATTTCCACTTGTACATGGCTCTCCAGGAATACATTGCAGACCTTGGGTCAGGACTTGGTTCCTGCTGCAATGCTTTTGAGTCTTTTTCACCACCTTTTCAGGCATATCTTCCTTTTTGTCCTCTTTTTTTTCCTTTTTGACTTTCTTTTTCTTTGGTTCCTTTGGGGGCTTTTTGTCCGCCGTCTTGAGAGAAGGGAAAGATGTTTTTCATCTCTTTTGGGATATAGACCTAATAGTGGGAATAATATCCTTGAAAGATGACATCTAATCTTTTTTTTTTTTTAATCATGGCCTTCAAATAGTCTGGTAATTCTTCTGTTATCTTTACTGCATCTATTTTTGAGGTCAGTTGTTTTTCTAATGAGATAGTTCACATTTTTTTCTGTTTTTTCATTCTTTTGATTTCGTTTTATTGTGTCTTAAAGTCTCATGGAATCATTAGCTTCCTCTTGCCCAATTCTCATTTTAAAGGAATTATTGTCTTCAGTGAGCTTTTGTACCTCCTTTTCCATTTGGCCAGTTCTGCTTTTTAAGGAGTTCTTCTCTTCAATAGATTTTTGTGTCTGTTTTACTATTTGGCCAGTTCTGTTTATTAAGGAATCATTTTCTTCAGCATTTTTTTGTGCTGTTGACCATCTTTTTATAATTTTCTTGCATCATTCTCATTTACTTTCCTAATTTTTCCTCAACTTTTGTTGTATGATTTTAAAATTCCTTATTGAGCTCTTCCAGGAATTCTTCTTGGGCTTGTATCCAATTTGCCTTTTTCCTTGAGGCTTTGCTTGAACAGCTTTGACATCATTGTCGTCTTCTGGGTTTATATCTTGTTCTTCCCTGTCACGACAATACTTGTCATAGTCTGATTCTTTTTTTGTTGTTTACTCATTTTTCCAGTCTTTTTTTTTTACTTCTAACTTTGTGTTCAAGTTGGGCTCTATTTCTAGGGTGGAGGGGGCACTATCCTGAGTTTCAGACCATTTTTGCTCCTGTTTTCAGAGCTAGTTCTGGGAGTATATACGTTTTCAGTGCTTGTGATCTAGGGCAGACCTGTACAACATACAGCCCACTAAAGGATTTCAGGTAGCCCACGAAAAATGTAGAGGATATATAAGAAAGTCAAGATGTAATGAGTGCTTTCTCCATGCCCTGTTTAACCTGCCTTCCCCTAGTCACTATTGTGTCCATCATGTAACTTGGCAGGTGGGTCGCCACTGCAAACTCCTGCTTGTCGTGTGACCTGTGGCAACCAATAATTGTCAGTGTCTCTAGGCTGAAAAGAGCAAGAATCATATCTTTTTGCTGTATTTTTGGTCATTACTGGTGTTGAATAGGGACAAAGTGAGTACAGCCACACAACGACACCAGCTGATGCCCACTATGTGATGAGTGGCAACAATGTGAAGTCTTCTTCCCCTCCCTCGCTTCGTGGCCACCCTCCAAGTTACATGAGTGTCTGGTGCTCTCTCCAAGGTCAGACACTCAATTCAGTGTTTCTTTACATGTGAGTAGTTGCTGTGGGGATTTTTTTGTCCTAACATTAAAGTTTTTGGAGTGACTTTATAAAATGAGTGATAAAAAGAAATAGAAGATTGAATCAGAACTAAGAGTATTTAATCCAGAGTGGACAAATAGATATTTGTTTACTTACACAAGAGACAAAACATTGTGCCTTGTTTGCTGAGGAGTAATAGCAGTTCCAAAGGAATACTATCTTTGGTTGCCATTTCAAGTCAAAACATCCTGACTTAAGCAAATTGGACAACAATGAAAAACAAATTGAAGCATCCAAATTGTTGAAAAATCTCAGTAAGGAACAACAGTTTTTCAAGAAAGTAAACTCAGAAAATGAGGTGGCTCCTAAAAGGTTAGTTTTCAAATTTCTAAAGAAATTGCTACAGCTGGGAAGTCTTTTACTGAAGTTAACTTCCTAAAGAAGTATTTGCTGATTGCAATTTCTGGATTATGTCTCACTTAGCAAAGTAATTTTTTAAACATTAATGTGACTTCATTATAAATAAAAATCTTAAGTAATAAATGTAAATTAATATTAATTGAAATTTCCCTTTTTAAAAATATAACTTATTTGCAAAATAGTTTAGTGATTATGATTTTTACTATCCAACTTGGAGAGTTAGCCACTAAAAACCTACCTGCCTCCTGAAAAAGTTTAGCTTATTTTAGTTTTGGCCCCTACCTACTACCAAATTGTGCAGGTCTGATCTAGGGAGAGCTTTGGTTACTGCTCTCCTGGCTCGTGCTCTGGCCTTATCCAGGAAGGGACCTTGTTCCTCTGTAGCACCAGTACTTGCACTCCTCCTGGCCCTGGGACTGTGACCAGGTTCCCCCACTCTTCTGCAGCTGCAGTTGCTAGAGTTCCCCTCTGTCCTGGAATTAAGACGGGCTCTCTATTCCACCGGGGAATACACAAGCACTCCTCTCCACTCTCCTGCTCCACCGTGGCCACAAGTGCTAATGCTCCTTTTGGCCCCAGGACTGAGATCCAGAACTGCGTATGGGCAATGCCATAGAGTCCTGAACCCAGTGCCAGGAAGGGGGCCCCTGCAATCTCCTCCTGACCAGTTGTTCAGCCTCCCCACCGTCCATGGGGTGAGAGCTCCTGAAGTTCCTGCCGCCAATGCAGCCGCCTCCAAGGTCTGCTGCTGGTGCCGTGGTGTGGATTGTGCTGCACTCCAGGCTTGACCACCTCCCTGATGAGACAGACCTTTTCTGCCAGTTTTCTAAGTTGTCTTGGGCTGGGGAATTGTTTCACTCAACCTTTTGTTGGTTCTGCTGTTCCATAATTCAATTCGAGGTGATATTTTAGAATTGTTTGAAGGGGAATTTGGGAAAGCTTGGCTGAGTGCCCTTCCATTCTACCATCTTGTCTCTACCGCTTCCCTAACTAGTCCTGTTGGATATTTTGAACCGGATGTTATGTTTGAATCTCAAACTCAACCTGTCCTAATAGAACTTATTATTCTTTTTTCTTCTCCTGTTCTATCCCCCAACACACTCCCTTTCTGTTTCCAAACACATCCCTCTTCCAGACTTTCATATTACTATACAGGGTACCACTGTCTTTCCAGGCACCCAGGTTGGGAACTCCAGTGTTATCTTCAACTCCTCTTATTGCCTCTACATATTCAGTCAATCACCAGATCTTGTTGGTGCTGCAGTATCTCCTGTCTGCCCCCTCTTCCCAACATCCTCCCCTTTCTTCCTAATGTCCTCTCCCAGTAAACTCCAGTGGCTCTTTATCACCTCCAGGCAAATTCGTAATTTTCCAGTGCTTTTGGCTTCAAAGCCTTTTATAACCTATCCCTCTCCTAATTTTCCAGGCTTCTTACAGCTTGCTGTCTGCCAAGTTCTCTTCAAACGAGTAACACTGTCCTCCTGGCTGTTCCATGAACATCTCCTAGCTCTGGGAATTTTCTCATGGGCTGTCCGCCATGTCTGGAATGCTCTTCCTCCTCATCTCCACCTTTTGGCTTCTGTGGCTTCCTTTATGTCCTAATTAAAATCCTACTTTCCACATGAAGTCTTTCTCAAACTCTCTTAATTTTAGTGCTTTTCCTCTTTTATTTCCTATTCAGCCTCTATATAGCTTGTTTGTATGTATTTGTTTTACTTTATTTATATATTTATGGTATATATTTATTTGTCTCCCCAATCAGATTGTGAGCTCCTGAAGGGCAGGGACCGTCTTTTGCCTCTTTTTGTATCCTAAGTGCTTGGCGCAGTGCTGGGTATATAATAGGCACTTAAAAAATATTTATTGATTAACTGATATATATCTCACAAACATCCCCTTCTCTCCAGGTAGCCACCATCCTAATTCAGGTGCTCATTAACTCTTACTGGCACTATTATAATAGCCTTCTAATTTGTTCTCTTTACCTCATATCTCTCTGCACTCCAATTCATCCTCCACATAGCTGCAGCTGCTACAGTGATTTTCCTAAAATGAGATTATTTTTAGGATCAGATATAAACTGCTCTGTCTTTCATAGCTCTTTACAACCTGGCTCATTCATCCCTTCCCAGTGCATATTACATCTTCTCTACAATCTAGCCATATTGGCCTACTTGTTCCACACACAGTACTCCTAACCTGGAATGTACTCCTTCCTTATCTTCACTTCTTAGAATCCCTGGTTTCAGTCAAGACTCAATTCAAGTACCATCTTCCACATAAAACCTTTCTTAATCTCCCTAGCTGCTAGTGTTCTCCCTTCCAAAAAACACATGTCATCTTCTTCATTAGAATGTAAACTTCCTGAGGGCAGGAACTGTTTCAGTTTTTTCTTTGTTTCTCCAGGGTTTAGCTTAGTGCCTGGTACAAATTAGGCATTTAAAAATGTTTATTCATCCATTGGTTGGTTTTAGGTACTAGGGAAGAAAGGAGGTTGGGCTTTCTGTCACTGGCCTGTCCTATAGGTGATATCCTGGCAGCAAGAATTTGTGCATCTGAATCTTTGGTCCTACCTGCATCAAGACCCCTGGTAGCTGATGAGATCATTGAGAGAGAGAAAAGGAGTCCTAGAATAGAGAGCCCTTGGGTACAATCACAAAGACATTGTATCTTCACAAAGGATTTGGAGGAGAGGATCAGAGAGGTAGATAGCTAGGGGAAAATAGTCAGGAAATTTTAGGAAAGGGAGAATATCCAGGAAGAGGGGGTTTTCAGCAATGTCAGATGTTGCAGGGAGATTGAAAGCATAGGGACTGAGAAGATCACTGGATTTAGCAAAAGAGATCATAGTGGGTCTTTTTGTTTGGCATTGGTGTTGGAAGTCAAATTGTAGTGACCTGCAATGTGAGTAAGTATTTGTAGGAAATAGAGGCAACAAAAGGTAGTCAGCTTTTTTACATATTATTTTGAACCAGGGACTATATATGAATCTCAAACTCAACATGTCTTAACAGAACTTACTATTTTTTTTCTTAGGTTTTTGGTTAGAGTATCTTATTTGGAAATTTATAATGAAGAAGTGCGTGACCTTCTAGGAAAGGATCAGACACAGAGATTAGAGGTGAGGATGTTTTGAAAATTTGAATACTGCTAGGTAAGAATTATTTTTCTGTATGGGATTAAACAGAATCATGATGGTAGAGCTAAAGGGAACCATCAAAAACCCCTTTATAATGTAGAGGAGATAAGGAAAGTTGGATACAAAAAAGTCAAGATCATAGATTTAATAAGAAAGAGAGTTGGGACTCTAACTCAAGTTTCCTTACTTCAGGTCTAGTGCTCTTTCTATGATGCCAAGCATCTTCCTTTTATTAAGTTTTAAGAGGAAATTAAATAAATTGAAGTTTTGACTACTTTAGTATAAAGAGTTTTAGTATTTTAGCTTAAAGTTGAGCTCATGACACTGTACTGGCCTGTATAATTGTTTGCAGCTTAATCTAATCTAATTGTCTTTATATTAGAAATTTGTATTTCTATTGTATTTGTATTTCTTTGTATTAGAAATTAGTTGGAACTATGTCTGTTAAAATTGAAAAGCTATTGCAATAATGTATTCATGTTTTGCTCTAGTTTTATTATACCTGTCTGGCATTTTACTTCATCCTGCAGACTGTTTAAATTCCTTTTAAAGAAGAGTTTCATTTGCAAATAACCTTTCTCTTTTGGCATGACAGTGACAGATCAAATTTGTTCCCATTAAAATAATGCCTCATGCCACATGCCTTGTGAATGCTGTACTGTTCATAGCTAGTAATTGTTTTTCTCTAATGGATGCACTACCCAATTTGTTTTAAGTAGTAACATAAGATTGTGTAGAATCAGTCACTTTCCCACTTGCCTGTGTTCTGCTGGGCCAAACTGTGAATGTTGACTGGATGAAGAGTCACTCTCCCATGATGTGAGGAAGTGCTTTTCTCCCATGTCATAACTATGATGATGATTAAAAAAAAAAAAATCCTCTCTCTAGTGAGTCAGAGTAATAGCAACCTATGTAGTATCCAAGTCTTCCCAAGCAAGCCAACATAACTTCTTATTTTCCTTTGATTCAGCTCACTATTTCTTTTAGACTAGAGAACAGGTTAATGAAGCAATGGGTAGGGAGAGGGTTTTAAACAGTTTAAGGATTATTATAAATTACTTATATTGGCGTTACACCATTGCTGTAGTAATCTGTAAGCAAATACAAGGAATATTGATTTAGAAAGTATCATATATTACCAGAGTGTAATCTTATTTTTTAGGTTAAGGAAAGACCTGATGTGGGAGTTTACATCAAAGATCTGTCAGCTTATGTGGTAAATAATGCAGATGATATGGATAGAATTATGACATTAGGCCATAAAAATCGTAAGTACAGTCATTAATTGGCAATAAATCTTTAATGTTGAGTAGATTAGTTTAGTGTGACAGTGGTAATGTAAGTTGTATCCCTGCTTGATGCCATGTGATAGACATGATTCCAAGATATTCTAACAGCCCTTTCTGTAGTTGTTTAGGTGGATAGCACTGAACAAAATACTTGAGTAAAAAGTGGGACAAATTTCTTTTCAATCCTAGTCTTTTTTTATGCCATACAAATGGTGGAATCCCTTAGAAACTTCCATATAATTTAATCTCAAAAAAGAAAGTGAATGTTAACAGAAAATGATTTACAAAATTTTTACATGAAATCAATATCATTGCTTTTTAAATCTTCTGTTTCCTGCTTTAATAATAGTTTCAGTTTAAAATTAAAGCCATTTTATAAATAAAGTATGGACATTTAATTTTAAAAAAACTAAGAATACCACCATCTACAGTGTTTTGCTTTAAAGAAAATCCACTACTACAAAGACTGTTATGTTTACTTTCTTTTCCTGTGTACATTAGTCTATGAAATGACTGTGGACCAGGAAATAGCACTTTTTTAGATTCTCATTTTATGGCATAAATCGGCTACTTGCCTTTCTCAGTACTTCACACATCTGTGACTTCATCTGTTTGAATACTCTCTTTACCGGATCCCAATTCCTCTGTGCCTTAGTAGATGGCTTAATGAGTTGCTGTGACCCAGCCTGACTTAATTACGTTGTTTCTTAGACGGACAGTATTTCACCAATCCAGCTAGCAGCTTCTGTGGGGGTGTAAGATCCACCCACAGCCAGCACCCAGAAAGCTGCCAACAGCACAGGTTCTTTTGATCAGCTTAACTAAGGAAAGCAAGGTGAAGGGGTTG
>CM053625.1:28539877-28578309 GCA_028646595.1 Phalanger gymnotis | reverse complement strand
TTGGAGGTTTTTGTTGTAGGCTCTTTGACTTTGTTGACTTCTTCTGCCTGTATGTTTTGGTCTTCTTTGTCCCCAAAGAAGGATTCCAGAGTCTGAGACTGAATCTGGGTGAGTTTTCGCCTCCTGGCCATGTTCCCAGCCAACTTACTTAACCCTTGAGTTTTTCAGCAGGGTATGACTGCTTGTAGACTAAAGAGTTCTATGTTCCATGCTTGGGCGGATGTGCTGCCTAAGCAGCACTCCTCCTTCCCCAAGAACCCCCAACCTGGACTGGGCTTAGATCTTCAGCAGGCTCTTCACTCCTGCTCTGATCTGCCACTGAATTCCTCCCATCAGGTGGACCTGGGGCCAGAAGCAGCTGCAGCTGTAGTTCTGTAGCTGCCCCACCTCCGCTGCCCCAGGGGTGGTGGCCGAACCGCAAACTCAGTCCCTGCAGCTTTTCCCACTAACTTTCTCTGTTGTCTTTGCTGTTTGTGGGTTGAGAGATCTGGTGCAGCTCACTGATTCAGGGCACTAGGGCACGCTCCGCCCTGTTCCCGGTCTCGTTGGTCTGCAGTCTGGTTGGTCCGCGCCGCCCATGCTGGGCTCTGCTCCTCTCTGCTCCTCTCAGCTCCGCTCCCCTCAGCTCCCAGCTCTGTGAGGGATAGACCTTACCCAGAGACCATCCAGGCTGCCTTGGGCTGGAGCCCTGCTTCCCTCTGCCACTTTGTGGGTTCTACAGTTCTAGAATTGGTTCAGAGCCATTTTTTATAAGTTTTTGGGGGGACTTGGTGGGGACCTCAAGCTAGTCCCTGCTGTCCAGCCGCCATCTTGGCTCTGCCCCACTGTAGTTTTGTTTTTTATATTGTCTAAATTTCCTCCTATGGCAAAGGTTGTTGCTGGCGTCCCTTGACATTATCCTTCCATTAACCAATAAGGGACACAAAAAGAAGTTAGCTGAAGTTACTTCACTCAGTGAGACACTCTCCATCAGAAGTCTGTGGGCATGTGTATCTATCATAATTCAGTAAGTGGTGATGGTAATATTCTGTCATCCAAGGCTACTTGAGGCCAAGGGGAGAGTGCTTGTTGGTCATGTAGAGGATGCTTATTGTTAGTTTCAAAGGAAAGAATGTATCTTTATTAGCATAGTCATTCCCACAAGACTTTTTCCAAGTCTTCTTTTCCAGTCATAAAGCAATCAGAAGCATCCTAATGCAGATGAATTCTGCTGAGACAACAAATGGCAAAGTGGTCACTTTTAACAAACCACTCGCAACTCTTAAAAATCTTCTTTTAACATCCCTGGATCATTCTTCCTTTCGCCTCTCAGAGAGCCATCTCTTTTTGTTATAAGGAATTTTTTTTAATTGGCGCAAACAGTCAATGCATCAAATACAAATAATGTTAATATAATGTAACTTTTTCTTTTTTATAACCTCTTTGTTTCTTTGGTGCTTATTTATATAAAAGAATCAAAAAGTGTTCCTTTAGTTTTAAAGGAACAAAATTATTTTCTCTGCTCTTTTTATTGTTGAAATTAATTTTTTTTAAAAATTACGCATTTTAATGTAATTGTAACCTTCTCTGTTAGCTTAAAAATGTTTATTCTAATTTCCTTGATTTGTTTTTATGAAAAACAGCTTTTATAGAAGTGGTAAGACTGTAGAAGAACAGTTAGAATTGTTCTTTGCCATGAAAAAGGACTGATTTTACAATTTGTTTACAATATTTTCATGATTATAGATGGCAGATCTTCAACAGGAGCATCAGAGGGAAATTGAAGGTCTTCTGGAAAATATTAGACAGCTTAGCAGGGAACTTCGACTTCAGATGCTTATTATTGACAACTTTATTCCTCAGGATTATCAGGTAAATAGTGAGGGCGTCTAATTTTTTATTTTAGTTCATTTAAAACATTAAGCACTTCCTTTGTGAAGAGCACTGTGTTAGGCATTGGAGAAAGATAAAGAAAATTTAAGACAAACATTACTGTGCTCTCTTGAGCCCCATAACCTATTAGATATACAAATATTTTTTATGTATTATTATTATTATATAATATTATGGTTGGTGAGCTCCATAGAAGACTTCTCTGTTGCAAGTTTTTTTTTTTTTAACAGCTGTTACTCTCACCATCCTTTATCAGATAATTAGCACCACTATCAGCTTCCTCAACAAGTCAACCCTTTAATCACCCTCTTACCAGGCATTTCAGTTGTTTTTAAGTAGTGCTTTTTGTGCATTATTTGACTCTTGTACCCATGGGAAATAGCTATTTCGTTAATATAATGCTTCGAAGTAGAGAAATCCCTGAATGTGATGAATGTAGTACAGATTTGCTGAATGCCAGTGTGACTAAATCCTATGATTATAAAACGCCCCTGACTTTATTACTTGGTATTCCTGTTCTCTGTGCCTACATTCCTTGGGACATTGGCAGTCAGTAACTGATTTTAACTGTTGTACTAGCCAAAAAACCCTCCAGAAATCATTATCTGTGCTTTCTCAATGACAAAAGATTTTCAATTAAGATTCACTAAAGCAGTTCTCTGTGAACTACATTCCAGATTGATTCAGTGTCTGATCACATCTTCAAGCATTAATTAGATTTTTTTACACAGGCTTTTCATAGTATGGCTAGGTTTATTCAAGTCTTTTCCTAGAGGGCAAAATATGAGATCAAAGAATAAAAATAAAAGTTTAATGTTTTTTATTGTTTTTAATTATGAAAATTTTTTGAAAAAGATGAAGCTTAAATCTTCCATTAGACTCAAAACTTCAGCATAATCTTTGTGGTACTGATCTTTTGGGGGAAAACTGGCTTTGTTTGAGCGCGTAGCCACTGCTTCAGCTCATGGCACCTTTTCTCCTGAGTGTATAGGGAGTGCTTGCCCCTCTGCTTTTGTGAGCCTGCTGCTTCCTTCGTATTATTGCAGTAAGTTTTGCATATTTGGGAAACACTCACCCTATTGGTGGCAGAGTTGTTGGAATGGAGTGGAGGGTGTTCAGTCTTGATAGAAGTGGTATGTAAAACATTACTCTTTGGTTTGGGAGCTAAAAAGAGAATACAAGGAAGAACTGTTAGAAAATTCATTAAGTACAGAAATCAGTCATCATTTATTAAGCAGACAGATACTCCAGTAGGCCCTGAGGATACAAAGACAAAAGTGAAACAGTCTGTGCCCTCAAGGAGTTTGCTGTCTTTCTGGAGAGATGATTACTTAAGTAAATATTTACAAAACAGATTCAAAATCAACAAGGTAGTTTTCCTGGGAGAGTCACTATCAGTTTTGGCGATGAGAATAGACCACATGTAACAGGTGGTACTTGAGCTTTAACAGATATAAACATACTCTTTAAGGGAGCAGAGGTTAGTAGGGAGTACATTCTAGGCATGGGGGACAGCTCTGTAAAGAGGTTATTTGTGAGGAACAGCAAGAATGCCAACTGACTAGAACATAGATTGTAGGAAAGGGAATAATAAAGTTAGTTGAAGCCAGGCTTTGAAGAGTTTTAACCGTGAGACAAAGAAGGTTGTTTTTGATGCTAGATGACATAGGGAGCAGTCTTTGTTTATTGAGTAGGAGAATGACAAGACCTTTGCTTTAGGAATATTTGGCAGTGATATGGATGATGGAATGGACAAGAGCGAGAAACTTGGGGGCAAGACAGGAGATGATAAAGTCCTAAACCACACTGGTGGGCTTGTAAGTAGAGAAGAGGGAATGGATGGAGGAGATGTTGTGAGGGTAGAAATGACACGTCGTCGAATTAGCTATCAAGTGGAGGGAGAGTGAGGGGACAAGAATGATGTCAAGGTTGTTGTCTTACTACAGATTCAGAGTTCAGGAGATCTCAAAGCCCAAGCAGTACAAGGAAACGTGGAGACTGCAATGAGACAGTAAAGCAAGCCAGATTTATTGTGAATGGATACTCTTAAAAGGCCATTAAGGAGAATGATGGAAAAAGTTCCACAGGACCAGCATGCTGGGGCCATAGAAAAAAATGGGCTACCTGCTCCCTCCCCAGTAAAGTCTAGTGGGTTTTTACTGGGTTTTAATCTTAAGTCTAGCAAGACCAGGCATTAGGAGAAAGGAGCAAGGAGCCTGGACCTTGGGCCTGGTACTGATTCATGTTAGTTGGAGGAGGTAAGATTCCTGGGGAATTGGAGGCTAGTTGATATTCATTCATTCTGAGAAAAGGAATTAGTCCAGAGGTGGGGAACCTGCAGCCTTGAGGTAAAGGTCCTTAAGTGCAACCTTTTGACTGAATCCAGACTTAACAGAACAAATCCACTTAATAAAAGGATTTGTTCTCTAAGACTTGGACTCAGCCAGAAGGCCACACCCAAAGATCTAAAAGGCCATATGTGGCTTTTAGCCCACAGGTTCCCCACCCCTGAGCTAGTCTTATGTTCCAGTGGGGTGATTGATCTTCCCTGTTGAGTTTTTGAGCTTCCCAGGGGAGTTTTTCATTTAGCGTAGGTGTGGGAGGCTATTGTATTCCTTAAGAGTTGTGAATCTGGATGACTAGAAAGATGGTGGTACAGTAGATAGATATAAGGAAGTTAGGAATTGGCATGGGTTTTGGGGAAAGATGATCTGTTCTTTTTTGGAAATGCTGAGTTTGATTTGCTTATAGGATATCCAATGAAAAATATATATAGGATATCCAATGGAAAATGCCTGATGTGATATGGACTTGACATATAAATATATAGATCTGGAAAATCATCTGCATAGAAGTGATAATTAATCCCCTGGCCGCTGATGAGCAGAGTGTGAGAGGGAGAGAGAGTGGAGAGAGGTGTAGGCAGAGAGGTGGAGAGAAGAGGGCCCCAGACAGAACTTTGGAGTGTGCCCATGGTTAGGGAGCAGGCAGTGGGTAATTATCCAGTGACATTTAGGGCTGTCAGTTGTAAGTTTTTTGTTGTTGTTGTTTTTTAACTAAGACAGTCATAGTTCATTCAGCAAATATTTATTAAATCCTCTCTCTATACAAAACAGTATTAAGGCAGAGAAAAAAATTAAACAATATATCATCCATAGGGAGAAAGACAAAATGGTATCTATAGTAGGCTATATTAAGTATATTAGAGTTATGCAACAAATTGCTACATGCAGTCCAAGGAGGGTCTTTATAGACTGGGTAGATCAGGGAAAGTTTAGTGGAAAAGGTAATATTTGAGTTAGATTTTAAGGAATCAGCCAGAGATAATGTGGAAGGAAGACATTCTAGCCATAGAGAACAGCATAAGGAAAGGGAGAGAGGAGGGAGTGTATGTGTTTGGGAGACAGAGAATAGTCTGACTAGAGCATTAATTGTGTTGAAGAATGATAACAAAGACCAGTGGTAAAGCCCCGGATGGTGCAGGGCCTTAAATTCCAGGCAGAGGACTTTGAATTTTACTCAGATGGCAGTAGGGAATCATGGAAGATTTTTAAGTAGACGAGTGATAGATGAAAAAGGTTATCCTGTGGCAGAATCTACTTTGATGAAAATGACATCATGTATTTCTTGGGGAAGTTAGATTTTAGCCATGCCGTTCACTGGGACCTTATTCCCAATTGCTGCTAGCTAGAACTATTGTGGATCGATGAAGCACCTGAATTTTTTTTTACAAGAGATTATCCTGTTCATCTATGTGAAGGTCAGATTAAAGTGAAGTTGTTAGGCATACTTGTTAAGGAGACTATTGTAGTCTCAGAAAATGGCAATGAGGGTCAGTGTTAGAGTAGTTGCAGTAGGATTAGAGAGGGAAGAATGTGAGAGGTTGCTGAGGCAGAATCTGTAAGACTTGGTACCTGATGGGAAGTGGGGAAAGGAAGAATCAAATATGGTGCCTGGGTTTCAAGATGGGGGAATTGTGGTGTCTTATGCAGAAAGAGGGTCAAAAGTTGGAGCAGGCTTAGGGACAAAGATAATAAATTCAGTTTTAGACTGAGTTTGAAGTG
This sequence comes from Phalanger gymnotis, assembly GCA_028646595.1. Taxonomy (NCBI): domain Eukaryota; kingdom Metazoa; phylum Chordata; class Mammalia; order Diprotodontia; family Phalangeridae; genus Phalanger; species Phalanger gymnotis. Next base: position 28,572,373 of record CM053625.1, on the reverse strand, counting down.
CTTGTGGTAAATCTGGGTAAAGATGTGTTATGAGCATTTGGAAATGTGGATCGAAATCCCAAAAGGAGAGACTAGGTTGGAAAATTAGACATTTGGTGAATCCTCTGCATTATAGTACTAATTAGTTGAAGCTGTGGGAATGAAGGAGATTACCAAGAGAGAGTGCTGAAGGAGAAGAGAAGAATGACAAGGATAGACTTAGGGATACTTAACCTGAGATCTATGGGGGCCCAGGAACGTAAATGGGAAAACATATTTTTATTTCAATGTAGTTTGTTTCCTTTGTAATTCTACATATTTTATTTTATGCATTTTAAAAATATGAGCCATCAGTTTCACCAGACTATCAAAGAGGTCTATGAAACAAAAAAAGGTTGGGAACATCCCATATTAAAGAGTTGTGAAAACCTAGAGAAGGAGAAATACGGAAGGAAGGAAAGAAGCATTTATATGCCTGCTGTGTGGCAGGTACCGTGCTAAATGCTTTACAAATATTATCTCATTATCTCATTTAATCTTCACAGCTCTGGAAGATAGGTACTATTATTATAGGTGAGGAAACTAAGGGAGACAACAGTTAAGTAAGTTGTCCAGAGTCACACAGCTAGTAAGTGTCTAAGGCTGTATTTGAACCTAGGTCTTCCTGACTCCAGGCCCAGTACTCTGTCTGTTTTGCCAGTTAACTGCCCCTAAAATGAAAACCAGGGGAGCATCCAGTAGGGAGGGGTTGTTAACAGTGACAAATGCTACAGGATGGTCAAAAAAGAATGAGAACTGAAAACAGGCCAATTAAATTTAGTGGTTAGGACAAGAGTTCTTAACCTGAAAATTTCAATATAGTTCATTTCCTTTATAATCCCGTGTATTTTAAGCATTTAAAAACATTATTCTGAAAAAGGGTTCATATGTTTCGTCACACTGCCAAAGGAACCCATGACACAAAAAAAGTTAAGAATCTCTGACTCAGGGTGTCATAAGTAAACTTTGAGACAACACTTTCAGTAGAGTTGTAATGGTAACAAAAGCCAGAAAACCAGAAGGTCCATTTAAGAAAGAAGGAGAAGGGAATTGAAATGATTGTGATATGAAGATAAAGGGCATCAGTAAGATGTATTTTAAAAATTAAAACAATCAGAATCCTAACTAAAGTTAACCACTCTTCCTGGCCTATAAACATTAACCTATAACACAAATGAAAGAATTTCTGTCCTTACAAAAGGACCTTTCCTTAATATATCATATAGTATTAACCTAAAATCATGAGCCGGTATTACATGTAATGGGGATGAATTAAAGCCTTTCCAGTAAGATCAAGGGTAAGCAAGCATGTCCATTATCACCACTGCTTTTTAATAAAGTACTAGAAATGCTTGTTGCAGCAGTAAAACAAGAAAAAGAAATCAAAGAGATAAATCTAGGCAAAGAGAAAACAAAATTATTGCTTTTCGCAGATGACATCATGGTTTATGTAAAGAACCTTAAAGAGTCAGCTAAAGATCAATTGAAACAACTTCATCAAAGTTGCGAGATAGAAAATAAATTTCTCTGTATTACTAACAAAACGCAGCAGGAAGAGAGAGAGAAATTCCATTTAAAATAACTAAGGCTTGTAATTACTTGGAAGTCTACCTACCAAAACACATTCAGGAACTACACGGGTACAACCACAAAAGAATCTTTAAGGAAATTCCAATTCTAAATAATTGGAGAAATATTCATTGTTCGTGGGTAGCCTGAGCCAATATATTAAATATGACAATACTATTTTATTTATTCGTTGAGTGCCATTCCAATCAAACTACCAAAGGATTACTTTTTAGAGCTAGAAGAAGAACGACAAAATTCACATGATGGAGCAAAAGGTCAAGCATCTCAATGGAAATAATGAAAAAAAAAGTGGGCAGAAAGGGGACCTAGCAGGACCAGTTCTCAAACTGTCCTACAAAGCTGTAATTATCAAATGATTTGCCACTGGGACAGATTAGATACACAACAAAGGATCCTAGTTTTGGGTAAAGCCAAAGACCTGATCTATTCAGGTAAGGACTTACTATCATTGACAATACTGACATTGACAAAGCCTCCTTCTGGAAACACTGTCACCTTGGTTTCAAACCTCACATCCTGTATCTCTTATTTCTGAGCTGTTCTTTTGCCTTTTCACAAGTTCTTCCTGACCTCTGAGGTGGATGTTCATTCAGAACATTCTGTCTTTGCCACCTCTAGATGCAGGCTCCCTTGACAATATGATTCCTAGCTGTGACTCAAGGATCCCCTTTAGCTCCCAAATGCATTTCTTCAGCTCTGCTGTTCAGATACCCACATTAAGCTGTTGTTTGTCGTTTGTTCTCGAAGAGGATCATGATATCAGGAAAGTGATGTCATCACTTGTAAGTGAACTAGATTTAATTCATGGATACCCATCAGTACTTGACTTTCAACGTATCTTTTGCAAAAGAGTACCTTGCTTTACATCTCCCCACTTGGTTGTATGTATTAGTAGAACCACTATTCGCAATGTCATGTGTTCAAGATAACTTTGGTTCTATGTTAACAAGTCCTTTCCATTCTGTCTTTGCAGTATATTATCTGATATATCCCCTTCTTTCTCTTCCCACTGTTTCCATCACACATAACCCCTCATTAACAGCCCATCTGCACAATTACTTTACTTCCAGTGACTTCCTGCCTCCAAACTATTGTTGGTGCCACTGGCAGATGTATCTTCTACATATAGAAATCAGAGATATGGTCTTGTCATTAAACTGCTCAGACCCTTCAGTGGTTCTTTATTGCCTAAAAATACCTTTTCCTGGTATTCAAGGCCTTCTGTAATCAGGCGCCTCCGTACTTTGGAGCTTTATTTCGCACTTTTCCCTTCTACCTGTTCTTCACCCCAGCCAAACTGGAATATATAGTTCCCCACCTGACCTGATTTACTGTCTCCTCCTTTTTGCTTACACTTTGCTCCACCATTCTTTCATTTGTAACTAATCTTTGCTTAGTTTCTGAGTTCCATGCTATCCTTTAAAGCCTAGCTTAAATGCTGCCTTTCTATAAAGCTCAGTTGTCTGTAATGACCTTTATTCCCTGTCACATAGCTTTTTGGTACACTCACTATTTCTTTTGTTGTGTTCTAATTATTTGGGCAGGTGTCTGTACTAGACTCTCAGGTCTAAAAGAGCAGGAAACCTGTTTTAGCTAAACGTTGTATCTTCCCTAGTTCCTCGCATACGGTACTGAATTAAATCTAGTTTGCTTACAAGTGATGACATCACTTGCCTGATATCATGATCCTCTTCAAGAACAAAGGACAAACAACAGCTTAATGTTTGTTGAAGTGCCGATCCCTTGGCATATTTATAATCTTTCATCTTTTTTTAAGTTCAATTTTTGAAGAAAGCATTGAAAATAAAGTATTTTGAGGGCTGTGTCTTGAAAACAATCATGAAACCAACCCATCTCCCCCATAAACTTAAAAAATTATGTTGTTTAACATTATAAGTATTATAAGGAGAATATCTTTACATCTTTTCAAAGGAAATGATTGAAAATTATGTCCACTGGAATGAAGACATTGGAGAATGGCAGTTGGTAAGTATACCTTTACAAGCATTAATCTTAGAATGCTTTAGAGTAATCTGTTATTTTTGTCTTAGGCCCCCATGTTTGCTAATTAATACTTTTCTTTTTATTCAAGAAATGTGTTGCCTACACAGGAAATAATATGAGGAAGCAGACTCCAGTACCTGATAAAAAGGAGAAAGATGTAAGAGAGTTCTGTTACTTTTGCTGCTACTTCTGTTACTTTAAGACTGCGGTTTATTATATTATTCAGACAGCCATTTGGCCATATTGCCTTTCCCCTAGGGGTGGTAGCCTTTTGTTAAAAGTATTTTTTGGAGGGATATTCTAGTAGTTGTGGCAGGAGAAGTACTCAGGGGTGATATTATTGTAGTCAGGGGCGATATTACCGTAGTCAGGGGCACAGGGGCACTCATTGTGATTCAGTGATTTGACTTTATACCTCTTATCTCTACCTGTGGATGGGGGATCATGGATTTGTTTTGGAATCTACAATATATCCATAATGATTTTTTTTTTCATTTCTGCTTTGGTCTTAGGCCAACAGGGAAATGTAGCAGGGATAGAGGGAAGGATTTGTTATATCTGTTTCTAGAGAAATGTGTAGCACATCAGGGCTTTTTAAATTTTTTACCCTCCCAGCACTTGGTGATCACTCTTTATTCACTAGGCTTTAGATAAGAATGTCAAATTGCTTGTGTAAAAGACATCTATTTAAATTGCATTTTTAGTGACTTTGTATTACAGAGTTCAGTATTTTAATCAAAAGAGTTCATTTATTGGAATGGCATTAAAAATATTCCTTTTTTTTTTCTTTTACTTAGCCCTTCGAAGTGGATCTTTCCCATGTGTATTTAGCTTACACTGAGGAAAGCCTGAGACAGTCTTTGATGAAATTAGAGAGGCCACGCACTTCAAAGGGAAAATCAAGGCCCAAAACTGGAAGAAGGTAAGAATATTATTAGATCTTGTAAATCCTGGGCTTGAGCTATTCTAGTCAATAAGACACACATTTTATTTTTATTTGGATCTCATTTGAAAATTAGTTTCTTTAAAAACACATTGCATTGATTTTTTTTAGCCATGGCTATCCTTTTAAAAGTATATCTGATCAAAAGACAAAGGGCAGAATTTAAAGGGAGATCTCATGTGTCTTCAAATTTTTCTAGTCCTCTTGGGTTATCTAAGACTGTTGTTTAGTCTCACTTTGTTCTCTGCAAACAGCACAGAAACCTTCTGCTCTGTCTTAGTCTCAGAATCTTTTGAGTCATGAGAACTAACTAGTCACTAATCTCTTCTGGTGAGATGCCTCTTTTTCTAGATACGTTATTCAGGAGAGGTATTTCCCAAGAGACTACCATGAAAGCTTCTATCTAACAGACTTTTTTCCATTTTCTCTCAGCTTAGGGAAATGTCCTCGTCCATGTCTATATATTTTCTCCTTTGAGTTTTCAGCTGCATTGGTGTCAGATTGAGGTTGTATTAACATTACCACATCATCCGTCAGCCAACTGGTATAAAGACAGCTCACTAAGGAAAGATTAGGACCCCATGAGTTAAGCTTTCTCCACATCAGAGTGGCCTGCACTTTGTTTTTTAACCCCCTGTGGTGACACAGCAGGGCAGGGAGTGATAACCTTGATTCTTCAATATTTTGAAGGATAAATATGATTATGTTGTATCTTCTTAACACTTTCATTTCTTGAGAATCGAACTTAATAAAAAGCTAATTACGTGTTCATACTGAAGAAGTGCTAACGTTTACATATGTTAGACTTAACCTTACTGGATGCCTCTGAGGAATAGAGAAGTAGTCTATATTTTATTCTACAACCTTCCCTTCTCCTCCCTTCCCCCCCCACCCCGATGAGAACTCAGTTTAGTAGAAGTAATAATTTTAAAGATTATCTGTTACAAAGTATGAAATATATATCACACTGTGGAAATACTTGCATTTTGGCCTTTTGAGAAAACATTCATTTTCTTCTTGTTTTTCTCTCCAAAACAGAAAGCGTTCTGCGAAGCCCGAGACTGTAATTGATTCTTTGCTTCAGTAAACTTTGACAAATCTGAAACCACAATAAAATTAGCATACATTCCAATGGTTGGCCTAGCTCTTTAGTTTGCCTGAGAACATTGAGGATTTTTCTGTAATTTGATACAGCCAGGGCTACAAAATAATGCCTTACTCTGGAATAAGAATTAGAAATGATCTTGTGTCCACATACTGTTATGCTGTATATGTTATATTAACATAACATGTTCAAACAGTGTAACTAGTAGTTGTTAAATTGTCGTAATGTAATACTACTATTTGTTTTGTGCAGGAAAATTTGAAAGACCATATTGCACAGAGTGACAGTGTTAGATGTATATTTAAAGTCATGAGCTATTTACCCAATACCTTCATAGAGGAGAAACTGAATTTTAAGACATGAAAAAGCTAAATGTCATGTCATGCCTTGCGCATAGAGACTGACAGCTTCAAGTATCCTGTGTTGTACTGTTGTATTCGAATGTGGTAGCTTTCATCTATGATATGGCTCTTTCTGAACACTAGATCACCTTCTTTCACTATTTAAATACTTGATCATTGCAATGGTAGTATTTGCTGTAGTTAATGTATGAAATGAAGCAGCTCATCTAAAGAAAACAAAACACATCTTTATCATGTCAACAAATAATGTACACTGACAATGTACTCCTTCCTCCTTTCCAGCCTTCCTGTACCTCCATTGTCTTACTGCTCATTTAAATTCAAATGAAACATACATTTTTGTTTGGGCTAATAAAGGCAGCAAAGCCTGTGGATTTATATTTTCAGTGAATTGTCACTAATTTAAGGGTGCCACGTTTTTCACAACAAGTAACTAGAGTTAGAGAAATTATAGGAGATCAAGTAAGTTACTAATTTAAATGGCATTGTATTGCCAATGCTGAGATCCCATTTGATGTATGGGTAGGTGAATTGATATTTTGACTGCATCTGAGTCTTTATTTGATTTTAATTACTCTTTACATTTTGCTTGAAAGAAGAATTATCATTTTTCATAAAACCCCACACACTTAATGAATAAGCAAACTTAATAGAAATTAACCATTGACAGAAGATGTCTATTGAGAGCTTTGCAGATCCAGTTGGTGTTGGAGTAAGTGTAAGAAACTAAAAAAAACACTCACCTGGAAGATGTTTAGAGGAGAATAACTTCCTTTTCAAGCTGGAGACTTTAATTTCCCTTCTTCAGATTTCCTGTGCTTCAGAAGTGTGGAGCACACATCTTTACCTCTTCTCACATGGTCATTTGAGTGAGGCCATCTCCCTATTTGAAAATGGTTGTTTTTTAGTTATGATTAAAAAACATACAAAGTACTTTATTAGAAACTCATTCCTCTTGTGGTTAGTCAGCTACTTACAAAACTGATAGTAACTTTTTTTGAATATTGCATTTCTGCTAACCACTAGCATTTTAATTTTTTGTGTGAATTTTTAGACTTAAAAAAGTATTGTTAGCTAATTCTAAACTACCACGATTTCAGACATCTTAAATCTTCAAAAACCATATTTATTAACTTAACATGATTTCAGTAAGCATTTTAGATGTTCATTTATGATTTTTTAACTAAAGGGGTGAAAAATTGGTGTTACCTCCAAGAAGGAAGAGCACTGAGGTCCTTGAGTGTGATGAGTATAATCGATATTCTCTTTGTAGGATGTGAGAGGTTTTAAAATCGGTAACACTTTCTCATGTGGAATATATGGTTAAAATACTGTGAAGACTTCAGTGAATTCGTGTCCTGAAAACAGTGTCAGTAAGATTCCTTAAAAGTTGACATGTTTGTCAGAGACCTATCAGGCACTGGAGGCCAAGTGGCACTGAGGAGAGAGCAGTAGATCTGGAGTCAGGGTGTGGGTTCAAAGCTAGGCCTGGGACTAATCCACCTTTGTGACTTTGAACAAGCTGGTTAACCTCTCTGAGCCTCAGTTTTCTCATCCATAAAATGAGGGTGTTGAATTAAGTGGTACCTCTGGTCCCTTCCATCTCTAAATCTAAGCTCCTGTGAACTCTGGGAGTAATTTCTGAAGAGAAATCTTTCTTGTCCAATGGAAGCATAATTTATATTTTTTCCTTTTAAGAATACACTCTGAAGGTCTTTAACTCAATGAAAAACTAGTTTGCTGTAATAAGGGAAGTGTCATTGATTATAATAGTGTAACATATAATAGTTTACATTTATAAAGTGCTTTAAAGTTCCCAAAGCACTTTATATATGTTTTCATTTGGTACTCAATAACGTTTTGAGGTAGAGAGTATTCGTGTTACTATCCCTATTTTACTGATGAGAAATTTGAGATTCAGGAGTTAGGCAGTATTTTGCCTGATGTCACACAGAGCCAGAATTTGAATCCAAGGCTTCTGACTCACAATATAGCATTCTTTTCACTGCATTAGAACATAGAATTATTTCTCGGGTCTTTTTTTCCTCAGAAGTACAACTCAAATCCATAAAAGCAAAACTGTTATATTTTTAATGATTAAGAAAAATTAATGTTTATGCTAGACCTTTTGTGCTAGATGAGCATTATATTTTTAGCTTCATGAGACATTGACATTAGATTTATTGACCAGGCAGATTTAAAAGGAAGGGAGGGACTGAATTTTGGGCCATTTAATAGTTACGATAAACTTTACAGAAATGTTATGCTAGCGTGAAATAAACTCATAAGGCTCACTTTGTTTAAAAATCCACAGGCTGAGTTTGTAGAGACTTCAGTGATAATTCCATGAAAGTGCACAACACATAGACATTCTTAAAATGAGTGGATTTATCCACTATAGATAAACTTGGTCTAAAATATAAATAATTAGGTTCTCAAGTGATGAGTATTATGTTCTCCCTTTGATTTAAAAAGTAATAGGAATTATTTATTGAAAGTAGCATTGACAACATTGATAGGGGTGGAGATTATTAGTTTATAATTTGTGATTTCATAACCTTTTTTAGGGTATTAAAATGTAGTGGCATTTTCCATACTTTACACAATTCTCCAATGAATTAAATACTAATTAACTAACTACTAAACGTCTTATGAATATGCACACAGGGTGTTGTACATTTTTCTCATTATCACAGTTGTTAGTTGGTATGTCTGTTAAAACCTCCTGGGTGGGTGGGGGGAGGGAAAGGTTTTTTAAAATTTCTCCAGTAAAAACATTTTGATATTTGAAAATTGGGTTCAGCCAAAATTCTCTTAACCTTGAATGTTTTGCTTTTTCTATGGTCCATTTTACCTGTAACATTCATTTTAGTCTTAATATATGTTAGGCCTTATATTTTTCTTTTGCTTTATAATCTATTTTTAATAATTTGTCTTTCCCTTGAAATCATGTCATAGAGAATCTCCCCCTCTTCCCTCCAAGGATGGGCTAAGGAAAGATCATTTTCCCATTAGAACTTACTGGTGTTTGGTCAAGTTTTAATGTATGTTTATACTTTAATGTTATTTAATTACTCTTGGTTCTAAAATGCTAGAAGAGACATTTCCCTTAGTGCCTTTGGTGAATTTACACTGTAGTCTAAACATATAAACTTTTAGCAACATTGCTGTTTATGAGCCCTAAATAAACGTTGTACAGTTAGCTTCATTTGGATCGTTTCATTAATTTTGAACGTAATGTTTGTCTAATTTTTATGTAAAAATTTTATTTATGTTGTAAATACCAGTATTGTATGTATACATGCGGCATGTTCATCCTGATGAATAAAAATGTTAAGGTTAATGTAGGTCTGATCCTTCTCGATTCTTCTTATGCATATTTTTTTCCTAGCTTGGATACTTGTAGGTATCAGATATTCTTTATGCTTAGTGTGTCATTTTTACTGGGGAAGGGAAGGAGCATTAATATAGTACCTACTCTGTGCTGAGTGATGTGCCCATAAGTACTTTATAAATATCTTATTTGAGCCCCACAACAACCCCATAAGATTTTACAGTTGAAGGAATTGAGGCAAACAGAGGTGAAATGACTTGCTCAGCGTCACAGAGTTAGTAAGCTTCTCGCCTTGCATTTTAACTCAGGACTTCCTGACTCCAGGCTCAGTGCTGTGCCACCTAATTACTCCTAGACAGGTAGTGGTCTAGGAAAAGAGGCCTGCATCATTTTAAATCTGAAGTCTTTACTTGTTGAACTTCAAAAAAATTAGTTCAGAAAATTGTACACTCTAAATACCCATTGTATTCACAGCTCTGTCATACAACAGTACTTTGAGAGGATTTTTCTTCTAGATTGCTAGCTTTGTTCATAGATTCTAATAGCCCATAATATAGTTTATACACAGAATTTTTTCATCTTTGAAGAAATCAGTACGCTCACAAGTGATTAGTAAAGTAATTTTAGGGCCAAAATGAGCCTGAACATTTAATGAACATGGTGTCTTTTCGTAGGTCAAACTTTTCAGATGGCCTTGCTTAAAATATTTGTCAATTTCACCAACATTCCCTTTAAGTCTTTTATCTTCAAAACCTTGTTTTTGATTTCTCACTCCTAACATGTTTCACATCTAACTAGCTACTAAGCCTTATTGATTGATTTTATTCCACTTTGGTATAATAGGCCTTCTAACGAATTTTTCCATCTCTATATTCTTCTTCCCTATACGCCCCGCCTCCCATTCCATCCTTTATTCTGTAGTTCTAGAGTAGCTTCCTTATGCATGGATGTGGTCATCTCACACTGAACAAAATCCTTGGACGGTTCCCTATTCACTAAACAAATTCCAAACTCCTTTCCCTGGCACACTCTGTACACTTCAGACTACACTCTTTTCCAAACATACCCTGCCTTGTTGCTTGTGGTTATGCCTTTCCTTATGCTTGGAACACTTTCCCTCCCTCTTTTCAGTTGAATTCCTCAATAGATAACCTCATCCATAGAAGATGGAGGATCCCCTGATCTTTCATTGAGCTTTTCTATTGAGTACCTTATGTAATATTTAGTTTTGTACCTCTCTAATATACTAGTCATGTATTATTTTGTATCATAGTTATTTGTATATGTGTCATTTGCCTACCAGACTACAAGTGCATGAAAATATCTGTACTTTGTATTTCTCCTGGGGCTTAGCACAGTGCTATGTATGCCTTGTTTGGTTACTTAACAAATGTTTATTGAATTTAATATGAAAAGTTAGATTAACAAGATAAGTTAGATTATTACTCTTATTGAATTCACTGAAATTAGTTCATCTTTTTTAAAAGCCTTGTTAAAAAACAAAACAAAATTTTAGATTGCTTAAACTTCTTCTAGGGGTGGCGTATAGGCAAAAGGCTACTCTTAAGAGCCATTTACATGGGCCTCCATCCTATTTTTTCATGCTTACTGCCATAAGTGAAATTTCCTGTAGACTTAGGACCTGGAAACAAAGAACTGCCATAATTCACACAAGACAATAAGTGAGCTGTGATTTATCGTTGTGAAAACAAATAGCACATTGAGGTTGGGGTCTAAACCTAAAATTTTTTTTTAGAGTTTTTTATACTAACACATTTGGCAAAATTATTTGAACTTCTGACTGTTAAGTTGTTCCATTCTCAAAGGCAGACATTCAGTCCTGCTTTGGAAGCTAAATAAATGAATGTGTGGGAAAATGAATCTGAAAAGGCTCCTTCAAAAAAAAACTAGTTTCCTCTTAGCATCTGCTGGGCTTCCTGTGACCCAATCTTCATTTCTTTTATCAATGTTATCTGAACATCATATCGTCATACTCAAAACATGTGTGACTTTGAATTTCTTTAATAAAGATCAGTTACTCCCACTTTTGGAGGTTGGAAAAATTTTAGTCTTAAATTGGAGATAACTTGCATTTATGTAGAAAGGCGCTTAACTGGGACTTTACAACTAATAAAATGTTTATCAAAGTTGATAAAAATCTGAGCAAGAGGATATTGCCTAACCGAAAAATACAAGCTGTATTACAGAGTAGTCATGGGGACTTTGCTTTCTATTCCATTGTAGGTAAATGAGGGTTGAGCCTGTGATGATTAGCCCAGTACCCAGTCATGTGCATTGGCGATTGCATCTTTTTTACTATCAGCAAAAAGTTGATTTGTGGTGGTTAGTACAACTGTAGGCTGTGAGGTTGAAAATATTATAATGAATCACAAGTTGATTACTTTCCCCTGAACCTCTACAGTACTTAGAGCTGATACCATAACAACCTAGCACCTCATTACCTTGCCATCTTATTCTGTTCGGTAGTCGGCTTGTCTCCCCAACAAAACCATAAACTTCCTGAAGTCAAATACCATGTCTTACTGTATTTCTCCTTTGCTGACTATGTGGTAGGTGTTTAATATATTTTTGTTTGTCAAAATTCTGGGACAATAATTTGACTTATCCAGGAAACTGAGACAGAAAGACATGCTTAAGAAAGAACAAAGGAGGTGAGCTAGAGAAGGTAGGTAAAGCATTTCCATTCGTCCTTAAATTCATCTGAGTGGGGAAATCCTCTTTGCTTGTTTAGATTTAAGTTCAGGGGATCCACGATGTTCCTTTGGTGACATCGTCTGCTATTTAAACTTTGCATTTCAGTCAATTTGCCTTCTCACTACTTTTCTAAATGAGATTATTTCTCAAGTGTAATAATGTATACAAAGTACTTTGTGATCTTTAAAGCACTAGACAGACTTCAGGTGTTATTATGATGTTATTCTATTATCCTTTCTCTCCTATGCCCCAACCCCATTGCCTATTTCCTACCAGGTCCTGAGCACCCCATTCCCTGATAAATATGGACTTCCACTGGAGGCATCCCAGAACCCCACTCCAGTCCTTGGGGTTCACTATCCTTTTGCCATCAGTGGGGACATTTACATGTTGTTATTTACAGGTTGTCTTACCCAGCTAGACTGTGTGCTCCTTGAAGGCAGGTACTGGTTTTTGCCCTTTTTTTTTTTTTTTTTGGTATTAGTACAGCGCCTGGCACGTAGTAAGTGCTTAACAAATGCTTGTTGACAGATTGACACGGCCACCCACACTGCTTAGATGAACAGGGAGTCACTGATTACAATCCTGGTAAGATGGTGAACCTTGCCATTGCTCCCTAAGATCCACTGTACCTTGACATCTGCTCTGATGCTATTCATTTCAGACCCCTTGGTATTGCTGCCTGGCCCATTGCTCCTTAAGGACTCCTGAGCTTTGTCATATTCCATACTACTGCTCCCTAGTTGTCACTGGGCTTGTCCATCTTTCCTTCAATGGAACCTTCCTGTATGTCTGAGCTTCTCTAACATCAATGACAGCTCCTTTAGAAGAAGAGCTGCCACGCTTCTCCATTGGTGTCTCCACTGTGCAGTGCTTGGCACATAGTGAACACTTAATAAATACTTTGCCATTTTATCCAATTATTTTTGCCTTAACGATGGTCTCGCGTTCCCCATGTCTTAACTAGGTAAAATCCTACTGATTTTTTAAAGCAGGGGTTCTTAACTTCTTTGCTGTTGGCAGTCAGGTGAAGCCTATGAAACTCTTCTCAGAATAATGTTTTTTATGTTTGTTTTTTGAGAGGCAATCAAGGCAAGGCACAACTTGCCCAAGGTCACAAAATAAGTTATCTGAAGCCAGATCTGAACTCAAGTTCTCCTGATGCCACCTAGTCACCCTTAGAATAATGTTTTTAAATGCATAAAGTAAAATACAGAAGATTAAATTGAAAACCAGTTCTGTTGAAAGTTATAAAACTTTTTTAAAAACAAATTCATAGACTCCAGTTAAAAAAAAAACCGATTTAATAGCAGCCTAAAAGCCACCTCCTTCCTGAAGTTTTCCCTGGTTCCCCTCTGCTCTTCTCCTTCCTTTGAGCCACCGTGATATTTTTCAACTCTTATGGCATTATATTTTGCTTTTTTCATTGTGGTTACTTAACTGTAAACTCCTTGAGGTTAGGGACTTATTCTTACTTATCTTTGTATCTTGCTTAGTACCTTACACATAGCCTGTAAATTTGCTTACTTAAGGAACTTACTGGTGTGGATATTCCCTCCACTAGCGTAAATTGCAGCCCTCCTATGCCTCCTCCTGTTAAGATTCTTGTTTGTATTTTCTCCTAAATCTAACAATTACAAGCCTTATTTCTCATAAGGTTAGGAGACCCCAGAGATAGTGACACTAGGTAATGAACAATGGCTGCTTTAGAGCCTGTGTTCCTAGCTAACCACAACTGTGTGTTTTGTCATCACAGTTATTTGTGATACAAGTCTTACCATCCCCCAATAGACTATGAGGTCTACTCAGTACCAAACTTTGTATCTCCGTCAGTGCACTAGTGTTCTGCAGCACCTAGAGGCAGCTAGGTGGCACAATGGTTAGAGTGGGATCTGAAGTCAGGAAGACCTGAGTTAAAATGTGGCCTCCCTCAGACACTGGCTGTGTAACCTTGGGCAAGTCACTTAAATCTGTTTGCCTCAGTTTCTTCAACTGTAAAAAGGGGATAATAATAGCGCCTACCTCCTAAGACTGTTGTAAGGATCAATTGAGATAATATTTGTGAAGTGCTTAGCCCAGTGCCTGGTACATAATAAATGCTTTTTTGTTTCCTCCCTTCCCATGCTTATTCTTAAATGGTCGACAGATGAATTGAAGAATTAGTTGAAAAAAAAACAACACTTTCATGGGAACTTTCTCATTTTGGCCCTAAGAGGATGACTTTCTCAATTCCTGGTTGCATGATCACTTACCAGACTGCTCTTTTGTGGTTAAAGGGTTAGTTTCAGTGTTTTTTTTTTGTCTTAAATTTTCCCCTTCCCCTAATTTTTGGAGGGCTAATGATTCCTCTTTTTTAAAAGAGTATTATGACTTTTATTACTTATACTGGTGGCATTTCATTTAAAGTTACACCTAGGTGTGTTGCAGGTGTTACAATTAGTTTTGAATTGGGCCTTGTGGCTATAGGAGTATGTAGAATAGGAAACCATTTGCCTGTGTAACTCAGTGTGAAAAGAGAGCCCTGATATTAGACCTATTTTTTTCTTATGAAAGTGTGCTTAAACAAACAAGTTTCTAATGACTTGGCATCCCTTGAATTCATTGATGTCAGACCTTTCTCTCAGAGATTTATTCCTATGCCAGACTCTTTGATGGTTACACTATCTTGTAAACAGTTTGCTAATTTTATCTGTATTGTTTCCTCATCTAGATTTTAACCTCCTTAAAGGCAGGAACTGTCATATCCTTTTTTTTTTTTTGGTCCATTATAGTACCTAACCCAGTCCTAGAGCTATAATAGGCATTTCAGTAATTACTTGCTGAATTATTTCTCAAAGAAATGGAAACCCTTGACTCCATTTGCCAAGTAAAAATAACCAATATTGATGAGAACCAAATATCAATCTTAATATATACTTTAATAATACATTATAAATATATAAATATATTAAAATATATAACTAATAGAAACTTATAAATTAAGATTTATTCTCTAAAACTGTGCTTTTTGAAAAATCTTCAGATTGATGTCTTTTAGTTTGCTCAGGAAATCTTGCAATTTAGTAATCTTGGTTTGATTCACAGGACATGTGGTCTGTAAAGGGAAACATTATACATCAGCTTATATTATTATTCTATTCTTGCCAATATCTCTTGTTTACTTGGGGACAAACCTATTTTTATCCTCTGCCTCTTGGACCCCCATGGCTTCTCACTTAAAGCTGCAAGTAGATGTGTTACAGGTGATTGCAAATTCATTTTAATTGGGCTTTATAAAAGTATCTACTAGCGGAATAGCAGGAGACCATTTGCTTGTGTTTCATCCCAACAAATTTGTTTGCTGAAAATTACTCTCATATTTACATCAGACACATAAAACAGCTGATTGGCTGTAATTTAACAATATGCTGTGTCTAACAATGACAGATAAAAGCATGCATACAGGACATTTGAAGGGTGACTTTAAATCCCTCTGTTACATTCTCATATATAGTATTTCATAGCTGCCTCCATTAATATTACAAGAAATATGCTGTTGAGAATGTGGGTGATTTATCTTGTAATCCTGTAAAAGCCTGAGGGAAGAACTCATGGATGATATGTAGAAGCTATGGAATAGCAGTCACATGAAAATCATAGACATTTTAGAGCAAAAGGGACCTCAGAGGTCATCTGCCCCTCGCCTCCTAATTTTACGTATGAGGAAAATGACTTGCCTAATATCACAGTAGCTTATGGGAAATATTTAGATGGTCCCTCTGAAAGTAGTGACCAAGTTCTCAGTCTGAATGATGAAGGCAGCAGAAAGGCGGGTAACCATCACTGACCTGATTCACTAAATGCATTAGGTTCCTATTCATGTTGTTTATCTTAGGGACTGAGCAGCTGTTGGAGACCTGTTGGAGCACAGTGACAGCTCTGCATAATGTTTCAAAGTCATTCGTTGTCTAGAAAGAGAAATAGTTGTCACAGAAGCCCACATGCACTCACTCACTCTCTGTCTCTCTCTTCTCTGTCTCGCTCCTCTGTTTGTTTCTGTCTGTGTCTCTCTGTCTCTCTTTTTCTCTCTCCCTCCTCCCTCCCGCTTCCGCTTCCCTCCCCCCTTTCTCTAGAAGAGATTCGTATTCGGACCACACATTTCATATTTCTCTAAGGAGGACAAGTGGAGAATGAAAGTTTGCTTATCTAAACATCTAGTATGTTTTGACCATGTAAAGTCTCTTACACATACACAGAAGAGTGTCCAAAGTTTTTAGGATAAAAATAGAGTTAAAGGATTGTATATACTAAATGAAATAAATGCTTGGGAACTTGTAAAGATCATTTCCCTTAAATATTGTTAGATTTATGTTACCCAAGGATACACATACTACCTTGGGGGAGTGGGTGAACATCTGTTAGAGATCACTTTGATCTTTTGCTTTGCTTGTCCACATCTGGAGCCTTCTATTTATGTAATTAGCAAACAGGAATAGACATGAAATCTCAGAACCTCATCATCATCGTGGTGTCAGGGAGAAATTGGCTTTCAAGAGCACTATTTCAGATGTTGTTAAGGAAAGCAGCATGAGCATTGGCCAGATAGTGTGGAATACAACTACTCATGGGGTCCAACATTAGTCATATATCCCGATAGCTTGATTAAACCTGAGCACCTGCCATCCCATTTCAGAGCCAAAATAATTCAAACCTGTATTGGGTGATTTTGTTCCTAAGCCTCCCTTAAGAACTTCTGTTCTGTCAGTGCTATCGATGCTAGCTCAAGAAATGAAAATCCTCTGAGTTTAAAGAGCTCTTCTCTGATGGACTGGAGTTTCTCCACTGTGAATCCCCTCGAAAGGATGTATGTATTCGTTACATTTGGGGACAGATCCTACTGTGTGTTGAATGAGCATCTCCAAATCGGAAGTGACCTCAGAGGTCCTCTAGTCCAACTTTGCACTTGAACAAGCATCCCTTCTAAAACACCCCTGCTGAGTTGTCATCCAACCTTTGCTGAAGACCTCCAATGAAGGGGGAGCCCCCAAAGCAAAATATTCCTCTTTTGAATAGCTCTAATTGTTAGGCAGTTTTTCCTTATCTCAAACCCAAATTCACATTTTCACAATTTTAGTCATGACTCGCTTTCTAATTTGCTTATTTCACTTCTTTTGAATTCCAGGTAAGTCTGATTTCTTGGTTCTCAAGTCAAGCCAAATAAGTATCTACTATGTGCCAGATACGGCGTTAAATACTAGAGATATAAAGAAAGTCAAAATACACAGTCCCTGCCCTCAAGCAGCTCATAATCTGACTTGGGAGACATCAAACAAATATGTATGTACAAATAAGCTACATACAGGCTAAACAAGGCACAACAGAGGGAAGGCACTAGAATGAAGGAGGATTGGGAGGGGCTTCTAGTAGAAGGTGGGATTTTTTCTAGGACTTAGCACTGCTCCTCAGACCATAATCATCCTCTCCACTGGTAACCTAGACTGCACCAGGGTTCGTAGGCCCTGAGAAGTTAGCTTTTCCCAAATTTTTCCTGGATACAGGCCTCCATGTCGCTTCTTGGCCCCTTCTGTCTCCTGCCCCTGCAGGTACCCCAGTCACGTGTTATCTTCCCACAGAACGTAAGCTTGAGAGGACTGCCTTGCTTGTGTTTTTGTATCCCTAGTACTTAGTACAATGCCTGGCATACAGTGAACATTTATTAAATGTTGAATCTATCTACCCATTTCTCTACGTATTTATCTATCACAGCTTTATGGGTTGGACCAACCCCAGAAGGTCCTATTGGATGAACTATTGTACTTCACAAATCATTGCTTTCCATAAAAACCAGATATCTATAGCTCTGTGCCCAAGATTATATCAACATGTACTCACCATGACCAGCTGAGAGCATGATGATTCCTTGGGTAACAACTGCGGAATACTGGAATTCTTGACACACACAAACACAAATCCGATATATTGGATTATTTAAAGATATTCCTTAGGAATTAAAAAAAAACACTTTGCCCTACAAATACAACTTGGATACAACTGGAGGTATTTTGCTTTCTTTGAAATAAACTTTGTCCCAATTAAAAGAAAAAAAATAAGACTAGGATGAAGGAAAGAATCCACTGGAATTCTTTTAGAAGATGTCCAGCAATTTAGGGGCTGGAGAGGGATCTCCAAGCTGGCTATCCCAGACAATAAGGGCAGTGCCTTGAGGTTTGAGGGTGAGGTTATGAGTTACAGCCACTGTGTCTGGACCCACCAAAGTCAGTCAATTCTCAGTAAATTCTTGTCTAATAGATAGTTGGAAGAGCAGTGACTAGAGCAGTGGTGTCAAATTAAAAAAGAAACAAGCCATTAAACCATACATAAGGAGCCACATGTTAACTTAGATATAGTAACACATAGTAACATTCTGCTTTATTGTATTTTTTAAATGTTTCCCAATTAGATTTTAATCTGATTTTAGGCAGCACAGGGAGAGCTTAGTGAACTGCATATGGCCCACAGGCAGCATGTTTGACACCTCTCCTATAGAAGCTTATATGGAACCACTCTTAAGATCTGATATCTATGAGACTTAAAATCATGAATAATTTACAGTTGTTTCACTGATATATTTTTTGAATATTTACTATATGCCAGGCCTTATTTCCAAGAAAAGAGAGGAATGCAAAATTAAATTTTGAGACATAGTTCTTACTCCCAAAGAACTTCTCTTCTAGTGGGAAAAGTAAGAGGCGCAAATTATTACCATGCTGGAAAGTATCAGTTCTATAAGTTACGTATGTAGTTAAGATACACAAGGAGTTCACCATTGGATTGGGATGGAAGCATGCTGAGCAAAGTGAGCTCAAACACAAGCGTCAATGTTTTCTACTTTTAACCTTTGACTTCAAAAAGATACTAACTTGAGCTCCCTGTTTACAGTGGTGTGGTAAGACGGCTGGCTGGGGCCAGGAAGCTCTGTGTTCAAGTCCTTCCTTGGACGCATGTGACTGAGGACAAGTTGCTTAACTGTGCTGTGCCCCGAACTATCAAGTTATAGGCTTAATGGTCTTTCAAACTGTTAAGTTAGAGACAATTGGCTGATCCATATCAGTAAAGAGAATTTCCACACTCTTTACCAAGAGTTTTTACTCTCTTCAGTGGACCAAATATATGCATATACGCATATATTTTCCTTACTTCTGGGCAATGCCATAAATTTGCACTAAGCTATTTATTTCTTAGAAAATAACAATTAATTTATATAAATCTAACAATCCAGCAGGGAGAGATTATAACTTCCTTTCTCAAATGAATAGTCTGTCCACCGCCTGCCACATTTGAGTTGCATCTCCATATTGATGGACAGTTTGTATGGTACCATCTTAAAACATTCTTTTGCCCTTAAGTGATGGTACCTGGTCCCTCAAATTTGCTTCTCTACTTTTTCCTGATTTTCACCTCTTCATAGAATATAATTTTTTTCTGAGTACCCAAATAAAGTCTCAGTTGGCCTAATTTTTAAACCCTTATGAGAGTCCTCCACAGCTTATATCTACTGAGAATGGTAGGGGAAAGGGTGTCCTCCTGTGAGCCTCTGTTCATTTTTCAAATCATCATTACATATCTTGTTCTGTCAAGTTCACAATAACCCTGTGTCATAGTAGGTCTGGTTTCATTCCTATTTTAGAAATTAATAAATAAAGAGGTGAGGTGACTCACTAAAAGGCCACAGGCTAATGGCAGAACTTAGATTCAAACAAGGTAGTTCTATTCCTAGTCCAGGTCACTTGCAATCATATGTTTTCAACCGCATCATGTAAAAGGAGCATGAATTGGATATCTGTTATACAGTTGATATAAGTCTACTTTAGTGCCTCAGTATCACCATTTGGAGACTACAGATAGGATGTTCTTGGTTTCAGTCAGGCAAGTTCTAGAATTTTGTTCCTAATCTTTTTTGTGTTGTTGAGGAGGGACTTATAAAGCAACTTTCAACTGCCAAAGCTGGGAGAGGGACCTGGTCTTAGCAATTTTTTTTTCCTGCGTAGTCCAATCACAGTTGAGATCCGATCAAGAGAAGCCCAATGAAAACAAGAGCTATGTAATCACTAGACATTTACACCATAAAACGTTTTTCTTACAACAACCTTGTGAGGTAGGCAATACAACTACTGTCTCCATTTTGAGATGAGACAAGTGGGTCTTGAGAAGTTGTGACTTGCCCCAAGATCACATAGCTAGCAAATGTCAGAACTGGAATTTGAACCCAAGCTATCTGACTCCAAATCCAATGTTCTTCCAAAGCACAAACCTGAGTTATGGGATATATATTATATACATATACATTAATGTAAAGTATAATTTGAAATATTGAATATATAATTTGAAAGTGTTACACAGCAATTATATACTGAATTGAATATATATTTGAAATATTGAATATATGAAAAATTGAATATTTAATTTGAAAGCATTACACAGTAATTATATATATTGAATTGAATATATAACTTGAAATATTGAATATATATTTGAAAAATTGAATACATAATCTGAAATCATTACACAGTAATTGTACATGGAATTGAATATATAATTCAAAATATTGAATCTATATTTGAAAAATTGAATATATAATTTGAAAGCATTACACAGTAACTATATATATGTATATAGTTACTGTGTAATGCTTTCAAATTAAAGTTGAGAAGAAAGTGGCAGCACTAGTGCTGTCTAATCATAGGTAATCCTGCCTCAGGGTTCTAAATGGTCTGGCCACCATTCAGGAACACACATAAAACAAGTAGTTAAATAAGAAACGATGATAAATTGAGACTTTAGGGCTTTCAGTCTTGGTCATGTTTCCATGAAAACAGGAACTGAAGAGCACAAAACTATTGATACAACTGTAGTGTTTGTCAGAGACAATTCACTATCAGCTGTTAAATCTGTGTCCTCCCACTCCAGATGAAGGGGGATTAAGGAGACCACTTTGCACTGCTAGAACGATGGATTTTTTTAAGTCTCATTTTTCTGTAAAGCTTTCAAAATGTTTTACCAAGACAGTTAAAGCCCTAATTCCTCTTCTCAGGCCAGCCTTGATATAAATGTATTGTTAGTTGACCAGAGAGAAACGAGGAAAAGTGAGCATCTGTCAATAACCTTTCTGTTACTACAGACCATTGCTTAGCTAAAGGAAAAGTTCTCTTAACCTGTAACATCTGTTTCTATCGGTAGAATTTTGTCTTTAAGAAATTGGGCAAATTGGTAGAAACATCCCAGGTACATTCCATTTGTACTTTCTTTAAGCAGAATCTGAATTATAGTAGATTTCCCTGACTGTCCCCCAAAATAATCAATGCAAGAAATAATAAAACCTGTTTGTTGATAAAATAAGCATCTATATTCCCTTTTACTGGGTCAGAATATCCACTTTTTCCAAAGGCAGATTCTTCACAATTCGTTTGCTGCATATCTTTATAAAGAATTCTTGGTAGGATACTCTAACTCCAGTATACAAGTCTTACCTCTCTATCCTCAAAGATGTCTGGCACTTCCATCTCACAGCAGGGAAACTAGCAAATCAGAGAGAAAGAAAGTCATTATTACAGAGAGCGTGAATTGCAGAGACAAAATCATTAAATTACAGGAATACCCACTTATTCTTTTAAGAAACATTTACAAAAAACTACTCTGGTTAGGTGAAAGGAAGCACCTTAGAGCAGCTCCGCTTTTACTGCTTCTATTGCTACAAGTATCCATTGTCTTCTCTAGAGGCTGTTGTTTTTTTCTAAGTAATATCAGAATCATCAGTCATCATTCTAATATCAATAAGAGACAATGCCCAATAGCCATCACCTAGGTACCTTTTTCCCAATAAGAAGGTTTGCAGTGTGAATGATCTCTCTAACACACGGTTGGCAGATCCTTCTCTGTCCTTGGACAACATCACCGGTACATGTTAACAGGCAGAACAAAGCTGGTATCAGTTGGAATATGAGACCCATGCTCAGATCTCTATCAACAAAGTAGCAACAGTTGATCATTAATTTACCAAGAGAAGCTAGCAGTGTGCCTCTGCCCTGAGCTGTCTATATTTATAGATTCAAAATTGCTGAAAGGAAAGGAAAGAGGGTTATTTTGTAATTTAAAAATCATCGGCATCTGATTATCCATCACTTCCAGGATACACGGTGCCTCATAGAAAAAAAGGTCAAATTTTCCTGTGAAATCAGACCAATAGGAAAATGAAACCTTTTAAAAATCAACAACAAAGTTCCAGTGTAGGAAATTGCACCATATTCTGCTCTATAGATTAATCTTTCTTCTCAGCTTGGGGCTGCTACCACCTTTTCACTTTGCAGAGGAGGAGGAGGAGGCCACAGGTGTCCAAAATTTGTTTCAATGCAGCTATGTAACCTCCTGAGAAAAGCTACGTAGTAATAGCAGGAAAGTTTGACTGATACAGCCTTCAGCCATGTTTCTTACTGATGGAGGGAGCATCTCCAGAAGCCTGCTGCTGCCGATGAAACTTTAATCTCATGCTTCAGAAAGATAAGAATTCATGGACTCCATACTTGCGTTGTCCCAGTTCCCAGGGAACTCCTTTCCTGGCACTGAATGGATCTTTCCTGGGCCCCAGCCTTAGAACTACCACTGATTTCAGGCATCAGCAATCCAAGGAATGATACCTTTATTAATAGACACAGAGGTGAAAGTCTTCATCTAGAAAGAGAAACTTCTATAAAAGATCATTCATTCAACCATTGTCCAGCTGACATCCAGGCCAGACTCTGGTCTCCTGGCTGTTCCAAGAACAAGACACTCCATTTCTTGGGTCTGGGCCATTACTGGGAGGTCTAGAAAAGTGGAATGATTTGCTTAAGTTCCAGACTATGCCCATGTACCAACCGTATCCCCCGTGCCTGCAATGCTCTCCCTCCTCTGCTCTCACTATTAACCTCCCTGGCCCAGCTAAAATCCCATCTCCTACAGGAAGCCTTCACCCCTCTTTATTCCAGTGCTTTCTCTCTTTTAATTATTTCCTATTCTTGTATATAGCTTGCTTTGTATATGCTTGTCTGCATGTTATTTCTTCCATGAAATTGTAAGTCCTTGAGGGCAGGGACTGTCTTTCACATCTTTTGGTAATCCCAGCACTTGGCACAGTGCTTGGCACATAGAAGGTGCTCAATAAATGTTTATTGAATGAATGAATTATTCAGTACCAACTGTGTGCAGCACACCATTGTTAAGTTGTTCAGTAGTGTCTGAATCTTCATGACCCTGTGGACCATAGCACACATTGTAATACTGTCCATGGGGTTTTCTTGACAAAGATACTGGAGTGGTTTGACATTTCCTTCTCCTGTGCATTAAGGCAAACGGAGGTTAAGTGACTTGCCCAGAGTTACATAGGTAGTAAGTATCTGAGGCCAAATTTGAATTCAGGTCTTCTTGATGCCAAACCCAGTGTGCTAACCACTGATCCACCTAGCTGCCCCCCCGTGCCATGCTAGATGCCAAAGCATTGCTTAGCAATCTTGTATTTACTTCATACCTTTGTTTTAAAATATTCCCAATATTCGGTGTACAGAATACTTTTTCAGGTATTTGGGAAGTGTTCCAGTACCTCGGTCTTTCAGATCAAATCAACTGAAACCCAGAGGTATTTCTAGTGTCCCACGGGTTCTCATCTCCCATCAGCTGAGTTGAGCTCATTTTTTTCATTGCAAAATTTTGGAGCTAGATTTCCTAATTTTCACTACGGGTCACTTTCCACCACATCACACCTGAGGAAATGCAGACATTGATTTAAAACATGTTTTGTGTAGTTTCTTTTCAAGACATTTTTATAGAGACTGGAAAGGTTTTGGGCATAGTAACAATCTCTTAACATTTATGTCAAGCTCTAAATTTTCCAGAGCACTTTACATACATTTTTATCTCACTTAATTTTCACAGTATCCGGGAGAGGTAGGAACACTAGGTATTACTGTCGTCATATTACAGATGAGGAAACGAAGGCCTTATTTGTGGTTCCACAGTGAGTGTCAGAAGCAGGGTTTGTGCCTAGGTCTTGTCAGATTTCAAGGCCAGTGTTCTTTTTGATATAACATTCTGACTCTCAGGAATGTGAGTCCCTTTTTCAGTTAATACAACTGAGACTAGGGGAGAGAAAGTTGGAAGATGAGTGATTGTCTCCACCAAAAACAAGACAACAAGGAAAAAAGTTCAATTAGTGGACAAGGGGTTTAGATTAGACCTTAGAAGAGAGTCATTACCAAGTCTGATTGAAAAGGGAACAGATTTCTTTTTGAAATGGTCTGAGTTCAGTCCTGACTACAGATAGCAATAGATTAGAGATTTCTTGCCATTCTTCCCAGGATCTGGCCTTTACACATAATCTGCTCAGCTTTACAGAAAGTTTATGACAGCCCCTCCCTAAATATGATCTCCTCTGTCACCCTTTTCCTGTCTCTGTCTCTACATTTACCTGTTTCTGTCTCTTTCTAACTCTCTTACTCTCTCTGTCTCTGTGTCTCTGTCTCTCTCACAAGGGGTGTGTTGTGTGTGTGTATGCACACACATGTCTGTGCATTCACACACACTCCCTCATAAACATATGCACTCTTAAAAGTGATGTCTAGACTTTAGGGACTAAGAGGAGCTCTGACAGCTTTTTTTTTTAGTGAGAGACCTGCTAAAAGAGTAGTTATAGTAGGGAATAGGAGAGCCTAGGGATCATTGTGACTAACAGGCCAACTCAGTCATTTTATAGATGGCGAAACTGAGGCTGAAAGGAGGGAAATTTTTTGACCTTTGATTTCTCCCTAGACTTCAGTTTCTTCATCTGGGAAATAAAGGACATATTCTAGGTGACTAGGAAGCATATGGAATAGGGAATAGAGTACTGGGGCAGCTAGGTGGCACAGTGAGTAGAGCACCAGCCCTGGAGCCAGGAGGACCTGAGTTCAAATGTGACCTCAGACACTTGACACTAGCTGTGTGACCTTGGGCAAGTCACTTAACCCCAATTGCCCTGCCTTCCCCTCTCCAAGAAAAGGAATAGAGTGCTGAACTTGGAGTCAGGAGGATCTGGGTTCAAATTTGATCTTTGACACTAATGGTGTGACTGAGCCATAACATTTAACTTCTCTATAACTTTCCTTATCTGCAAAATAAGGGGGTTGAACTAGATTGCCTCCATAGGCCCTTTCAACCCTAGATCTTTGACCCTCTGGTCATCTGATCTCTACGGCCTCTTCTAGTTCTGACATTTTATAATTCCAAGAACTAAAATATTCCTGCAGGCAGAGATTGGTCCCCAAAACCAGTAGAATAACTCTAAGGTGTAGCTATCTGAAAAAAGAATGATTTCTGTGCTTTGCTCTTTCTTGGCCCAAGATGAGATAAAGCAGATTACCCCAATTTTTCCAACATGAAAAAGTAATATTCTGATGTTCACAGAAAGCTGGCTGCTGAATTTTCTACACAAGTCCTATAGCGAATACATTTCAGATATCAGATCAGTAATTTCCCTGCTTTGTTTTGATTTATTCTTTCTTGGTTCTTTTTTGCTAAAAGGAAGGGGCCTATTCTTGGGCCCTCTGTTAATCAATGAAAGCAGCAGTAATTTTAAAGTAAGGATTTTAATATCGTCTTCCCTTCCAGTGAGTAATACCACCAGGTCTTATTTGAATAGTCCTCCTTTGCAAATAGCCACAATCTCTCATTTGATCCTTACAACAACTGAGAGGCAAGGCAAGGATTTGAAACCCCATTTTATAGATGAGAAGAGAATGAAAAATGGCTTGCCCATGGTCACTTAGCCAATTTAGTGGTGGTAGAATTTGAACCCAGCTCCCCTAACTCCCAGCACCAGGTTTCCTCCCAGAAACAGAAAAAGACTATTTTCTCTGAGTCTAGAAAGGAGGGAAAGTTTAGATGGGGAGAAGAAAACAGGGAGAAGAATTAAGCTGAAGGAAAGAAGCAGGCTCAGTAGGAGAGAGGGACCAGAGGAAGGAGCCCGAGAATCAAGTCGATTAGGGAAAAGACCCAATGTCTTCTCTTCCCTCAGCCAACTAGCATATGTGAAGTATAGCTCCAGAGTTGCCAATGAATGCCCAATCCAGTGACTTTTCCCCAATCCTCGTGCTCCTTGAATTCTCTGCAGCCTTCGACATTGTGGATCACTCTCTCCTCCTTGCTACTTTCTTTCCTCTAGGGTTTCAGGACACCACTCTCTCCTGGTTCTCCTCCTACCTATCTGACCACTCCTCATTTCCTTTGCTAGATCTTCATCTGCATCACGCCTGCTAACAGCGGGGATTTCCCCAAGGCTCTATACTGGGCCCTCTTCTCTCTATACTATTTCTCTTGGTGATCTCATCTGCTTCCATGGTTTCAGTGATCATCTCTATGCAGATGATTCTCAAATCTACTTGGCCAACCCTTACCTCTTTCCTGACCTCCAGTTTCACATCTCTGCCTGTTTGATATTTCAGATCGGACAGCTCATCGACATCTTAAAATAAACCTGTCCAAAAATGAACTCATTATTTCTCTCCCCAAACCCTCCCTTCTTTTAACTTTTCCTATTACGGTTGAAAGCACCACTGTCCTCCCAGTTCTCCAGACTCGCAATCTAAGAGTCATTTTCCAGTCCAGTTGTTTCTACTTCTGTATCATCTCTTGTATATGCCCCTTTCTCTCCTCTGACAAGGCTGTGCCTTGGTTCAGGCCCTTATTACCTCATGTCTGTACTTTGTGATACTCTACTGCTTGCTTTCACTACTTCAAGTTTCTTCTCACTTCAGCCCATCCTCCACTTAGCTGTCAGATTGATCTCCAAGTCTAACCATATCATCTCCCCACTCTCTTCCTATTCAGCCAACTCCAGTGGCTCCCTATTACCTCCAAAATCAAATCTAAAATCCAGAGGGCAGAGCCCTTTGTAACCTGACCTGTCCTACCTTTTTGGTCTTTTTCTATCTCTTTCCTCAACATGCTCTACAATCCAGTGTCACCGGTCTCCTTATTGTTCCTTCTACATGATGCTCCATCTCCTTACTCGGGGCATTTTCACTGGCTGTCCCTCATGCCTGGAATGTGCTCTCCCTCCTCATCTCTCTCTGCCTTCTGGCTTCCCTTCAAATCCCAGCTTATGTCTCACTCTTGCAAGAAGCCTTTCCCAGTCTTCCTCAGTCTTCGTGCCTTCCCTCTGAGATTATCCTCCATTTATCTTATCTAAATCTTATTTATACATAGTTGTTTGTATGTCGTCTTTTAGACTGTCAGCTCCTTGAGGGCAGAGACCGGACTTTTTGTTTTTTGCCTTTCTTTGTATCCACAGCACAGTGCCAGGCACATAGCAGGCAATGAATAAATCCTGGTTGACTGCCTTTCTTTTAGAGGGATATTGAATGCTTTAGTTTTCAAATTTCCCCATCTATGAAAAGGAAAGATATAAACTGGATGATGTCCAAGTTCCCTGTAGCTCTATGATCCTATATTTCTATAACCACGGTGCAAAGGACTCAGGTGACTTTGCAGGACATCACACTTATCTTGGCTGCCCTGTGCTGAAATCTACAAAAGCTTTCTTTCAAACAACAAAAGGACTGTCATGAGCTGTCTGCTTGTAGGCACATTTGCTCCAATGAACATATCAAAGGAAAATTTCATTAACGGAATATAAAAATAATAGCTCTCTGTTCTGCAAATAGGCAAAGCACAGCCTTTTGAATTTCCACCATGTCCCATAGTCAATACTTAAAGAAATTAATTCAGGCTGGTCAGATACTGAAGCTGAACCTTTACTACATTGACCACATGAGAAGAGGGGGCTTATTGGAAAAGATCCTGATGTTGGGAAAGATTGAAGACAAAAGGAGAAGGGGATGGCAGAGGATGAGACAGATAGAGTGTCATGGAAACAACAAACATGAGCTTGGACAGACTTTGGGAGATGGTGGAAGATAGAAGGGCCTGGAGTGTTATGGTCGATGGGGTCGTGAACAGTAGAACACAACTGAACAAATGACTGAACAACAAACCATAGGCTTCTCATGTCTCATCTACCAGGAGTATTCCCTTTGAGTCTCTGGATTATCTTTCCATACCAGCGTCTACTACCACAAAGTCCACTGCAATGCCATGAATCAGTGTAATCATTCTAATGCATAGATCGCCTGCCACTGTCCGATCAGCACTGGCCTAGCTGATGCTCCCTTTTCCAGGACACCCAGTGATTTTCTTGGGTATTATTATGTTAGCAGAGGAAGCCTCACCGCCTCTCCTGATACGGGGGTGCTTATTCTTTCAGCAGGAAATAACCCAGATCTATCAAGGGCTCACATAACTCAAACAAGGTGGGACCCTAACCAGTCAGGGCTCCTTCTGTAGACGTCGATGTAGTTGTTTGTGAGAAGAGAGATTTCCTGCCTTGTCTCATGTCCTGATCTAACATAAAATAGTAACAGCCTTTGATCTGTGCTGAGAGAACATTGATCTGAATTTTGAAATAATACATGCCAAAAGACTGGCTGGATGATAAACAGTCTTTCTCATAAGATTTGTTGACGAGTTATTTCCCTCCTGGCCTAGAATTCAGCCTATTAGAAGGCACAGTGGTACAGGGAAATGTGTACAGTGGTGTGAAAGGTCCTGGATTCAAATCCAGCATCCGACGCTCACTATTTGTGTGACTTTAACCTCCCTGGGCCTCATCTGTAAATGAAGGGGTTGTACTAGCAGGTACATTCTAGCTATATAATCAAATAAGATATTTGTGTTATAGTTCTAGACCTTGTATGGCCAGTGGTTTGGCAGAAGGGTATCCGAAGGCTTCCCCCAGGAGCAAGTCACTTCTGAGGGAAGCTATTTTGCTAGAAAACTAGCCTTGGAACCAAGACACCCAGGGTTCAAGCCCCACCTCTGACACATACAGGCTGTGTGTTCTTGGGCAAATTGTTTAACCTCTCCGTGCTCTAGGCAGCTCTCTTAAGACTTAATTTGTTTGTTTTATGTGATTGCATGTGTATAACCTCTTACTGTTTCAGGGAGGAAAGAGGGGAAGGAAGGATAGAATTTGGAAGTCAAAACTTAAAAAAAAAAAGTTGAAACAATTGTTTTAACATGTAATTGGGGGAAAAATTTTTAAAAAAGACTTAATGTGTAGATTAAGCTCCTTCTTGGGAGTTCTCTAATACAAAATAAAATCTCAGGTGCATTTCCTAACTTTATCTTTATCATTTTCACATAGTCTCTATACATTCAGGTCTGGGAGTCTGAATAAAGAAATCCAAGAGGAAAAAAAATAATCAGGGCAGAGGGGTGAGAAAAAATTTGCTTGTATGACCACCCAAATTCTGTTGTTATTTTGTCAGAGCTCTGTCTCCCTGTGGTAATCTCCACCTGCTCAGACAGGGCTCCATGCTTTGCTTCTTCATCAGGGTATCTTAATGCCATGGGTGCTAGTGAGACCCTAACTGAGTCACTGTACAGCACCAATACATTTAGCCTCAGATGATTCATTCATCAGTGATGATGGCTTTATTGGGTTTATTCCACAGGCGTGGACAAGGCCAGAGTCATTGCTAAATTTAATCTTGATGTGTGCATCACCTCTTATACAATGGAGGGGAAGGCGTAATACTCGGGTTGAGGGAGATGAGGTTGACAGGGCTTTTGAGAGAATCACTTTCCATAACAGGAGGCAGTGGAAAGAAACAAAGAGAGAGCTCTCAGAAAATGAAGTCGTAAGTAGAAAAAATTACTTCTGGGATTTCAAGCAGCTTCATCATGGGTCCTCCTTAACTGCTGAGAAATCAGTCGATCTGGGAAAGTTTGTGGAAAACCAGCAACAAGCGATTGGGTCATTTGCCCCGTGGTTCTGGGTGGAGAGAAGAGATCAAGATAACAGACTTAACTACTTTTTTTCATATCAGAGGCAGAGAACAGGTAAAGTCACAAAACACTGGGCCACAGCTCCTTCCTGACTCAGAAAGGAGTCCTTAGAGGGCTGGGGAGCAGAGAAGAAGCTAGTGATTTGCTCATTAGCCAGGGAGCCATAATTCCTCGGGTTCCATCTCTGGCCGAGGCAAGAGCCTTTCTTGCCAGGGAATCAGTTGAGGGTGTGAGCGAATCTCTATTTTCGCCATGTGTATTTTGCCAGAATTAACAAAATATATTTAACACGACAAATGGGTGACAAAGTTTCCCCAGTGATCAGAATGATAAGCTGATAGAATTGATAAGTATTTTAACTCCCTTTTCAGAAAACTAACCGTTACTTGTGCTACTCAGTCAGATGGAAACAAGAACCTCAGGGTGTGAGATCTCCTCTGAAGGGTTCTTTTTTTTTTCTTTTTCTTTTTTTGAGCTACTCGATGTGACTGGCCCATAGAATCAGAGGCAAATGTTGTTTAGAGCTTTTTTTCTGAAACTGCTAGTGCCTGAGCCAGCAAACAGAGGTGTTTGGTGAAGAGTTCACCGGAAACTCACTCATGCTCTCACTTCTCACCTAAGACCCTTTTCTGGCTTCCAGTGCAGGCTGCCCAGGGAAGAGGAAGCCCTCTTAGTTGCCTTCTCCTGGCCTTCCCGTGTCAGCTCCTTCCCTCTGTCCCCCTTATCCTGGGCTCTCCTCCTGCCTTCTGTCCACGCCTTGAGGGTTTGCCTTGAGCAGGAGATGGGATTTTAGCCGTGTGGACCGGAAGAAGACACCCAGGTGATGTAGGCTGGTTAGACTAGGCCTTTTTTGCCTAGCAGATGGTAGATATGTAGATAGGGAGCAACTGATTAATATCCACAAATCAAGCACCTGACTCCAAAGGGATTTTGTCAATGCTCATGTTTAGTTTTATCTGATCTACTTAAGTTTGGTATATTCAAAAGAAGCTCCTACAGCCCGCTGACATTTCTGGCATCGGTTGCAAGCTCTCTGGGATAGGGCCATTGGTCTGGCTAGAGCTGGCCTTCATCACTCTCTGCCGGGGGAGAGACACATCTGGGGTACTCTATGCAAATATCTACAGAAACCTTTCCGAAGCCCCCAAAGGCAGGCATGAACTTTTCACTTGAGACCATTTCGTGTTTCACTTCATTACCTATCATGAGCTGTCTTCTTGATTCCAGGGATCATAGCCTGAAGGTTTTAACCCTTTTATTTCCAGAATTTAGCCCCTGATCTCCAACCTACCCCTAGCCTCACCTGGCCATTATTTCAGGCAGATCCCAGTCTTGCCTTACTTCCCTCTCTACCCTCTAGCCATCTTCTCTTCCCATCGCCACCCTCCTACCAGAAAAGTGTTGAACTTACAGTTAGCTTCAATCGGCTCTGGGGAGTCCATTGTTAAATTTTCAGTGTGAACATTTATACCTCAGAAATTGGCAAATAAGTGGGCTTATTTATTGTTTTATCGATTACCTAAACTTAATAAAATCTTGGAGAAAATGTTAATAAATGTAGTTTGCAGAACTTGTTAAACCAGCACACCTCTACTACTCTCATTCTCCCCGTTCTTCCATTCTGAGACCGTGATCAAATCAGCTCTGCCGTTGTTCCTGGAAGAAGTGTGTCAGTCAGCTCCCTAGTGGCTACGCTCTCCACCTTTTTGGGTCAAAGTACCCCTCTCTGGCCACCATTCTACTGTTTCCTTCTTACAGAGGTTCCCAAACTTATTTGGCCTACTGCCCCCTTTTCAAAAAAAAAATACTTAGTGCCCCCCTGGTATTAGAATAGGTTTAAACCTTATTTTTATTCAATGCCCCCTAGTTGCACCCAACGCTACCGCCACTCCTCTGAATCATTCCAGTGCCCCCCAGGGGGTGGTATCACCCTCTTTGGGAACCTATGATTTTTATTTATATAAGGTTCTAGGATGCACATTTGTGCGAGTAAGGCAAAATGGGCTTAGTTTAACGGGTGCCCTTGAGGAGTTTGGCTTTTGTTTATGGTGAAAGTACTTTCACCTGTTAAACGCTAAGCCCCAGGCCCAAAGCCCTATCAGGTGTGAAACCCCTGTGGGCGTAGATTAAAGACTTAAAAGGGGCCAATTCGGGAACCAACGTGTCTCTGGACTCTGGTCTCTAGTCATGAGGCAGGACTTGAGAACGCCAGAGGCTTGGCTTCGAGGAGAGGCGAGAAAATTACAGCTGGAAAAAAATCCGAAGCAGAGCCGACCCCTGTGTGGACCCAGGAGTTCGAGCGGTGAATATGATTTATGCCATCTTATTTTTCTGTGGCCTCCTGGCTACTCTTGTGAGGCGGGCCTACTGGGCCTGGAGGCTTGTGTTCACAATACTGGCATGGGGAGGTTGGTTCGCTAATTTGTTGCTCTGGGCCCTCAATAAATTTTTTGATGCCTTCTGCTTGGAGAATTCTGTATACCCAACGATTTCGAACCATTCAGATATTTATATGATCCTTTTTGAGATCATAAAT